>JAPSGF010000017.1:8707896-8794642 GCA_035772895.1 Perdix hodgsoniae | reverse complement strand
TTTCTTTCTTTCTTTCTTTCTTTCTTTCTTTCTTTCTTTCTTTCTTTCTTTCTTTCTTTCTTTCTTTCTTTCTTTCTTTCTTTCTTTCTTTCTTTCTTTCTTTCTTTCTTTCTTTCTTTCTTTCTTTCTTTCTTTCTTTCTTTCTTTCTTTCCTTTCTCCTTATCCTGGAAGATGAACCGGAGCCCATGAGCCCAGGATCCCACAAGGGCAAGATTGGCAAGTCACTTTGTGGAGTATAATCGCACTCGGAGAGACAAATATCTGCAGCGTGTCTGCATGGGCAGGATTCATGCCCAAGAGCTGCCGGGCTCCTTCAGCCCCTCTGAGCTTTCAGAAAGATTTGAGAGACCCTGACACAAGCTGCCGATTTTCCCCCATTGTACATTAATTTAATTTAATTTTTTATTTTAATCTTGAGCAAATCCTGCTCTTGGGAATCATTTGCTCTTTATTCTAATATGTCTTAACAGGCAGGAGGCTGTGCCGATCGCTGTGCGATGTGTCTATCATCTTAGTCCAGGCATTTTAATTTACACTGCAGTAAAAAAATTGGCACCCACCATTTTCTGCTTTGAGCAACACCAGAGAGGCTGTGCCAAAGGCTTGGCTGAGAGCATCTCTTTCCCATTTGGGGGGTGTGCCTGGAAGAAGGGCATCAGAAAGAAAAAGCCCCAGTCTGACATGTCAGTTTTAATCATGTCTGCTTTGGATTGCATTGCTGGTGTGACTCTGCCAGATGCATGTCTGTCTGTCTTTGCAGCACAGAGCACAGCCGATCCATCCCAAAGCACCGACTCTTTCAGTCCATATGAGTTGCTTTGCCCCGAGAGGTTGCAGCAGTGCAGAGGGGCTCCCCAGTCTCTTTGGTAGGCTTCAGAGCTGGGCTGGGGTGAGCAGTGGAAATGCTGTGGTGGGACGCAGGGCTCAGTGGGTCCCCATCTCCTGCTCTTCTCCCTGGGCTGTGCTCTGAGCTCGGGAGTGAGCCAACAAGGGGACTCCTGGTGCTGCAATGCAGGGCTGAGTGCAGGTTGCAGAGAGCGAAGGACGTACAGACACTGCAGAAAAAGGTCCAAAGCTGGAGGCAAGCAGCACAGCCGGCTCTGGTGCCTCTTTCTTTTTCCCTTCCACTTAAAGCCATGCCACCATCTGTAAGAGAGCAGCCAGCAAAGGACACCTTGGGTATCATTGCATTTAGGATGCAGAGGGGCACAACTGCAACTGACGCAGGGAGGAAGCACCTCACCCCGGTGCCAGGGCTGAGCTGCACACGCAGCCACTGCTTAGCTCATGCTTTGGCAAAAGGCTGGAGCCAATTCATCACTGTTTGTCCCCCAAACAGCTGCTGCCTTTGCCAGCTAACGTCTGGAGGGCATCGCCTCTTCCCTCCTTCAGGGCTGTTCCTGCACTCACACAACAGGGCATGGGGAAAGTGTACCAGCAGGAAGGCACAGGACCAAAACTCTGAAAAAACTTTGGAAAAGATAGGAAAAAAAAAAAAAAAGTAAAGCAGTTTTCTTTCTCACTCCTCTTGCATATTTATCACTCTTTTTTTTTTCTTTTTTTTTCTTTTTCTTTTTCTTTTCCCCAGTACAAATCGAGGAAAGGAGCAAAAAGAAGCAAAAAGCCCTTGTAAGTGGAAGACCAGAAGCCTTTCCATGGCATTTGTGCACGTAAATTGTTCCCATGAATTACAAATTTGTTTTGGATGCAAACTCCTGCAAATTATGAGGAGTGAAAAGGTGAAAAGCTAAAAAAAAAGCCTGATACCCAAGTGCCCAGGCAGGAGGTCGAGTTTGCTGCTCTTCTTTCCTGATCTCACTGCTCATTGCTGATAGCTGATGGCTTCATTCACTCCTGTGCTGCATGGGCTGAAGTTCACGATATGAAGACTTTTTCCTGCTTTAACTGAGCAAACCTCTGGACATAAAGCAGCCTGGCTTTGTTCTACAGACCTTCTCCAGTGCCTGCATGCATGCAACCATGGAAATTTAACAGAAGAACACACCTTCAGGAGATGGAGTAGAAGATAAAAGACAGGGAGAGGAGTTGTAGACGATGTATGTTTGCTATTGTACAGAGTGATGGGGGAACAACCAGCTGGGTGCAGGGGAACAGCACAAGGAACGGCTGCCAGAGATGTCGCAAGGACAAGAAACAAATGATCCATGTATTGGTGATGGGATGGAAGGTGATGGATAGCGGGCATGGCTCTGCATGGAAGGAAACGGTCCAAATCCACCTTTGGGAAACTTCATCCCTTTTTATCGGTTCTTTCTGTTAAAGTCCTTATGGCACGGCTAAGTTTGGGTCATTTGTGGAGGGTGATGAGGAGTTGCTGGGAGCCCAGGAGGAGCTGGGCTGTACGGTGTGTTGTGGGATTCTCATGGATGCGCTCCATGGGGAGAGGGAGGCTGGCAGGTCGGGAACTTGTTGTGGAGCATGAGGGAGGCAGAAAGAGATGGGCAAAAAATGAGCAGCTGTAAATATTTCAAGGCCCGTTCTGCTACTGACAGCTGAAACAAGCATATATCAAAAGCTCCCACAAACCCAGGAAATTTCATTAAGAAGTCCACACTGCCTGGACACATATGGAATTATGATACTCCTCATCCTTTCCCATGTCAAAAATCTTCCAAGCCTCAGCTACCTTAAAAAGTTGTTTATAATAGATCCGAGAGCTTACATCTTCTTAATGCTCCCATATAGGATATTTTCAGCTGGCTATATTTGACTGATATAGTGCATTCTTTATGGTGATCATTCCTTGATTAAAAAAAATATTTTTTCTGTGTCAGGCTCTTTCTGTTGCTATCTCCCATAAATCAATTTGTCACATAGATGGTAATAAAACAAGAGGTGTTTGTGCTCTTAAGCACCACATCCAAGTGGGTTTGCAGCATTGTTGTGCTGTGCTTGGGCACTGGTCCTCATCCCAACCCCAGTGATCCTTACTGGTCCCTTTGAGTGTGGGATGATCTATGATTCTGTGAACTGGGTGTCCTGATCCAAATTCCTGTGCATCAACCTCTGAGCGATGGGATCACAGGACATGGGTGGATATGAGTAAACCTTTGAATATCTCAATGTCAGGGTATTTTGTTCTTAAGAAAAAGCCCTGTCCCTTACAACAGTGACATGCAGAGTTCCACTAAGTGATGCTGGAGCTGCCTCTCGCTCTGTTTCACGCTCTCAGAAGTACAGCTTTGCAAACAACCCTTGTTTTTCAGCACATGATATCCTTCCCAGAAGTCAGAACTCCTGGGCCAGGCCAGCAGAACAAGCTATGCTGCAGAACCCATGCTGCAAGCTTCCCGTGGACCATCCATCTCCCACTCCTCACATTCAGAGTGTCACAGATTTCAACCTGGCATCTCCAATCGTGAGTCTGCTTAACCATTTTAATAGCACTAAATGGAGTCTGTGTTACTGCCCTTATCTGCTCTCTATGTCTTCCGGGTCATACATGCTTAGTTTGCTGTCAGAGACAAGTTTTTACTGCTGTCAGCACTGCGGAGCCGCGGTACCTGCAGAGCAGCAGGCTGTGTGCTCGCCTCTGCCGTGTTCATTGTCAAGAAAATTACCACCCGCAATCTGATTCTTGAATATTTGTCTTGCGGTTGCTTAATTGGTGCCATCAACAGAATGCGGGAGGAAAAACACTACACAGAGCAGAACAAAAGGTGATGTTATCTATTTACAATCCTTTTGTGCAACGGTAATAAGAATTAACATAACAACAATGACTAATAATTAGAATTGCCTGCATTGAGTTCAGGACATCATTTTATTTTCCTTTGCATACCTGGACCCATTTTCCTTCTGTCAGCGGGGGGAAAAGTCCCCAAGCTGGCACAAAGCAGGCAAGCAGGAGATGCAGGGGGAGACGCAGCTGCACACCCAGCTCCTCACTGGTCCTTGGCACACAGCACACATATGGTGCACAGGGATCCGGTGCAGGATGCCAGGGCTGTGTGTGCTTGCTTGCCTGGGTTTGGCCCTTAGGAGACCCAAAGCAGTACAATGCAGGTGGAGATGCAAGAGATGCTGAAAAGATGTGCACGTGGCTCCACTTTCACACCCCTTCTCTCTGAGCCCTGCAGGCTGGATCTGCAGTTCCAGCAGTGAGGGAAAGCCTTTGTGAAATGAATGGATTTAGAAGTAGCAAGCACTCACTGAGCACCCAAGCGTGCTTCTATTCACATGCTTGCATTTTACACCAGCAGCACCAATGGAATTACTTTTGCTTTACACCAGCACAAAGCAGAGCAAGATCGGGTCCTCTATCTGCAAGATAAGGATGAAGTTTTACAGCCTCCCTGTCCTTATCACTCCCAGCCCTGCTCCCCCAAGCCCCCAGCAGAGCGGGGCCAGGCTTATGAATGGATCATTTATTAAATCCCATTTGGCTAAAGTCATTCCTGCTGGAGTGAGGGTACAACAAATTCAAATGAATGATCTCTGCTGCTGCTGGCAAGGCTGAGAGACCACGCTCCCCACCTGCTATATTTAGCCCAGGTACAGTAAATGCATTCCTAATGGAAACTGCTCTCCCCGAAGGTCTCTCTTTGTGGCTGCACAACACTTGGAGAGGTCTGTTGCATTATTTGGGTGGCTTCTGCTCCAGGACACATGCAGTGGGTATGAAGTTGCTATAAACCTGAACACAGGGCAGAGATTTTGGAGCCATGAGCAGAAATAAATGTCTCACTGTGTGGTCAGTGTGCATTGCAGTGATCCAGCAACAAGCACGTTGACCCTGCTTCATCCAACACATGGCCTTAATGTAACTTTTAAATCAGCCCAAAATGAACTTTGCATTTTATTTCCTTGGACTTTGAAAAAAAATACATTGCTGTATCACGCCCTGAGATAGGGATGGAGACAGCTATTTATATCATTTCCAGCAAAACACCCTGCAAAACATAAAGTAAACTGGAAAATCAATAATTATTATTATTACAGTGGCTGCAGGTCTCCAGCATGTGGGGTACATCCCCACTCCAGGAACCAGCCCTGTTCAGAGCATTCACTGATCTGTTGTGTGGAAAGGAAAGAAAGCAGCAGGAAACTGAGGCAAGGAGCTGGTTTTAGAGGGATGTTTATGGCATGGCAAAAATATTCACCTTCACTGATGGAATGTCCCAGCAGGGAATGAGGGCAGCAGATCAATGGATGGATGTCAGGCACCTTCACAACCTTGAAAGAGGCAAGGGGCTCTGCAAAGCACTGCAGGACTGATGTTCTTTACCACTGAGTGACACTCATGGGGATTTAAAGCCACTCAGGTGGCACAGCTGTGTTCTGGTTCATTTGGGTCAGGCTTTTCTGCCATTCCCCCAATTTATCCTCCCACCCCCAGAACTTTGATTCTTCCTGCTCCCACCCCCAGGCTGGGAGCACTGCAGGAACATCCTGGTGTTTTCCACAGGATGCCCCATAGAGTAGAGAAACCTGTGGTTGTTGCTTGGGTTGGTTTCATCCAGCTGGGCTTACGGTGCAAAACCTCCCGACAGATGGATGGCAGCTCATTGATGGGCAGGGAGGAAAGGAGAGATGGTCTGGGATGTACCTGGGACAGCAATTGGTGCTGCTCTGATTGCACTACAGTGCTCTAAAAGTACTGACCTATGCATCTCATTCCACCACCCAAGCACCTTTCGGGTAAAAAAAAACAACATGGGAGTGAAAACCCAAGGGGATCTCCAGGCTCACAGCACTCACACACTGCCTTAGGATCAGTCTCCTCTACTTGGAAGGCAGCGCTGCAGGAAAAAAACACATCGTCCTGCTTCTGTATGGCTGAGAAGCAATGGGCTCAGGAGGAAGATGAGGTGGGGATGGATTCCTTTTCTTTCCTCCCTCCTCCCCCTGCAGTTGTGATGCAGCTCTGGGTGGCATCACCATGGGCTGCGTGCACGAGCCACCCCTTGCCTGCTTTATTCTCAGTGCTTGCCCAAAAGGCAGATAATGGCGATTGATGTGTTTTTTTCCTCCAGGTTTAGGTTTCCTGTCAGCTGAGCGGCAGATAAACCATAAACACGAAGAACAAACAAACAATTAGCCTCCCTCGGACCCAGGCGCAGAGGCACTCCGCTCAGGTTTATAGCCCTTTTCCAGTTTTACTGCCAAGATAAATCTTTCACCACCCTCTGCCCAATCAACCCCAATACAGAAAAAAAAAAAAAAGAAAAAAAAAAGAAAAGAAAAAAAAAAAGGAGGTGTTTATTATTATTATTTTTTACGGGAGATATTTGATTTGTTATAGTTAGGAAACAGTAAAACAATGGTGCAAACAGATACGTGGGCACTGACATGTAAATTATAGATCATTCTGGAGGATGTGCCGACTTAATTCTTCCTGGTGTGGGACCAGACGAGAGGAGAGCAGTGCCTGCTTCCTCTGAGATGTGGTTTCTGCTGCTCTTAAACCACTATCTGCAGCATCTTTTGGCTTCACACACTCATGGCATGCTGTTCACATGCCAGCGGTTGCAGGAAGCCCAAGGATGCTGTGAAGCTGAAGAATGCTGCCTTGCACAAGCCTTGGTGCCTGGCTACTGTTCATTTTTGCAAAGCAAGCATTTCTTTTTTCTTTTTTTTTTTTTTTTTTTTTTTTCTTTCTTTTCTCCTTCAAGGAATGAGAGAGAAAAAAAAATCACATTTTGCATCACTATCAATGCTTGCTCTGGCAGCATCGAGTGCCAGCATTCCCATGGGATTTGCTCGTTTGGGATTGCCGGGCTGGTCGAAAGAGCCCAATTAAATGCCCATCTCAGGGAAAAAGGATCCAAGGGCAGGGCTGAGACATCCATCTTTGGCTGCCTCTTCATTACCCAGATTTATTTTCCAAGCAGAAGAAAATTAAGATAAATCTGTTTGGGAGCTTGTTTGTTTGTTTGTTTGCCTTCCTGCCATTTCTATTTACTCACCCAGGTAGGCGTGTGGTCTCTGGATGATACTCTGAGCAGCCTGTGGTGCAGAAGGGAGAAGGCTAGCTCAGCATATTTCGTTGTCCTTACGGAGGAGCAGGGGGTTTACTCCGAATCATGCTTGGATTTGGGGAGATGTAATCCATGAGACAAGCTATAGGTGGATGGCTGACATCCATGGGTCATCCCAGGAGTCTGCCTTGCTGCTGGTGTGGAGGAGCATCAAAAGGGAGAGGTCATGTTCCTGCAGTGGAGGAGACCAGTGGGATGGGGTGTGGGGAGGGCTGCATCCCAGCCTGAAGAAACCCAGCACAGCATCTCCCATCCATCGGCCCATTACAAGCCCGGAGGAGACATTTCTGTTTCCCCTCTTGGCACCACTGGTGCATCAGTGTCATAAATGGCTGTTTCAGTTTTGGTGGTAAATTATCCATGGCCTTTTTTTTTAAACATATGACTGTGAATTTTGTCAAAACTCTGTGTGGCAGCTTCATTTCGTGTCTTTATTGTCCAGAGAGGGAGAGCTGGGTGTGCTAAATTAATTTCCGTGGTGAGACCAATAAATTCAGTTCTCCTGCTGTAAAAGATACATTAATTCTGCTACATTCCCTTTTTTAATAGGCACAAAGCCACCTGGATAAATACAGGTTGCACACAAAGAGCAGCCATGGGCCTGGGTACGGACTGTCAGCTGAAATAAAGTCAAAGCTAAGAGCAGAGTATCTACTGAGGGTTTTCAGTTTATTTGACTTTGTTTTTTCGTATTTTTTGGTGAGGTGAGGGAGAATGATAGGCTGTAATAATCTCCTCTACCTTAAAGATATGAAAAGAAGGTGGAGGGTATTCCCTGCATTTAAAATATTCTGTGTTTTGATGGTTAATATCGAATATCTTGATTTTTATCAGTGCAGCAAAGGAACTGCTATTCCTGCATGCCATGAACTCACACTCGGGGCTTTTCCCTCATTAGTGCTTCACCAGCAGCAGGAAATCCTGTGTGGCCCGGACCATTTTTACTGAACTTCACAAGCATGGCACTTGCACAGAGGATCAGACTGAAGAGGCAGTTCTTTAGGTGAATGTCATCCTTTAGTGGGCTCACTGGAAAATCTTCCTTCTGCTGGAAGCTGAAAGTGGCAAATCTCAGGGTAGTGGCTGCCCTGGGATAAATCCCTTCAAGGTCACCAAGCTCAGAGCACTGTGTTTGGAGGACACTCTCACATATTTCTCGTTTTTCAGTTGTATTTCAAGCCTGGTTCTGATCTGGGGGGGAAGGGGGGGGGGAGTTGGTGTTGCCTATCCAGAAGAAGCCAGGAGCAGTGGTAATTAAGATGCATTGAACAACTTTCTGGATGAAGGGTTGGGAGGTTCTTTAGTTCCTGAGTCTGAAAATCAAAGCCAGAGGCCTCCAGAGACTTGCAGAGGAGAAGATGGGCAGCAATGCCAAATGATGTCTCAAAGAGTTCTGTGTCCACAAGAATCCTGCTCCCAGCAACGTGTTCCCATTTCTTAGATGGATCTCTGTCCTGTGCTGTCTAGCCAGCTCATAGATTTCCTGCCAAATTCTCCTTGCTGTGCTATTACCTCATCCCTCTGATACTTCACTTGTCCAATTTGACCATTATTCCTGCTCTGACTCTCAGAGGATGAAGTCTCCAAAACAAGAACTTCATGTCCATTGCAGCTCTGCAACGTGATGCTGAGGGACGTGATCTGCTGGGCACGGTGGGGATGAGCAGATGGTTGGCCATAATGCCCTTAGTGATCTTTCCCAACCTAATGATCCTATGATTGTTTGGTCCCCTGCTCCAAGCACCATGTGGGTGGGTGAACCTGCAGTCCTGCAGGGATTTCTCTTCCAAGACCCTGGGAAATATACTGTTGTGCCAGCCCCAGCCAGCTGGTTTGGGGAAGGCAGGGATAGCAAGGGGCAGTGCCTGTGTTTGCTGAACGCAGTCAGGGAAAATCAATAGGAGAAAAGATAAAACGATATTTCCTTAAAGCTCATAACGTGACCCCATCAACAGCAAGGAGGAATGAAGCAAAGCAGGGAAGTGAAGAAAAAACCCTCGGACCCTGCAGCTTTTGTGAGGCAGAGAGCAGACAGCAGAAGCAGTGCATGTAAATCGCCATGCAAATGAGGCTGGTGAAGCTGTATAGAGATAAAGTTACCACCAAGCATCCAATGCAGCCCCAAGGCTAGAGAGGAGTATTTCACTCTACATGAGCATCTTGCAAGAAGCGGAATAAAAGGGGCAGTTTAAGACAAGGGTGGCCATAAGTAGCAGATGAGAAAACACAATAAAAAGGAAGATTTCTTACTCTGCAAGTGAATCCATTTACTTCAAAGGTACTATATTTCTGTGATACAATGGTGTAACATTTTTATTGGGGACTAATTGAGCCAGTGATATAATTACGACAGTAAATTAAGGACTGAAGTATACTCTGAATTTAGGAATAAATTTGTAAATACTTCCTTATCAGTGGCAGGTAGGAAAATGGCCAGACTGATTTAGCAAGGAGGAACACTTACATATTGGCCATCTCCAGCAAATGATGAGCCTTCTCTCCATATAAAAATGAGTGATACACTAAGGGCTTTGACTGCAGCTCTTTTATTCATTGCTCAGTACAGTCAGTTTTACTAGTGGGTTAATAAAATTTAATTAATACTTAATTAAGGTTTACAACCAAGTATATCCATTTTTGATTACTTTGTCATCGCAGTGTTTACTTAAATGTGCAAACCACAGGCCAGAACGGATCCATCTCTCTGGGTGCTGATGTCTGCTGTTTGCCCAGAAATTGTTTGCAGATCCAGGCTCAGCCCTGCCAGCGATGGGACGACCTTTGCAGAGGCGCATGAACATCTCCTGTATGCACCCAAAGCAGCACCCAGCCCCAAGCATTCTCCTCTCTCATCTCACCCACCATCAAACCACCAGTGCAGGTGCAAGCATGGAAGAGAGGTATGATCATTTTGTGCTTGGGGAGGGAGGAAGGGGTAGTCAGAAAACCTCTTTTTGGAAGGACTGTGCATGGGTCTTTTGCCTACAAGGCTGAAACAGAATTATTCAGCACCAGTCTGGCTCTCCTTTCTGGTTCCAGCCATGCCCAGACGAACCATCACATTGTCATCATGCAACCTACTGGTCAGGAAAATAAAAAGGCAATCAACCAACTAGCCAGCAACATTCTCATCAGTTCTTCCTTTCCTCTTTGCTATGCAGCTAATTACCATCCAGGATATACCTCAAATTAGATTAATAAATCCAATTCCTGCCTTTTCACTGGAATAAGTTTTTGCAGTTCACTGGTAGCCTGAGTGTCTTGTACGCTGAAGGAAGCTTCAGCCACATGAATACCCAGCAGAAACTGGATATTAGAGAGGAGAAAAGCCCTTGAATAATGTGTTTAATGCAGAAAATACCATCACACTGTTTTTTATGGAAGTGTATCCCTCAGAAACTGCTGACTTCTCTTTTATTATATTTAGAGATACAAATAGCTGAGGACTGCATTTGGACCCATTGCAGATAAAGTGCTGGAAAGACAGTCGTGGAGTGAAGGAACATTTATTTCTCCTACTAAGATCTGCGCCGTGCTGCCACAGCTGGTGAA
Source organism: Perdix hodgsoniae (assembly GCA_035772895.1). Taxonomy (NCBI): domain Eukaryota; kingdom Metazoa; phylum Chordata; class Aves; order Galliformes; family Phasianidae; genus Perdix; species Perdix hodgsoniae. The sequence continues at coordinate 8,784,088 of JAPSGF010000017.1, read as the reverse complement.
TCTTATCTCTCAGGCTTTTCTCAGGAATAAAGCATTTAGCCTTTGTAGCTGGGTCTTGTTACAAGGAGGCTAAGAGAAGATTCAATTATGTGCCACAGCATGGGGAGAGGGAGTGAGTAACAACTGAGTCCTGAGGCAGAGGGAAGAAAGTCAGGCAGTAATCACAGATTCCCCGAACTGCACACTGGAGACCTGACTGACCACAAAAATGTCAATCTAGAGAGAAAAAGAAAGATGAGAGCCTCAAATACCCTTCCAGACAGACGTGATGCTGGGACTGGGTTGCCTGCAGTTGTGCTGTAGCGTGCTATTAAGATCTCTCTAGTGTTTCTCCTTGGAAGGGTTACAGATGGAGAAATATTGCCCTCCCCAGAGATTCCCCCAGGAAACAAAAGCAAGAGCTCAATGAACCTCTCTCTTCCTCAGCTGAAACAATGTAGAGCACTGCTAGCACAGTCTCAGCGTTTATTGTTGTAATTGTAATAATTATTCATGTTCTTATATCCTTGCTAACCTTGCCTGATCAAGACCAGGGGACGATATTACAGGAGTGCATCCCATCAGGCAGTTTGACACCACTGCAGATGGATCTGATGGTACTGTGCCCTGGCCAGGTGTGGCCAAGTCTGGTGCCAACCCCCCTCCAGCAGAGCTGGAGCCCTGCTCAGACCACGGTGTTCACCCCCAGGTAGATCCAAACCCAGGGCAACTCGCTGGCTGTTCATCCAGAGCTCATTCGTCTCTTATGAAAGTACATGACGTATCAAATGTTTTGTCTTGATTAACGGTGCTAATTAAGCTAATGGATTTGAGTAATTTTACAATTGATATTTTTATGAAATTTGGTTTTTGGTCTGCAGTAGCCAGAACTTACTGCCCTGTCAGCTTCTCTCTCCATCATTCAGCATTACGTATGGACATCATCTCTAAGGTCATACAAATAAACAAAGCAAGAAAGCTCTCACATTCTTCTCAGCATTCCCCTTGCCACCTGCTGCACATGGCCAGGGTGTGCAGTGAAGCAGATTACCAAAGCAGAGAGAGAGGAACTGCCAAAAGGAACGATCTGGTAGATCCAGAACCAGAACACTGGACTAGGCTCTTAGAAGCTCAACAACTTATCCCAACTGAGCAAATGTCTTGAGGAATCACGAGGAAGCCACTCTGGTCTCCATCAGTGGTAGGACAAACAAGGTGGACCATCAGCTTTCCATGGCAGAGGCCATGAATGAATTCTGTGTGCAACGCAGGCATAGATATGTGACACAGAGTTTTGTGGGTGCAGTATTGCATGTGCCAAAGAGGCTTTCAAGCCCCTGAAATTTTTATGCAACTCTTGGAACCCCACCAGAAAAATTTGTATGTCTTTGTTGTTTACAGGACACCACCGGCCAGAGAGTCACATAAATACTGACCGTGTAATTACACTGTAAGGAAAGTTCTGTGCGTTGACAGGGCAAACAAAATACCAGGTTATTTTTTACCCTCTGCAAGGGAAAAGCTTATTATGAGGTTTCACAGCTGCAAATTATATAGCAATTATTGCTTCAATAAGTAGGCAACTTCCAATAATACTGCTGAGTGACTGTCAGGGACAGAGAGTGTTGTGTGCTGTGGCCGCGTGAAGCACAGAGACCAACCTGGCAGCTCAAAGCACCATGCTCACCAGTTCATTTTCCAGCTTTCTAGTGTACTTTTGATCATCTCAAAGCCTCCATAATCACTCCTGGGAGATGATTCCATCCCACAAGAGGAGAAATGTTGAACTAACCTACAGTTCTGATTGCACGTGTGCCTCATATTTCTCAACAGCAAGAATCCTTGATGTCCATCCTTGACTCCATCCTTGACACCCACACTTCAACTCCCTGTCAGTGCCCCACTCTGGTGGCCTTAGAGGAACCAAGCAAGAAGCTAAGAGCAAGAAAACCTCCGCCCAACCTCACTCAGCACCTTTCAAATGGAACTAAGGACACCTGTAGGGCTCAGCTGATAGCACTGAGCACCACCTGTAAGCTGAGATCTTGGCCAAATTTGTGTGCATTCCCGATCTCTCACAGTCAGCGTGCTCGTAAATGTGGTACACCTGGGAAAACAGAAGGCTGTGTGGGTGAGAGAAAGAAATGAGTAATGATTTGGATTGGGGGTTCACGTACTTCAGGATTTGTGCTTTGGCTGAAGCAGAAGCTGCTTGCTTATACATGTAGGAAGCCTAGAAAGCTGATCAATAGGCCAACAAGTAAATAGCAAAGAGGAATCAGGATGTGTGCCCTGCTCTGCACAGGGACTCTGAGAAGCAAAGCAGGAGTAAAAGTGCTGCATTTGCCTGAAATGCAGCAAATCCTACTGTGAGAAGATGACTGTATTGCTTGCAGAATCACTGGGATCTGAGCTCTCTGCCACGCAATGACACATAATTTTCCTTAAACTCTACAGTCCTTTAATTCAATTTTTAATTATTATTCCTTATCATGCTCAGCGCGTTTCTGCTGCACTTATGAAACCCTCTCTTGTGGTTAATTTAACACCTGCAAATTCCCAAAGCTGTTAACCTAAATCTAGTGGATAAAGTCTTTCCCATATGTTTAAGAGATCATGAGGCCAAATCTACTTGAGGCTGTGAAGTGTATAGGATATCTATTTTACTTCTTCCATGGGACAGACCAGCGTAGGCTTTGCACTTATTTATCACCACTGTCAGAGACAGTGCGTTTGACTGAAACGTTATGCAACAAGGCAAAATCTCAGAAATGAGGGCTTTCAGGAATAATTCTTCACTGTATCCTCTTCGAGAAGGATAAATATTGATTCAGAGACTTTGGATGCGTTGATTATTTTTTTAGGGAAAGCATGATAACATTAATCAATCTTGGAATTTTGCTTTCTGTGTTTCCAAGAGACTCTCTTCTCAGCCACATGCTGAATAAGTGATTAGAGTCTCTTTTACTTGTTTTGCTTTTTCTTTCTACCTGTGCAGTGCTGGCTCCATTGAAATGAATGTGAGTCTTTCTGCTGCCATCACATGAAGTCCTGACTTTCCCCCTAAGCACATGTACAATACAGAAAGGGTCACTAATCTCAACTCATAAACCTCTGTCAAATGACAAGCTATTATTTTCCTAGCCTGTGGGAGCTAACACTTGACTGCTCTTTTTCTCAAAAGTAGAGGTAAAAAGAAAAACCTTCAGGGGTAACCCAAGGCCAAGCATTTCAGGTGCTTCAGGAGGAGAAGAGAGGAAAGCTTCAGTGCCCAAGGTCACCACTCATCACAACACTCTTGCCATCCTCCTTCTCACTTAAACTAGAGAACTGTTAATTTGATCTTCTCAGAAGCTCTATCACTGGCAGAGAAAACTCAATGTTACCAGTAAAATGGGAGGAGAAACCATGAGCTCCCTCCCTGTATCAGAGCAGTGATGTCCAACAGGACTTCTCAAAGCCCTGTTCATTCTTTGAGGTTATGGACAGCAGCTGGTGGGTCAGAAGGGGTCAGAAGGGGGTTGGTGGGCTACAGCATCTCCTGGCAGTGGCTCTAACGCAGTGGCTGCTTTTCATCTGTGGGAAGCAAACAGGACAACCACCCTGAAAGCAAATGATGCTGCTCTACTGGAGCCAAAAGGCAATCTTTCAGAGGACATCTGCGGCACTGAAAGATCAATGGCAGGTCAGATACTGCTCAGAGACACGTGTGGTATTGGCACCCTCCTGGCACAGCTCTTCAAGGAAAGCCACCTTGGCCAATGCTTACTGAGGATGAATCGGCTCGTTTGCGCTCATAAATCATGGATTGTGGGGAATCACATTGGAGAACCGGACTTGCAGTTCATTCTTATCAGGGCTTTTCAGGTCTTTGTTTGCTGTCGATAGCCCTCCTTCTGATGTGGCAAGGGGCATTCAAACACGGCTGTAATTACGGTCATCTTGAAGCAGCTGTGAAAGTCAAAGGACTTGTGCTGATGTACAGCTCTGCAGGATCTGGCCTAGAATTTTAAATCACTTTTAATTTGCTTCAATCATTTTCCGGCAGAGGACCAACATGTCAAACTATGATCATAGAGATGAGAAGCTGCAAAGAGTATTTTTTCCCACTTCTAAGTAGATTTTTGGGTGTCGAATTATACTGAGGGCACGCATAACTCACTGGGCTATGAATCCAGGTGCAATACAAACTATACCAACTTCCCACTGGAGAGTGAAGCACTCTGCTTACATTTTCTTCAGTGCATGTGGCAAGCCACACTCAAAAAGAAAGCAAATACAGATTTTCCTGGTGCTCTTGTCCTCCAGAAAAGCAGGAAAGGGAAGTTACCAAGGTCTGAATTTGGACCCATGCTGCCTGTGTGAAAGCTGGGTGGGTGCCAGGGCTGAGTGGAGGGGATGGGTGGGCAGAGACACATGCATCTGTCTGCAGCTCCCCAGGGATCCAGTTTCCATATGACAGGAGCAGGCATCTGTAGGATATGGGTGATCCTCTGGAATGACATGAGCTATCTGGGGGAACAGAAGCATTTTGTGGTGCAAGGCACTCCCTGGTAACAGCCCTGAGCTCCTGTTCATCACCTTCCCCAGTTCTCCTACAAGCTATGCCCATGCTGGGGCAAGGCTGACAGCCCAGGATGGTTCTGTGTGATGTCCCTGCACCTGTTACAGAAGGAAGACACCTTGCAAGTGTTGGCTGGGATGCCACAAAGGCTGTTGTTTTTCTCTAGCACTCACTCTGTCCCTCTCCAGCAAAGAAGGAAACCTGAGAGCCCATGCTGGTGAGAGCAGTGAGCTTGACAAGCTCATAAATACCGCACCAGGTACCCTTTCCTCTCTGTCCTTTGAAAGAAAAGCCCAACGCTGGGAAAATATTTGATAGCATTGGATTAGTGCCATTCTGATGCTTACTTGAATGAGCTCAAGGGGAGAGCTAGGAGCAGTGGGATTTCACAGCTCCAGGGGAACTGTGGGGGGAGAAGAAGGGCAGCCCAGCCCTGGGACAGGAGAGAAGGGTAGGCAGTGTGCTAAATACCCTGGTGTATTTACAGCAGGGAGAGCATGGCTGCTCCAGCTGCACCCATGTCATGGCTGTGCATGGCGTCCAAGATGATGGGTTTCACCCTGCTGGTGTAGCCATCTGCCCCATATATGCATTTCTAGCCCCATTTCCTCTTGCTGTATATGTACTCACTAGATGGAAGAATGCATAAACAGCTCTATGCTTGCAAACCAATAAAAGGTTTTTAGAAAAAAAAATAAAGTCAGACTGGTTCTAACAATGAAACCGAGCTCTCTATCTAATTTTTCCTCGTTTTCAGGGTTCATGGCTATAAATTTTGGCTCTTGACACAGCCTCAATAGTTGGGACAGATGGCCTTTTGAAAGCCATTCTTGTTCCCACTTTGGAGCTCTAGTTTGCCTGAAGATATGCGCTCTTCGTTTGCAAATGCAGTGTAAATTTATAGTGCTATGCAGAAGAGGAGAAATGATTCTTTATACTGGGTCCTTGGATTTTTTACAGCTCCTATGAATAAAATACAAAAAGGCTTGAAAGGCTTTATTAAATAAGAAGGTGGGTGTCTTGAGAATGATCAGTTATAGCACTGTGCTGGTGTAGCGAATTGTTGGTTAGAAAGCCTTTGGGGCAATCTATAGTTGATGCAAAGGTAAGACCTTTGTAGGCTTCAGGGGGCTCTGACAACTGGGACTTGTACTGCATTCCCGATGAGAGTGAACATCGTGATGCTTTTTTGGCTTTGTTTTGGCAAGGGGATATCTCCTAATCACCCAAGAGAGAGGGAATATCGATTTACACATGGACAGGTGTTTGGTGCATGAATGCAGCACTGTGCCCATAGAGCTGCCAAGGGCTGCAAGAAGGATCCAGGGATGATGCCCCAGCAGTGGACCAGAGCTGGAGTGCAATGAATTTCATCCTTTCAAACAGCCCACTGTGGGCTGTGGGGCTGAGCATCCTTCCCATCTCAGGGCTGGATGCGGCTGGGCTCCCTGCTGCCCTTCAGCTCACTGGGTGCATGCAAATGAGCGCATAGAGCACAGGGCAGTCTTTAATTACCCACTAAAGAAGAGAGCTCAATGGCTATCCCATACTAATGCCTGGACAGCTGTCATTTCTTTACATCTCCTTCCTCTCTGTGGGAATGTAAGGGTATAGACAGAGGGATGGGAGCAAAGTGAGAAGGTGGAAGACATGCATAAAATAGGTTGTATAGGTGTACAAATGTGTGTATACAGATAAAGTATGTACATTTATCTATACATGCATGCAGACATTTGCAAGAGCTCTGTTGGATGACTTGCCTGGCAGAGCAATGATCCACTCAAACAGCACAAAGAGCTCTACCAAGCAACAGCAACAGTAAACACATCTATCATTATTGCCACTGAGAAACGTTTTTCATTGCTAGATGAAGAGATAGAGCCCAAAGACTTCACTGACTGCCCTTCCCTACTGATTGGTGTTGCTGACCATGCTCTGTGTCCTACACACTGTAACACTTCTTTCTTGCTAGGGAAACCCCAAAGTGAGATTTCCCTTGCTGTGTTTGCCTTTCTGGCCACACACAGTTGATTTTTTTCCACATTATCACTTTCTAAATATATCACAACACATCATTTACTTTTCTCCACCACTCCAAGACCTCTGTATGCCTTTCTTTCACTGCACAATGAATCACTGGCTCAAATATTTAGGTTTTCAGAAGAATACCATCATACAGTACACAAGCAATTTGTTATCACAGTGTGCAAACAAGGTAGAGAGGGGAATATGCTAAAGTAAATTTTATGTATAGCTACTGTGTAAATTTGCCTATTTCCCAGGAGCAGTATTGTCACTATTAATCGTAATAGCACTTCTAATATGGCATATTTCCAATATTTTGCCCTTAATTAGGATTCTGATCATACAGTCCCATTTCATTCCCGTTGAGCTCTCTGAAACCCATCCAGATCCCATATAGGGGGTATGGTCAGCAATAGGGAGGTCCCAGCACTGCTGTTCCCCCGTTGCCCAAGGACGTGGCACACCTGCACAGTGCCGTGCTTGCATGAGCTGACCCCAATCCTATTTCCTGCAGGAGATTTCTTCTGATGAAGGACAATGCTGTTATTTGCTATGTAAAATGGACGTGCGTGACAGGGTTATGGGAAAACAAGCAAACCAACCCCATTTGGATGCCAAAGCCGGAGCTCTGCGGGAAGGGAAATGGAAGGAGATCACTTTCAAGTCAAGATCATTTTCAACCGCGCAAGTTGTCCTTGAATGTGACTGTAAAGGGTTTGTGACAGCGTGAGGATGTGCTGGTTCTTCCACCTCAGAGAGGAACAAACCTGTGCCTTTCACTGTTCTAACGTGCAATTTCCCCATTTATACATACATGGTTTGAAAAGGACTGGCCTCACACCATGGCTTGTGCTCCTTTCACCCTTTTCTATTTCAAAGATACCTACCCCCACGTTTGAAAGGAAGACACAAGAAGCAGGCTTACATCCAGGTTGTGCAAAGCACGCCTGTGAGCTGCTGTCGGCATCAGGTGCAGGATGCTGACACTGTGCCAGCAGGGGATTTTCATGGGAAATGCGAACAGATCGATAAGCCCCAGATGGAAAGAGAGGCAAGGGCAGGCAGCCAGCAGCTGTGATAGCATTGAAACAGTTAAAAAATTATAATTCTGGGTTTGCCTTGAAGGTGAAGGGAGTGCTATAGGGATTTTTCATGCATTCTCTTGCTGGGAGGGAGAATTTTTTGCAGTAAACTTGGCGACTTCCTGTTCTGTGGCCTGGAGCACAACCTTTTGCCTCTTCTATGCCTGTGTACTCCAACATAAAGGGAGAACACCAGTCTGACCCTGCCCTGGTACGCTGCTACCATGGTGGAAGCACATTAAACAGTGTCTCACAGCCCTGTGAGATGAGCAGGGCACGACAGAAGGTCTCTGTGCACCATGGGAGCTCCTCTGACTTCTGTGGAGCATCATCAGATTGTGTCTTCGGAGATTTTATCCCCCTTGGAAAGGACAGAAAATGGGTCACCCACAGCTGAGCTGGGACCAGGACTAGGAATACTCCAGAGGTTCCAATATTAATCCCCTGGGGTCATCATCAGTCCTTAGAAAAGGCACAGAGAAGATACCCTCTTTTTTAGTCCTCAAAAGGCAGCAAAACTAACCCGCAGTCCTTTCAAATTCACACACACACACACAAAAAGAGAGAGAGAGAGAGAGAGAGAGAAAAGAGAGAAAATATAAATATTCGGAGCCCAGTAAATAAAGAGGGCACTGTTTCTATGACCTGTCCCAGCCTCTCCTGGTCTGAGTTCCCCACTGTGCAGTAAATAAAGAGCTATCTGTTCCACAGCTATTTTTTAAAATAAAAACACCTTGAAGTGTTTTGATTTTCCTTAATTAAAAACACATCAAGCCATGGATAAAGTGCTGCGGAAGGTCTTGTTGTGGCGTTGCATTTTACAGCTGGCAAGCAGATTTCTAATAAAATGTTTTTTGAAAGGAATATTGCTTTCATTCAAATCTCCTATAAAAACTACCCATCCATTAATTCCAATTAATGACACAACACCATTTCCACTAACACTGGTAGTAATTCTTGGCTAATGGATGATTTTCAACAAAATCAGAATCAATGTAAGTTTGGACAGGACCTTTGCAGAATTAATTTACTACCCTGATGCTAGCTGAACCAGGGCACAGTGGTCTTCTCAAGCGTATAAATCACAGTGGTTTGGAATGGCCTCTCAGCATCATTGTACGCAGCCTGTGCTGAGTTTCCTGTGGGCTTTGCAAAGTGAAATGCATCCTGTACAGGTGGTTGGTCTTGTGGGTCTGCAGGCGTAGGACTAGGGGCTAATAGGTTCGTGGGAGGACTCTGTGTGGAGGGGATCAGAGTTAGAACAAAACCACCCTCTCCCAAGAGCCCCATATCCTCTTCAGTGTCCCTCAGCTTCCCTGCTTTTGTTCCGTCCAGCCCCTGAGCTCCTGTGCCCTCTCTTCTGGGCTGAGGATCACAGTGGGTTCCCAAGCCCCCGCTGGTAGATCAAATGAAGAATGGGATCTTCTGTGAGTTGTGTCTGATTTTACAAGAGCCAACCCCGTCCATGAACATGCTGGTAAGAAAGGGAATGTAGAAGCTCGGGCTGTTCCTTCTGAGTGAAACCACTTTACAGCATTCTCAGAAGAAGGACATGGCTGGATCAGAAAGCAGAGCGCTGCGAGAAAGGACAAACTTTAACATCCAGCTGAGTGATACTGCTACCAATGGAAGTCTGTGGCCAAGCTGAAGCTTCCATCTGAGCCAGATGCAGCTACAGCAGTGAGGATCAGCTACTGAAATGGCTCTTCTTGTGCTGATGGTGTTTTCTTATTCTACCAAGGTGATAATTCAGTATAACAAGGTGATGGGCATGGTGATGATGGCTTGATGGTTGGGCTAGATGATCTTAATGGTCTTTTCTGACCTTTATGATTCCATGATTCTCTGTAGTAGGCTCAAGCAACGTTTTAGCAGCAAGGTTAGAAAACACAGACCTGCACAAAAAAGTCCCATTGGTACAGAGTAGATTCCAGGCACCCATCTGTCAGGTGGCACTAACCAAGAAATGACAGAGGTGTACAATGGGACAGCTAAAGAAACAGGATTGCTGTGCGAAGAGTTCAGGCTCTTGCACTGATAATTTCATGTCCACCTCTTGGATGTAGAAACCCAAAGTGTTGTGCCACACAATAATGACAAAGCATATACCTGTGAAACCCTCCAAAACATTGAATGCATCTTATGAGGGCTCATCTCTGGATACAAATATCCCTCACTGGAAGATGACCAGAGAAAGATCAGACAGAGTGACAGCACATCTCCATACTGGGACAGAGCAAATGTCCAGAGCATCTACTAAGCACACTGACCATTGAGAGCCAGTGGAAGCTCAAAGTGGTCTCACTGGCAAGAGGCTTGGAATGATTGGGGTTGAAGGCTTAAGAATAGTTATTTTTTTATTTCATATATCAGTACTGCCAGAAAAATGCAGAGAGGAGAAACACAAGAGATTCTTAAAGAAAAAAAAACACACTAGCGCAAGCTGAGAGATCAAAAATGTAATTCTTTTCTTCTTTTCTTTTCCCCCAAAGTATTCATTTTCTAACAATTCAGCTGTGCAGTTCAAGTCAACTCCCCTTTTGTATTGTGAATTTAAGTAGAAAACCCAAAGGACATTCATCCTACAATGTATTACATCAAATGGCACAAGCACAGCCAGGAGTCCTGGGATGGAGAGGACAGAGTTCCTGCAGCAGCATCCTGTAAGGCCAGCTGGGTCCTGGCGGGGTGCAGGGGATCCCCATCAGCATCCCTCTTGCTGCTACTACACGAGGAGGCAGTTTAATGGAAATCCTTTCCAAATCACACAGCCCTGTAACCTGTCATTTTCTGGATGGCTTTATTATAGCTTTCCTTTAGTCTCCACCACTTGAGAAAACAGGTTCATCGTTCGTCAGGTTAGAGGGATTGTGGGGTTTCCCTGCTGACAGCAACACCGTGCTGTGCAAACGCTGGCAGGAGGGGAAGAGTTATTTCAGCTGACAATAAGGAGCATTTGGCAAAAGAAGCCTCATGTGCTCTGAAGTGCTTCTGCTGTCAGAAATGCTTGTGGTGGCTCTGGCAAGGCTTGGGTACGTATCTGAGGGTTGCAGAGTTTGTGCATGGGGCAGAGCAGTGCCCACCATGATTTGGGTGCGTGATTTTCCCCCAAGCCTGGAACTATGCAAGTGCTTAAGTGTTCACCTGGTTAAGTGTTTCCTGAACTGGGAATGAGTTACAGTGTTTTTTAAACTGATTGATATATTTGGAGTAAGTCAGTATTAATGATCATGTAAATTAAAATCTGGAAGACCTCCAACTTTTTAAAAGCTGCTTCTGACACTGCAGCTCCTTGCAAATTGACTTCATGCTCCAAAGATACCAACATGGAATTATGCTTTCACTCACAAATATTTTTGGGTCCAGGCTGCCTTTTAAAGAAGCTCCAGTAATTACCATGATGAAGTGGCCATGAAGGTCACCTGGTGTTAAGGCTGATTTGGAATGCTTATCATTCAAAATAACCTGAGCATGTCTGCCATTAATAAACTGTGTCCAAAATGGCAATAATAAGGTGTGTGCATGTTCTTTGCCATTGGGATGACCCAGACTACATGGCTCTCAACAAGAGGGGTTCTGCCTATGGGTGTGTTGCAGGAAAATGCTCCTGATGTAGAAAACATTTAATTCTGTATTATGTGTAAATTCTCAGAGTAAAATAAAGCCACTAGGTTTCCCCTCACTGATTTCCATTTATTACTCATCCAGGGAAGCTTGGCATGCCAAAAACAAATCTGTTGCATTAGTCAGGGTTAATTATCAGCCCTACAGAATGACACAGAGCTGCCCTTACATCTCACAGCATATGCAAGAGAATTCACTTTAACAGCATCCAAACAGTGAGAAGATGGGCTGAAATCCACTGCCGTGCTCTGACTCAACCCCAGCATCCTGGTCCTGGGCTCCTGGGTCAGCTGCAGCCATGCTGGTTGGGTTGCTTTTGCCAGAGCCCATAGCATATTTTGTCCTTTCAATGTGCCAGGGGAGGGGATGCTGCCAGGGGTTACCCAGCTCCCTCATCCTGCTTGCTAGTGACTGTGTTCCAGGATTTACTCTTGCTGTTTGCATGGCTGGAGCCAGTTAATGGCACAGTGCTTGGAATGGGTTTAGTTTTCCTAAAGAGGGAAAGAGAAGTGGCTAATGCAGGCACAGTGGCTTGGATAGATAGACAGACAGACAGATAGACAGATAGATAGCATGCACTGCCTCAGCCAAGGTGGTGGGACCTGCTCAGAATGGGAGCATCAAGTTGTGTCAGGGTCAGGTTGGATATTAGAAACAATTTCTTCTCTGAAAGAGCGGTGATGCAGTGGCACAGCTGCCCAGGGAGTGTAGGGTCATCGTCCCTGGAGCGCTCCAAAGCCATGGAGCACTGAGCACTGAGCACTGAGGGATGTGGTCACTGGGCTGGGTTTGGACTTGAGGATCATAGCTTTCTTTTCCAACCTCAATGATTCCGTGATTCTGTGATTCTGCCAACTCCTGGAGCTCTGGACTCTCCACTTGAATCACAGCAGCAATAGCCAGCAGATGTGCAATAGCCAGCAGATGCTTTCCAGTCCCTAGGCAGCATCAGACCCATACACCAACATCACGCAGGGAGGAGAGGGCAAGCCCCAAACACACACTGTAACTTCTTGCATCATCTCTGTCCTTCAGTGATGTCCCCTTCGCTCCAGGCAGAGCTGTTCCAAGGGACAGATTCCGGGCCACTGCCTATACTAATCTTGTAAACGCTACTCATTTTTGCCCAGGCTATCAAAGTAAAATATCTCTACAGTGCAGTACATTTATTAAAGTCCTAATGGAATTAGAGTCCTCCCACCAAAAAGCCAGATGGTTGGTGTTTTTATGTTATTAGTTAATGCAATTTAGTATTAAAGTTTTGAGTTAAAAATAGTGTGTGTTGTTTTCTTTATGGCATCTACTTATATTCTGCCAGAAAGATGAATTTATGTTTAAACAGGGCTTTTCCTTTATTAATGAAGTCAATTAAAAGAATGACCCAAACGAAGGCGATTTTGGGTTTGGGGAACAATCACCTATTATTACTGCAGGCAGTTTTAGCTCTGGGAGCTGTAGTGCTGAGCAGGCACTGGAAAAATGCCTTTGTTGTCCACAATGTTCAGCATCCACTGAGAAATGGGGGGAGGGGGGGATCAAAACAGAATACTGCAATAAACCTCATATTGTTGTCACTGCAAAATGCCTTTTGGCAGTGAGTGGCAGCTGCCAGCAGCATGTGTGGGAGGCGGCAGGGCTGTGTCCTTGGGCTGCTATGGCCCATGGATTGCTTGGTCCTCATCTTCCCTTTCAGAATCTATCATATGAGGTGCAAAGATGGCTCTGAGGACTATTTCTCAGGTGTGCAAAAAGTTTGATTTTCGTACAATGCCACTTCCTCGTTTTATTCCATTCTCTATTTTTCCTTCTCCCTTTTATAGGTGTGTTTTATGATATGACCACAAGGAGAGGTCCCTCTCAGCTTTAATGCAGTATTGGGAATAGGGAGGTGTTTCTGAGCATCCCAATCTCATCAAGGAGCTGCTCCAGGGGAAGCAGGAGCCTCCATTCCATTCTGTCTGTTTGTCTTACCTTTCTTTCTTCCTTTCATTATTCTTCCTTTGGAAATGCACACATCTCCAAGAGCAATCCGAGCACCAGCAATGCAGTCAAGCCTGCGTGTCTGCAAACTCTCTCAGTAGTTATCACAGTTGTCCTGCAACGTGAAATTGTGAAATTCCCACTGCATGACACTGAAAATATTACTATAGTTTTTATGGACAGACATTTCCAAGGGAGCTGGGCCAGATTTTGGCTGGGTTAATTTCTAACCTGACAGAAGCCAGTGCAGAAATGTCAAATTAAACCAGTTTGAATCTCAGTTGTAATTCACCTGCTGTTTCCTGCATATCAGGCTACCATTGCTTCTAAGTGATTAAATATCTAACAATTAGGAAACTAAGAAAGGGCCTCAGATCTATCTCAGATAAGTAAAGTGAATCACCAGAATAAAATGAAGTGACTTTTTTCAGTTGCTTAAACATCATCCTTTCCTTGGAACATCCAGAGTGGAATTAATTGCTGCAGTTCCTAGAAGAGGAAAAAGGGTGTCTTAGAAATGGACATCTGGGAGATGTATTTTTAAAGCTGTTAACCTGCAAAATACAGACTGATACATAGCTATATATAATATGTTCTATCCCATCCCATCCCATCCCATCCCATCCCATCCCATCCCATCCCATCCTATAATTTTACTCATCACTGTTACTCATCACTTAGAGGTGTGCACCAAACAGTGGTGTGCATAGCAGATTTTTTCCCTTATACTCTCTCCCCTGGCCCAGGGCTGGGTTTCTGGCTTGGCACTTTGCATGGCTGACGCTCAGCTTCCCAGGTTGCTGGATGCATGTGCTACTCTGGGCTTCCAGGAGAAAAGAATGTAACGGCGGGCTGTGCTGCCAAGGGTTGAGCACTGGGGGGGTCTCAGAGAGGATCCTTCTTGACCAGCACAAAATAGTTGGGCTAAGGAAAGTGGGAATGGCCACAGCTACAGAGGACATCCAACAGCAGAGCTTTCTGCATCTGGGAATCTCACATAGCCTGATGCAATTAAGATAAGATTTGCACAGAAAACAAATAAATAAATAAATAAATATTTTTTTTTAAAATAATATATATATATATTAGAACTCAACTGATCATTTGCATGCCAGCAACCATCTTGGTTTCCCTGTCTCTTCCCATCCACTGGCAGTTTGCCGGCCCTCAGCAAGGGCTGCATTGTTCCAAAGCAGAGGCAGATACAGCTCTCTGCGTTTCCCAAAATTCCCAGCACAGCGTGTCCCAGGGTTTGCTCCTTGATCCCTCCTTGGTGGGAGACAGCATCATTCCCCAGAAGGAGGGGATGTTTCCTTGCAGCGGTGCTCGGGCAGAGCGTGGAGCCCAGCCAGACCCTGGGCTGCAGCTGAAGCTGCCTCCTCCTCTCTGCTCTGCTGCAAGAGAGAAGTGCTCTGCGGAAATCATCCCTTTTTTTTTTCTTCACTTGAAACAGTTCCTGTAAACCAGAAGACATATGACTGTTTCAAAGAGTTTTAATACTTTTACCAGTAACTCCGTGGTGCAGTTACGAAGAAGTGAGGCATTGCGGGTGAAGAAGTGCACGGCAATTTAGAAGATTTAATAGAAGTCGATTTTACACTTACACACATTAACATTCACATGGACTTGACGAGCAAAAAAAAAAGGCACCACCCGGTGTTCTTGCTGCTACACGATGCTGTTTGCCAAAGCCTTTAGTTATAATTAGTCAGATTAAACTCTGTCCATAGACAGATTCAACTCCATCCAGAAAAGCTACCTCACTTTCTATTTTTACAAACCATGCTGACAATAAGTACTCTCACATCTGACAGGATATATTGTCTTTGCCCATTGCCTCTTATAACCTGACAGTGAAAAATGTACACTTCAGCATCCAGGGAGTCATTTGTTACCTCTCCACTTCCTTCTAATTAATGAAAACATAAGGGAAGAAACAATAACTGGGTCTTACTGTTCGGGCAGAAAATGATCACTGCTCTGATGAAATAAAAAAAAAAATACTTTTGGCACCTGATTGCCTCAGCCATGACATAATCAGAGGGGATTTTACTGACTCTGCAATAAAACTACAGACAACAATAAATGCAAAATGCTTAAAGGTTTCCCCCCACTCCTTCCTTCGCATGCAGTTACACCTCCCATAAAGGCTATCTTGAAGATGATAAAGAAGAAGTGTGCTTTACTAAGGCTAATGGTCTTTTTGCAGAAAAGTGGAAGGCTGTGCCCAAAAAGCAGGCCAGCCTGGCTTCCCTCACCGAGAGGCACTGTTTGGCATAGAGCACTTTGATTGCTGTATTTGGGCCAGGTAGCATATTTTTGTGCTAGTACATGGAGAAATGATTGATACAGATGAAATTTGGAACACGGCAGAGCACGTTCCAGGCTTTTTTTTTTCTTTTTTTTTTTCCCCTGCAAGTATAAAAGGGGCTGCAGAGGCTGGGAAAGCCATGTTCACTGACACAAAAAGGGTTCCTTAGCAGCTTTGGGGTTTCTGTTGCAAAAGGTAGAACCCAAAGCCTTTTTTTTTTTTTGCTTCCCTCAAGCACCACACATAGCCAGGGCATTTCTGCTTAAGAAGTTCTTATCCATCTGTAACACATCTCTGGGGTATCTGAACTCATTTCAGAATTCAGATTTTCCCATTCATCGTCCATTCCTTGGGTCTTTCTATAGAAGTGTCCTGAATATAATGACTTTGCTGACCTCCATAAAAACAGGACAGTATTTTCTCAGTTGATCAAAATTGCTGAAAAAGTGCAGTTCCATTTCTCACAAAGCAAGTTGCAGAGAGCTGTTGGGCTGGGAAAAGATGTCTTCATTAGCTGCCAGAAGCAAATGGAAAACCAGTGTAATCCAGGGGAGAAAAAAAAGGAGAACAGCAGTGATACGTTGATATTCTACTTCATGTTGAGTGGTACTTTATTGCACTGTCTTGAATAAGATTATGTTCTGAGCAAGGTGCTTTAGTACACCCAGATGCTAAAAACCAAGCTTCATGCAACCTGGCTGCGGCTCATCTTCACTGTAAATCCAATGGTTTGGGAATAAACAACGTGTACAGATGGGAAAACGCCATTATTGACCAGACAGTGGGGATGGCGAGAGTGAATGCACTCAAAAGCAGTTCAGCATCTTTTATCCTGTTAGAAAAAGGGTGAATACTCAAGTTAATAATTGTGATGCACAGCCAGAAATAATTAGAGACTGCAAGACTGGCAATCATAAATTACTTTTCTTTTAATAACATAACGAAGGCAGAGGCACAGAGGCAATAGAAAAGTGCAGCTTAAGCAGAGAAGTTCAAATGAATAAATCAAGGCCAAATCCACTTCTTTAATTTCTTTCTTGCACAAAGAACAATATAATATTCATGGTTTCTGACGGACTAACTTTAACTGTAGGTGATTTTGTCCATGGCTAACTTGTCTAAGGGAGAGAAAGCAATCAAATCTTAAAGGAGAGCTCCATGGACTATTTAAAGCTATGAAATATAATGCTGCAAAAGTTTCCTTCCCATCTGCAGAGGATGCCCTGACCAGGTAATGGTGGCTGCAGACAGGAGTGGCTCTGCTCTAACAAGCTGTTTGCAGCTTGAAATTCCAGGAGAAATTCTGGATATCAGCCAGGCATGCTAATGGGAGCTCCAAAAACACCATGCTCCCATGGGATATTCTTGGGATACATCAAAGTGATAGCTCTTCCTTTGCTGGAGACGTGTTGCTGGACTCCTGCCCAGTTTGCATCCAGAGCTGGTGCAGAGGAAATTAATAGGCTTAACACAGGTGGCTAAGTTGCATGGGACGAATTATCCTACAGTGAGATGCTGAATGATTGACTTAGCGTTCATCTTCAGAAGCTGAAGTTGGGGGCGATGAATCCTCCTGAGAGCAGCAGCCTGGAGAGTGGCTTTGTTTCAGTTTGCTATACAAGGGGCAGGAGAGTATGGAGCACTGGAAGCAAGATCGTGAATGCTGCTGGGTTGATGTTATCCATTGCAAAGATTTTCTTTAATTATGGTAGGAGCTGAAAATCCTTTTTGTCTGTGCAGTATGACAGACTTATTAAAATACAGCGTAAAACTTGAAATGTAACAAAGGAAAGTGAATAGATTCCTAAGTTGCTGTGATTCTTTTGGAAAAGAGGAAGGGCTTTGCTCCCATGCCCGCACCCATCTTGCAGAGATAGTATCAGTGTTTTCATTACAGCAGCATCTGAAAGCCCTGAGCTCAAGGCTCAGTTGTCTTGGGTGACGCCTTGCAAAAAAGTTGTACAACCTTTTACATGAATATAATTAAATACTGTTTAATAAATTTTCCAATAAGAATGTAAACATGTCAGAGCCTAAAAAGGGCTCTGTTTGAATTGAATAAGCAGATAATGTGGGCTGGAGGTTCCAGCGCGACTTTTTAGTAGTAGCCTACAATTTGTTCTATTTTAATTTGGCCCGTCCATTTTGATGGGTAGTCTCATTAATACAGCGCAGTTTCACATCAGAAATACCTCCACTGAATGCTATGAAGCCTAATGCATTCCTCCCACACCGAAATAAACATAATAGGTGGCGAACATACTGCACCTGGTGATCCTCACTGTAACTGATCTATCATCAGTTTTCAGAAAGGAAAACCTTCGTTGGGTAGAAAATGGATCAGCTGTTGAGCCGGACAATTATCTTCTCTCCTGAATGAGATGCTGTGTGCCAAACCACAAGGAATCAGCAATTTGGCAGAACAGTACACATGTAACTTGTATCTTTAAGACACGTTGGACAAAATTATTTACTAATAATGCTCCAAGGACTGGAAAAAAGCTCTGGGACCAAGGTGCATGTCCCATTAGTTGCAGAAAACCACTTGATAGTAGTACGAGGGCTCCTCAACAGCCTGCTGCTGTCCCTGCTTCCTGCTGGAGGTCTCAGCCTCAAGCTAGAGTAAAGTGGTGGAAGTCCTTCAGCAAAATGAGATTACCAGCTGTCGCAATCCGGTTTGCTCTTTTAAAAGACGGATGTCAGCTTGCATCAAGCCCCTGGTTGGCTAATGGAATATATCAAAAGCACACTGTCAAGGGTTTTTGGGCCACAGGTCTGACTTATCTTAAAATAGTTGATATAAAACAGGACGGTTATTTGAAACCTAATTGTCTATTTTTTATTTTTTAAAGAGGAAAATGACACCCTGCTCTTGTAAGTTTCATGCCCGCAATAAAATACAAATGAAAACAAAGGATCCAGACTGCCAGAAAAAGAACAGCGTTCTTTATTTAGTTGGGGTCTACAGAAACACAGTGATTTCTCCCTTCCTGTCTTCCAAGCCTGGCTGGCTGAGCAGCCTGTTGCTGGAGCTCTGCTGTCACTACTGCTGAGGCTGATGCACACACAGAGAGATTCTGGCATGATGCTCCCTGGCATTAGCATATATTTTCTGCGAGTGACACTGTTTGTCCTGCAGAGTGGAAATTCCCTCTGCCTGAAAAAATGGTCTCAAGGGATTAGCTCTAAAGGGAAGAAAGAAATTTATCCTCCAAGGCTCACGCGGTCTTGGTGCCTCTGCTGAGAATGACAACCAGTGTGACTCCATGTGTCAGCAGAGGTCCTGGCTCAGGAACTGGGCTGAGAAATATGGGGTAATTTGATGTTGACATTAAAACCTGTCACCATCTGAAACAGCAGGGGAAAAATAACAATATTTGCTAAAAGGCAGAAGATAAAATCACTAGATGAAATTACTGCTTCGGAATGACCTTCTAAAAATACCTGCGGTGATCAGTCTGGATGGCTGGAGAGCTCCAGACGGAGATGGCAGAGCCTCTGCTCCAAAGCCAGGTCTTCCCCGGAGAGAGATAATTTGCACCTTGCAAAACACTGTCCCCAAATAAATTATGGTCATAATGAGCCACAAAGACAACAGACAAAAAGAGCCCTTTCCTTGTAAACAAAAGAGCGGGAGGGAAGGCTCCAGCTGCAGCCAAGAGCCTGCTTGTTTATCTCTCATTAATGCAAAGGTTAACCCAGGAGGCACACGGGGCTGTGACACGGGCAGCTCCAGCAGCCTGTCCTGCTGCATGCTGCCAGCACATCTCACAGCCACCGTGCTCTCTAAACAGGCCATGAGTGCTCTGCTACTCTTCTTTTCCTCTGTCTGATGACACATGCTTGAGTTTTCCAGGGAACTCCATGCAGCAGGAGCATTTCCCACTTGCTTTGGTGCAGGGCTGCATTTCCCATTCCTTCCCCAAATCCCTTTTGATTCTATAATCTCTTTGCTATGGGCAGGAGCAGAACAGCTGGATACAAACACCCCGTGGGTGAGTGTGCACTCTTAAATTCCAATACATTTGCAGCATGCTCCAAATCTCCATTCCAAGACATAGCCAATAAAAATGAATTAACGGAATAGTCATTAGGATATAATGTGGTAGCGTTAAGATGAGCCACAATATAATTACCGTTATTTCTAATGGAGTTACCACGCTGTTACTGCAGCACAACACACCTCACCTCTGCCTTCAAATGGGCACACACCTCATTGCACACTCATTTTGGGGCATGCTCGATTCAGGCACAAAAATCAAGAAGTGATCCAGAGCACACTTGAAAAAAATGCAGCTCCAAGCCAAATGTGTGCAAAAATGCACAGGTATTGCTAGTTGGCTGGACTGGAACAGGTTGCCCAAGGAGGCTGTGGATGCCCCATCCCTGGAGGCAGTCAAGACCAGGCTGGATGTGGCTCTGGGCAGCCTGGTCTGGCGGTTGGTGACCCTGCACGTAGCAGGGGGTTGGAACTGGATGATCATTGTGGTCCTTTTCAACCCCGGCCATTCTGTGATTCTATGATTCATTAGAAAATCCAGGTCTGTGTAGGTGGCATCAAAAGGAGTTTTCATTGAGCGCGGTGGGTTTTGGATCAGGAACCTCAGATTTCTTTACTTGGTTATTAAAGAAAAAGAGATAAGAATTCCTGATCTATGACCTTCTCAGTAATTTTGATCCTGAAAGACAAATTCAGCCATGTTCATTAGAGGAGGAGCAGGCAGCAGGTTGTTTCTCCTGCTGCAGTAAGGCAGGTTCAAGACAAACACAGACCCCCAGTGACCCGATGGGAGAGAAGGCTGCAATGTCTGCTCCTCACTTCAACTCCCAAGGTGACCTTTAGCTTGGTCAGTGTCTCATACAGATACTGGATTCACCCCCAGCAGGGCTCCTGCTTTGCAGCATGGTCCTTGGACTTCTCACCAGGTTCACTGCACTGCCAGGTTTGGATACACTGGCTGGTTTCTGAGAGATTCTCCATAAGGAGCCTGCAAAGGGGCAGGAATATGGGATGTGACATAAATGTATTCTGCTAATGCTGTAAATTAGTCATATCAAATATGTATTTAATATAATAAATTTGGAAGACAGCTACTGTAGGTTTAGTGGCAACTGACAGCACTTATAATGAGGATTAATATACATACTGGTCCTACAGATTTGTTAAATTTCAATAAATATTTATTATAATTCACTGGTTCTTAACTTACACTTGAATAAATTGACTAATGTTAAATAAATAGAGAAGCATGGCCAAAAGGAACGGGCAGAAGTCTGTCAGTACTGGGGTGAGCTCCGGCCTCATGAGGGCTGTGCTCCAGCAAGGAGCATCCTGCTTGGGTTTGGCTCCAATGACTGCTGGTTTCACAAGCTTCATGTCAGAACCTGTATTTCCTGCAGGGTTCCTGATGAGATTGTCCTTTTAGGTCAAACTTGGCCAACTCAGGTTGAATATTAGGAAAAATTTCTTCTCAGGAGGAGTAGTCAGGCACTGGCACAGCTGCCCAGGGAGGTGGTGGGGTCACAGACTCTGGAGGTGTTCAGGAAAAAGTTGATGTGACACAGAGGGATGTGGTTAGTGGACATGGTGGGATGGATTGCAGGGTAGCTTTGATGATCTTAGCGATCTTTTCCAACCTTCATGATTCAATGGTCCTATCATTCTATGATTCTATGAACTTGTGTCCTTCAAGGAGAGCAGCCTTTGCTGCAGCTTCTCTGAAGAAGCTCTTCCAGAACTGGCTTGGCTGCAACTAGCTCAGGTTCATAGCGCTGAGCTGGAGGCAGCTGTGTGCCTGGAAGGAGCAGGTTTGCAAAGCACAAAGGTTTTTGGATGTCTTCAGATGAAGAAGGAAGTTCTGTCAAATTTCAGTATTCAGAAGTATTTTGCTGTAAGTAAGCAGCTAATTCACTGCTTGCCTTTTCGGAACTGTTGCCAAGCAGCTCTCTGTCTGCATGGGTTGGTGCCTAATTGCTGTTGAAGGTCTGGCAGGGGAGGCCCAAAGGAAGCTGCAGCAGCAGCAAACGTGCAGCCACAGCCACCGGTAGGGCACTGGGACCAGTCCTGGGGGGGCGAGAAAGCAGGAGCTGCTGTGTGCAGCACACTGTGAGACCGGTCCTCTGAGGATTCCCACGCACAGAGCAACTTCTGCTCGAAGCACAGACCTTATTGCATGGGGACAGCAGCAGGGAGATCAGAATCTCACTGCAGGAAACCTCAGTGTTTTCAGAAAAAAAGAAAAAAAAAAAAAAGCCCCAAAAAACCAGTCCACACTGCCTGCAGCCACAGGGCTGCATTAAAGGATCCTCAGACATTTCAGAGCAAGGTGGAAGGCTTTGCACAAGTTGTAGATGAAGAGCAATAGAATTTTTTTGAACCGATCAGCTGGATGAGTATGGAGCGCGTTTTGAAAAATTATTTTTACCCGTTGCTTTAACTTTTTTTTTCTTCTTCCTGGCTTATCAAAGGATTCCTGAGTCTTTCAGAAGAACTTTCACCGATATCTGATGATAAATTATCTTCTCCTGTAAATGCAAGATGGTGTACACTCTGCTGACTGCTCATAATCATCTTTCATGGATCATCTTGTTGGCTTCCTCTCTCATCATTATGCTTTTGCCTATGATAACCTCCCTGACATTGTCTTACTGATATTTTTGTAGCCAACCTGGACCCTTTCCTACCTCTTCCATTCACACAGGCTTGCAATGAAAAGTTCTGCAATCTCATGTGACAGATAATAATGTTTTTCTTAATTGCCAATCACATGTATTAGTGAGTTACGTGCAGGAGAATCGTTAATTCCAGGCTGCTTAGGAATTCTGCAGAGGGGCTGAGGGGACAAGCCCAGCTGATCTCTGCACCATCAGCATCAAATCTGGAAGTGACATTGCTTTGTTCCCATCATGGCAAAAGAGAGTGAGAGGTTTGGCATGAGGCTGATGGCCACCTGCACAAGCCCTGTGCAATGCAGTCTGAGAGAGGAAAACAGACCCCAAAATAAAAGAGGGACTACAAAAGGAAGGGATTGACCCAACACAGCATTGGGAAGTGGGATGGGGGCTGCAGGTGAGGCTTATGCCTGCACTGGGCTGCTGGTTTTTAACACTCTTGACACAGCTCTGCAGGATTTCCTTGGCTCCAACACCGTCAGAAACTTAGAAATTTTATCTAATCCTCAGGGATTAGATAAAGGTGGGGGTGACCCTCAAGCCCAGAGACTCCTGTCTGCTTCAGGGAAGCTAAAGCCACACAGCATGGTCTAATGGGGAGATAGCACAGAGAGGGGAGAGAAAGGGAGGGGGAGAAATAAACAGTGAGTGTTGGTAAATGGGAGTCCTGAAGAAGTGAACATCTCCAATTCTTCCTTCAAATAGCTGCTAAATAAATGATACTTCTTATCCCCCCACTGGTTTCCCTTCCGCAGCCATCAGCCCCAGGGATGCTCCTCTTGCTCCTCGAAATGCAGTAGGAGGCAGCACCCTGCAGCAGGCTGCATTCAGGATGCAAAGGGCAGAACTGCACTTTGGGAGGGATTTATTGGAGGCAGCAGGTCCTTGCAGAGGAACGCTGCAGTGCTCCATTAACTCTGGGAGATATTTCTGCAGCGCACCACGCCGCGAGCATCCTTTTTGCTGTTAAGCACCAACAATGTTGAGCTGGGAGGGAGCAGGAGACCTTCCTGCTCGAGGAAGATGTGGAAAACCGATTACAAGTCCTCATACAAATCCAAATGTGTCTTCCTAAACACACCGCCTCGCCAAATGAGCCTGAGATTTAGCTCTCACAATAAGCCTGAACTGTGAACTTTTTAATTTGCACATGGTTTCAGGAAATCTAACTCATCCTATCAGGAAAAAAAAAGAAAAAAAAGCAACTTTAAAAAATGTTCTTTCTCCTGTTTCTTTATTCCAGGAGCAGAGTAATTTATGTACTCATTTAATTTTGTTCTGCCACAAAGAAAACCACAGTATATAATGCGATCTCCATTGCTGGAATGCTCATTGTTGGAAGGACATCGGAGAAGACATAAATGTCCCTGACACAAAAGAAGATCCCAGGTTTCAGAAAGATCACACAGATTGGAAAACACGTTTTTCACTTAAATTTATGAGCAGCCCTTTGTTCTTTCCTTTATGGTATGATAGCATAATAATCTTTTAAAACCACAGTAAGAGCAAGGCACCTGAGAGATTGGTGCTTTATAAATACTTAAACAGATAGACTGCTATGAAAATCTTTTGTTCTGCTGCATTTCTGCCCATTGTTAATACTGCTCCAACAATGCAGGGAAAAACCTCTAATAATTGGAAAACATTTGTGTTGGGAGGTGAGGCGGTTAGTGTCTTCAGAGAAATATCTTCCAAAGCAAAGAGCGTTCCATTACGCACACAAACTGCAGAAACTACACGCTGGTTTTGCGTAGATGTGCATACAGAGATGCTGGAAACCACCCAGGCAGCGAGTGAAGCACTCATATTTCATCGTTATGATAGCATCGGACAGCTGCATCTCACAACTTCTGAAAAGTGCTGGAAAAACCCAAAGCAGCCCTTATAACGTGGCTGAACAAAAAGCCTGTGCCATGTGAACGAGCCCAAGTCGGCCGTTTGGTAATTGGCTGAGTTATCTGGAATGTCACTGCTTTGTCTGCCAACAGTGAAGTGCTGATAAGCCCCAAAGGTTCTGAGCTCCCCAGAGGACACAGCACAGCAGTCCCTTCTCCTGCCTCAGTTTCCCAATGGAAAACAAGGAGAGCAACGTGCTGCTGTCTCCCATGCCAGGCTGTTTTGAGGAAAGGTTGTCCACAAACAACCCTTCTGATTATTGTCAGCTTCGAGAACAATTTTGTCTTCTTTGTCTTGCCCAAAATGTGAAATGAATAAAGAAGATTGGGGAAAAAAATACGTTTGCATTGCGTATCTACAAAAATCGTGTGTCATACAACCTTGTTGTATCCATGTGTATTGGGAAAGGTTGGAGAAATCAAGAGAAAGGTGGTTTTGAGCATCGTTATGGGGATGCCTCTGCAGTGTGGTTGGGATATTCTCCAGTAATGTGAAACTTGGAGCCCAGTAAACGGAGAGATGGGTTCCTGTACACATGTACACACAAGAGTATTTTTTATTGCAAGGAAAAAAAAGGCATAACTTACCAAAATGAACACAGTTACCTTATAGAAGTTGAAAGTGAAATGAACAGCCTTCCTTCAGGTCAAAGTATACAGCAGGTGCTGCAGCCATGTGATTTAACTTGTGCTGACAGAGTGCTCTTGGTGAGGTTCAGCTGGACCCAGCACCATCTGAAGGAGCTGCATGTGCAGACCATGGGCACACAGCCTGGGGTATGTTTTGGGGGACTATGCAGTCAGTCCCAAAGCCTGGATTTGGTGTTTCTCAGTCACTAATAAAGAGCAAAATCAAGAAAAAGATTTGCTTTTATAAATCATAGAATCATAGAATATCCCAAGTTGGAAGGGACTCATAAGAATCATTTCCCAGTGGTGAGGTTGGTGCCCTGACCCTGGAGACAACCAACGTCAGGCTTGAGAGGTTCTGAGCACCTGATGGAGCTGTAGGTATCTCTGCCCATTGCAGGGGAGTTGGGCCAACTGGCTTTTAAAGGTCCCTTCCAGCTCAAATGATTTTATGATTCTGTGATTCTGTGCTTCTATGACCACGGAGTCCAATTCTTGGCTCCATCTTTCACCACTATTTGAAAATACACAGACACCATTTTTCTGTGTCATGTAACTCACCACACCAGTATTTAATAAAATACCACTGATGTGCAGATGTGTGAGTTTGTCAAAACCTGAACTTTTAGTAAGATTTTACCGTTGAGACAACTTCTATTACCTAATAGAAGATAATTCCACCTAGTAAAGGAATTGCACATTGCACCCAGTGGTAGAATTTTGGGTCAAAATAAGAAAAAGAGACAGAAAGAGGGAAGGCACAACCCTAATAACCTTATTAGCCTGGAACAGGGCAAAGCCAATGGACAGAGCTTCTGTACCAATAAAAACTAAGAACTTCGGGTCAGTTGAAGAAGACCAAACCCTAAGTGGCTTCTGCAGGATGCGGACACTGGAGTAACCTGATTTGATCACAGTACACTGCCCAGTCTTTTGGATCAAGAGAAGATTTTGGCTTATAGAAAACCAGAAATCAACAAACAAAATGGTCCAATTGGGTCAATAATAATCAATTTTAGGTTCTTTTTTTTTTAATTATTAGAAATATTTATATTTCTTGGTATAGCTTGGTATTTTAGAAAGCTATAAATGCATTTTTATATAATCAGCATTTTTAAAAGTCTATAAACATCCCCTATGTTTGCCTAATGTACTATAAAAGCCTCCAAAGGAGCTGTTATTATCCAACTTGTCACCTCACACATGCTCCAAGGAGGATTTTTTTCTTGTCTGCTGTTAATAAAATGAAGCAAACCATTAACAGCTTTGGAGCTGCAAGGAGAAGTAAAGGGGCTTGTAATCTTGGACTCCAAAGGAAATGTCTGCAGCTTTGCTCCTCGCCTCTTTGAGATTCCCAACACGCAACAACAATTTCAAAGAGACAAAATCAGTTTAGGTTACATAAATTCAAAAGCCCAAGCCTGCTTCTTTTAAAGTAACATCTTGCATTTTGTTTGTAGTGTTGCAATCTCTCACATAACATTTTGAACTGGTTTAGTTTTCTATTCTGCAGTGCATCTTCCACAGGTTTCATTGGTTACGGGAGCTTTAATGCAGAATTATTACATACACGCATGCATCCATTGTAACTACACACACATATCTGTGTATGTACGTATGTGTGTATGCAAATATATGCATATATTAAAAGTCTGGCTCGCTGTGGTGGTTGCACTCTGAAGACCCATCTCTCCTGGCAGCCTCTACACACCAAACTCCCATCTGTATCTGCGCATGGAGCAATCCAAAATGCCATGCATTTTGGAGAGGAACGTGGATATTTTTGTCCCTGCAAGCTCAGGCTGAGTGTGGTGCAAATCAATTAGTGCAGGGAAGAAATCTGTGTGCAAAAAGCAGAGTCGGCACGAACATGGTGTTTTAAACAATCCCTTAATTCACATCTAGGAGATCAGTTTTCGGTTCATCGCCATTTATAGTTTGCTCCTGTTCCCAACATATCTCGGTGTCGGGATAGATTCTCAGCCCTGGGGAACCTGTCAGGGACGTGATAACAACTCACTCAGCCCAAAGCAGGGCATGATTGCGCCTGCGACAGCGAGCGGTGTTAGCAGCTCCCTGCTGCCGGCGTGGGGTCCTGGCTGGTGCAGGAAAGCACAGGCAGCCCCACAAGCCTCCACTATTTTCTGTTTTCAGATAGGGCTGAAAATAGTGTGAGAACCTCTTGTTTTTCACATGTGAGCTCTTTTGAGCCTAGGATGCTCCAAAGTGGGGAGTAGGCAATGAGCAACTCTGGTGTTTTAGGTACAGGATTTTCTGGATGACTGTAGGGTGGCTTTTGTGACTTCTGTTATTGAAAGGCCATGAGATGGAAAAACATGAAAAGTCCTGGTTGGTCCTTGAGAGAAGCACCTTGGGTACCCCAGTGATGATGGAAGAGGATTAAAAAACAGTGGATGTGGTTTATGCCACTGCAGGAAATTTCCACCTGTTTGCAGTGCAATGGGCTGAACCTGCTGTATGGGGTGGTCACCACAAAAGTGGCTCTGGAGCTTCTGGGATGCCAGCATTTGTGCAATCTGTGGTTTTGTGCCGTACACCCAGTCTTGGGTGTCCAGATGGTGATGACACAGAGCTGTCTCTGCTCAGGACTGGTGGGGATGGGGAAATCCCAAACTTCAGTTTCCAATTTGGGTTCAGAAGAGCTGTGACAAAGAGGACAAGCCACAGGCGATGGAGAGCAGTGTACCAACAACTGTCTGATGCTGTCCTCAGAGCAGGGGAGCTCTGGCATCAGGTCAAGAGAAAGTGACTCTAAGAATATCCTGACATGCCTTAGGGTGCTTTGGAATCTCTTAAGAGCCTTTCACAGCTCATGGCACTACAAAGTGGTTCCTTCAGGTATTTCCAACCCCTCGGTGACATGCTACCAGCTCCCACCAAGTTCAACCTCTGCTAAATGTTGCCTGACAGTCCCATGTGGATGCTCTACATGGAAGTATCCATTATGATCACCTTCCAAACTCAGGAATCAGGGACTTCTAGAATTGCCCCTTGTTGGGGAAGATTTGGAGGCTCCCATGGCCAAAAGGCCCAAGGGGTGTCTCCATGTTGGTGTCCCCCATCAACATGCTGTGGCAGGAGGGTTTCTCTGGCCTGTGGTGGAGCTCTCCAGCCCTCCCTGCTAAGGGTAGGAGGTCAAAACTTCAGTGAGCCCTGGCTCCTTTGGAGACACTGGAAAGGAGATGTGGCTGGACGATGGGGTGCCTGGAACAACACAGTGAAGGACTCAGTTCCAGTGTGCAGTGTTTCTCTCTTGAAGGAGAAAATTAGGATCCCTTGACCTTCTTCCCTACCTTCTCTTCTGGCTACCTTTTGACAGTGGAGGAAAAAATACAAAAGAAAGAAGTCAAAAAAGAGGAAAAAAGATAAATAGAGGAGGGAGACAAAGGTCTTCCAGCACGGACAAGGTCTCTGCTCTGTGTCTCCCAGTGCTGGCGCTTACCAAACATAGCCAGGGCCCCCGTGAGCCCTCAGCCCATCAGAGTAGTAAGATGAGCTCCCTCTTCATTTGGCCTCGCTAAAAATAGCGGAGGGTAAAAAAAGGCAGAGTCAGGACCCTGCAGGACCAGTAGTCAATGGGCTGAGAGGAGCGACTGAACTCCAAATACTGCTCAGCAGCCTCCAGCTGACAGGCTATTTTTTGCCATGGTTGACTAAATATGGTCAGGGAGGGAAGAGCACGAGCAGGGGCCGCTCGCCCGGCGGTGCATGTTTCGGATGCTTCGCTGGGTATATAAGCACTGGAAAGGTGGACCCACTTCCTGACCAGCGCTCGCCCCCCTCGGTCTCCCCCCCCCCCCCCCCGGGTGCGTGTGTGCGTACCCCTCCCGGTGGCTGACCCCAAGCCAGGGCTGACCCTTGGGAAGGAGGGGATCTAGAGAGGGGACAGCCCCATTTCGCACCCAGGTGTGCTGCAATCCGGGCGGGTTGGGTCCCTTCTCCTTAACCCCCGCCTCGCCCGCCGCCGCCGGCGCTCCCCGGAGCCTCTCTCCCCCCGCTCAGCCTCCGCTGCTCAGCCTCCGCTGTACCGCGCTGCCTGCCGCCTTCCTCCCCCCACCGCCCAGCCGCGATGCAGCAGCGGGGATGGAGTTGTAGTGGTGCTGGGCGGAGGGGGTGAGGTAAGGGTGGGGGGGGAGGTTTGCCTGATGATTTTTTTTTTTTAATTTTTTTTCTTTTTTTTTTTTTTTTTTCTTCCAAGTGAGGACTAATACCATCACTGGGCCTGCTCTCTTTTTCCCTTCCTGCATTAGAGATTGGCTATAAGGAGAAGGCTGACGGCTGCAGCATGAAGCGCATTATTACCTTGTGATTCCATGACCCTCCTCTATGCATCCCTAACTCTCGAAAGCTGATTCAGCTTTCAGCTAGTGCTCTGGTGAGTCCTCTGCTGCAACAGAAGCTCCTAACTGGTATGTCTCTTTTTTTCCTTCCCCTCTTCTGCTCCCTTTCTTCCCTCTAACTGCACCAGCTCAGCTCGTTTTTAAACACTTTTCTGACCGATGCAGGACTGAGTGCCCATCCAACTTACCCGGGGACTTAAATGCCTGCTTTTGCATCCAGCAAATGTGTGTGTGCTGCGTGTGTGTGTGTCTGTGTGGGGATGTGCCGGCTGCCTCTAATCCATGGATGAGTTGGGAGACCTTCCCCCCACCTTTATTCTTTTTTTTTTGTTGTTGTTGTTGTTGTTCTGCTGTGGCATACTCTGCATTTAAAGGGAAAAAAAAAAAAAAGCAACAAACTGCAGAGCAAGCAGTGCACTATAATAATCTGAACTGAAATGTTAGAACTTTGACATGCAGCCGTTCTGCAAGGTTAAACTGGCCTTTAAATGCCTAATTCAGAGCCAGGCTGGCTAATGACACCTAGGGGGATTGGGGCTTCATTTATTTATTTGCACCAAACTAGTGGCTCTGAGCTAATACCAGACAGAGCAAAAGGGTGAATTGTGGTTAAACTTAGCCTAACTTGCAGTGATCTCAGTGCTGCGGTGATTAACTGTTCCAGTGCCGAAAACTGAGCGTTAATTGCGGACGCATGGCTCGTGGGCAATCAGAAAGGAGATGCAAGGAGAAGTTAGGTTTTACCTGCAAGGGGTTTGAATTCAGGTTACACTTCATCCATCAATCGGCTGTTATTGCTTTTGCAGCTGAGAGTTAGCTGTGGTCATTATATTTTATATGATAGTGGTGATACCTGATCACATAAATGTATATGCATTGGTATTGTGCGAGGGGTACTGTGTTATAAACGTGCATGCACACAAACTGGGATATATTTTATAGCATGCATATGTATATTTTACATGGCTTTATACAGAGATTTTAAATGCTATATATAAACAGGTGTAGCACATGATCCCAATACAATGCACCTTCAGTCTGTGCTTGGAGTATGGCTATTTGCATATGTCTGTGCTGGAGAGAGTGTGCACTCAGCAGCCGTGTGTAATTGTGGAGGCAGAGCCCTGTGATCTGGCTGGCAATTTAATTGCTGGTTCCCTGGTGCAGGTGGCCATGCTGCCGCCCCAAAGGACCAACCCCGGTCCATTCACTGCAGCTCCATCCTGCTGGGTTCCCTTGGCTGTGCCCAGCCCCAAACCAGGCTGCCTCCAAGTCCCTGAAGTTTTGTGCTGCACAGCTGCAGCCTGACTTTGCCACCGGGACTCAAGGAGCTCCCCCAGAATGGGACAGAGGGAGCAGGTGTACAGCATCATGCTTCCATCTTTCACACCCCCTCCATCCCTCCATCTCCATCCTTCCCTCTTATTTGCTTCTTGCACTCTGCACTATCCGCATTCCCATGCATTTTTCCCCACAGCAACCACAATTTTACTGTGCAGCTTTTTCTGCTCTGAGTGAGCCGAGATGGGTGGAGGATGCTGGGCGATGCTCACCCACCACCATTACTCCTGGTGCTCACTGCAGGATGTGGACCACAAAGTGCCTCTGGCGTCACCATTAAATCACCGCCACGCCGCATCGCATGTCTGCTCCTCCACCAGCAGGGCCAACCCTACAACTCACAGGCAGATTGAAACCTAGATCCACCACCTTTCTGGGAGCAACCAACAGATAAACCTGGCTGTCGCTGTTGTTCCATTGTCTCCAACATTTGTGAGGATTTTATGTGCCATCTTTTAGCTCCCTGTAGTGACTGGCATCCCGTTCTCCTGCTCATCTGCAGAAGTTTGGGACAGTTCAGGACAGACCATGGAAGGGAGATTTCAGGAAAGCAAATTGGGAATGAGTTGAAATGTGCGATGGTCCAAGATGTCAAGTAGCTGTCCTGTTCCGCTGCATGGCCTGTTGGTGTTTATCTAAAGGGAATCCAACATGGCCAAGTGCCTTGGCCATATGAAACCCAACGGAACTCAGTTCTTTGTAGGCTTTTGAGGAATTCTTTTTAGAATCTGAGCACCAAGACTTTCCCTCGCGCTCCTCACCTCTCCCTTCACTTTAATTTCACTGCAGTCGCGCATTACCATGGTGCCACAGCTCCATCTCCCTTCCCCTTACTCCAAACCGACAGCGGAAATTTACCTCAAAATGAGACAAATAATGGCAGCATTTAGTGGGGCCAGAAGCCCTGTGGCAGTGAGGAAGGGCACAGTGCTGACCCAGCACGGGGCTCGCGCCCATTCTGCTGCGTGGTGCACGGCACTGAAGGGCTGGGGCGAGCCCATGGGTTTGCACCCCGGCTCTGTGGGGCTTTGCAGCCTGATGGTGTGGAAGTCAATCAGCACAGGGAAATATTTACTCCCACTCTCCTAGTGATATTTCACAAAGCAGCGGGGGGGAAAAAAAAAACAAAAAAAAACCCCACATCGATACAATTAAGTATTCCAAAGTGCTTACTTTGCCACTTGCTAAGTTTACTTAAACCCTCTTTAAAGGCTTCATTAGAAACTGGTGAGAAACGGCCAAATTCATTAGCGTCGAGGCAGGCGTTGTGCATTTCGCCTGCAAATTGCAATCGAGCGGCGGCGGGGCGAGGGGCGCAGGTGAGCGCGCACCCGCTGTGCTGAGCGAGCGGCAGCGCTCGCCGTGACCTCCGGAATGCCGCCCTGCATTCAACCCAGCCACATTGTTCCAGAGCTTTAAAGCTCAGCGTGGCGGCTGGCGGAGGGCAGAGAGAACTGATGGCTGCGTGTGGGGATGAGCCTCACGGGGAGAACTCTGAAAGACTTTTTTTGGCCTAAGCCACCAGCTCAGGGCTGGGGCTGCTTTTTAGTTTGCATCGCTGCAGGTGTCGATCCCAGGTGTGGGGCTGCGCTGGATGACTTGTGAAAAGCAAATTGCTTTTTTATATATATATATTTTTAAATACCCCGAACTCCCCCGCCCTCCTCCCAAGGTATATTGGGGATTGTTTGCTGCAAGGTAGTGTCACGCTCACGGTGACCAGCAGAGGAAAAATCACTGGATTCTCTAGGTAAGATGCTTTCTTCTTCCTATGCCTTAATCTACTTAGTGCTGGAAGTGATGGCATGTCTGTAGCTGGTGAGTTTTCCTGCTCTGCCAGATGGAACACTTCTTGCTGGTGTTGCTTTGTAAATCAGTGCTATGCTGGATTTTGGCTTTCTAAAAGCAAATTGGCTTCTTGTTTCTAAATTGCAGGATGGAGGCAATTGGGAATTGGTATCTACTTAACCTCTACCCACATGGCTTTTTCTAAACCTGTATACACATAAATATACTCATATTTGTCTCTCTATATATTTACACAGAAATCAAATTCTTTCTACTAAAGCCTTTTTAATCACTGAAAGTTTACAATTTCAATGAAAGCATCCTCTTTGTAAGTGGGCTGGGAGTGTGGCTTTTCCTCTGTGCCATTCCATGACAATGTGCTGCAGGTACTCTGGGCATTGCCCACTACTCCTTCCCAGCCCTAAGCTCCAGCAAGCTGCAGGGGCAGATCTGAGATGGCCAGCAAGGGGAGTGAGTGTACGTGTGTGTGTGTGTGTGTATGCGTGTGTTTTGCATGTGGGCTGCCTCAAACTGTGCTGTAACTCACTCCTGGGAAGTAAATGGCACGCCAGCCCTATTTCCTCCCGTGTACATATAAATGCGCATATTGAATCTACCTGCTTGAGAGACATACTTCTTTATATGCCCATATGAACCTGGCAATCTATGGAATGTAAAGAAGTATGTATTTCAGGTGGGAACTCTTCTCAGAGGAGCAGTGTGTGACCCCGTGTGAAGGGAGGAGAAAGACAAATTTTTGTCTTTATTTATTTATTTTTTTTTGAGATGCCTGACATGGCAGACTGGCTGGGGAGTCAATTGATGATCTTGTTCCAGTGCGTGTATTGTTCTGTCACTTTGCCTGTGTCAGCAGGTGGAAATGCTCATCAGGACATTAAATATTCAATATGCTGACTGCGGCATGGGCTTTGAAAGGCGATGCCAGAGGAAAGCTGGCTGTCCACTCCTGGTTTTCAGTGGGGATGCAGACCAGTCCCTACAGATTGCTGCTTCCCCCTTGGCCTTTTTTCCCGAAAATGAGGCTGGTCCTTAATCCTAAGGAAAAGGAAAGGAGTTGGAGGCAGGGAGAATAAGGGAAGGAGTTGTGACCTGGAGGTGCAGTATTTTGGCTTCATGTGAATATGCAAAGGGCTTTGGGGATGTTTCCTGTGTTAAAACTTTTTGTGCTTAATGCTGGAGAGGAAGCGATGTTCACTGTGTGTGTGCTGGCCCTCGGACACGGCCTTTGGGTGCCCAGGTCACAGCCAGAGGCAGCAAGCATCCCCAGTGTGTGCTGGTTATTAGAAGGAAATAA
Source organism: Perdix hodgsoniae (assembly GCA_035772895.1). Classification (NCBI taxonomy): domain Eukaryota; kingdom Metazoa; phylum Chordata; class Aves; order Galliformes; family Phasianidae; genus Perdix; species Perdix hodgsoniae. The sequence continues at coordinate 8,750,521 of JAPSGF010000017.1, read as the reverse complement.
GAAAATTAGCTCCTTGAATTTGGGAGGCTTTCCTGATGTTTTGGTTTACCTTTTTAACCTTTCTCGTCATAAAACACCTGGTTATTCTCCCAGCATCCCACAAGAATGAGACGCGGTGGTATAGATGGGTTTAACATTCCATGTGAACAAGCAGAACTTTCTGTCTGGGGAGGGGCGGGTGCTGGGCAGGGGTAGAAGCTTTCAGCCCCCATTTTCCTCAACCTTACAAAATGCACATATCTAGGCTGATCGATGCTGCCATTTGGCACTGCATTTCTCCATCCCACCTACCTACTCCCAAACTTATCCCCATCACCCCGCCGTGCAGCCAAGGGCACAGCAGTGTTCTGCTCTGGAGCAAATTCCCTGTGGTTTCAGCACATCTCTGTGCTTGGCAAGAGTGCTGTGAAGGCCTTTGCTGAGCCTCAGTTTGGTGTGATTCATGGCAAGCACTGCTGCCACTTGTTACACATACACCAAACAGGGTTTAATGGAAAGCAGGCACTTCTCAATAGCAGTTTAGGAAAGGTGAGCTGGGCTCTTAAGGAGATTTCCTATGTACAGTATTCCATAGGTTTTATAAATCTTTTTTTTCTTAAAAAAAAAAAGAAAGAAAGAAAAGAATGATACGAGTGGTGGGTACACCTGGAATGCTCAACCTCAGCCTGGGAGAGGAGGGACCTCTGCTTTCCCCTCTTTGGGAAGAGGCATTGTCCCCTGGACAAAGATGGATTCCAGCCACTGATGGTGTCCTGCCCCAGTTTGGGGCCACAATTAAATACAAAGGATAAGGTGCTGGGAAGCAAATAGAGACTGAGCAGCAGAGTTCCCATGGCCAAATGGGGCTGCAGTGTCTCTCGCTTGTACGTCACTGCTAGGAGCTTGAGTTGCTGGGTGAAAAATGAAGATGATTCTCACCATTCTGGCCACAATAATTTTCCTCCTTTCCCAAACATTTTTTACTACCTCTTCTCCCTTCCCTTTTCCTCTCTGCTTTCCTCCCCTTCCTTCTTTCCTTGTCTTCTGCTTACTTGCGTGCTTCTCATTTTCTCTTTATTTCTAGATTGCTTTCTTGCTTTCAACTTTGCTTTTATATTTTTCTCTTTTTCTTTTCTTTATTTATTTTTCTTCTCCTCTTTTCTTTCATTTTTCTCGTTATCTCACTCTTTCTTTTTCTTGTTTTCTTCCCTTTCTCTGCGTTCTCAGTGTGGGTGTTACTGAGCCTTCCACACCACTATGCATATCTCTAGTGAAGGTGCCCGCGGTCTGATTTACAGCAGATACCTGCATCCGTAATGCAATTTTTATCTCCTTCCCCCCTCTCTGAATTAATATGCTTGTTAATCACATGGAATTGCTAACTTTAGGAAGTCACTAAGTGCTCAGATTTATTTTTACGTAAATATTTTTAAAACCGTAAGTCAGCTCTGTCTCACCATGCGGGAGCTACGTGGTAAAGGTGTGCAGGTGCAGGACACATCCTGAGACCCCACTGCACCAGAGACAGGGTAGGGCAATGCCAAAAATTAAATAGGAATGCTGTGTATAGGTCCCAAAACCATGGCATGGCAGCCCTTTAGCCATTAGCATCGTCCACCAGTTCGCGCCATTTCTTACTCGTTGATTCATCTCCTTCTCGCTTTTCTTCTTCTTTGGATTAAAACTGACCGTTCCTCCACACTAAGTCCTCTCTATTCCTCAGCTTGAAGTAAGCCTCTTCTCCTTCGCTCTCCATAGAGCGGAGCCGCAGGTTCCGTGCTGAAGCGAGGCGCAGTGCTTGGCTGCGCCCATCCGTCCAGCAAAGCGCGCACCGAACGGACCTACCGGCAAAAACGGGAGCTTTGAGGACGGTAAAAGCCATAAATCCAGTGGACCAAATTAGTTACATTTTCCTATTCTATGCCTCACAAAACCCAGCCGTTCTTGAGATGAATTTTCCGCACATAAATGGAACTACAGGCAGGTATAGAACGGGAATTTTGCACACGCGCATGGGAGCACAGGGATGAATTTGTGCCATGAGTTTTTCCCCTGGATTTTTTTTTAATTTAATGTGTTTATGTTGATGAGCTATTATTACATTTGTTGCTACTACTTAATACTGGAAGACAGGTGGTCCAATAAATCCCAGCACTCTTTTTTTGTAAAAAAAAAAAAAAAAAAAAAAAAAAAAAAGAAAAATAAAATGGGGGGGCTATATTTGCAATTCAAGTTTAATAGTGCATTCATCAAGAGCAATAAAGCATTCATTTTATTGCATGAGTATTTCAAGGGATGTGCTGGCCCTGGTGAAAGCATTAGTAAAGGGGTGCATCAGCAATCTCATTTAAAACTGTCGACCCAATGTGAAAAATGTTGCATTGAAGAATAAACTGCTATTAAGCATGATTAGATTGACCTGCAGGACAGATATTTTAGCTGCTGCAGCACAAGTCGATCAAAGTGAGCATCGCTTAGATTGCAAATTTTTTTTTTTTTAATGCCCTAAATTAAAAATGAAAGAGCCTCAGAATATTCAGGACCAGAGAGTGACTTTGGGGGTGAGATTTGTATGTTTGATTTGAGGAGGTTTGGAAAGGTGGAGAATGGGGGAAAACATATTAATTGCTGCCCCTTTAGCATACATTGAAAGTATGTTACTCGGATCAACCAATCAAAAAAGAAATTGTGCTGACTCAGCATTCGGGCTAGTCTGCACGTCCGATTGCAGAAGAGATCAGCACTGCACTGCAGTATCTTTCCCTGCCTTTGACACCAGCCTAGCTGGGCAGGGCTTCCCTTGTTCTTCTCAGGACTGGTTTAGGCCAAGAACAAGAGCGGGCTCTGAAGAAACAAGGAGAGAGCCAAGGTTTCAGGTGCCTTGAGCTGCTAGGAGGCTTTTTAGTCTGTAAGCAAGAGCTTCCATGCTAGGTTTGCCCTGCCAGATGCGAGCGACATGTATTGCTTGGGAATATATCTATTTTTAAAGAGTTTCACCACATCTTGCACTTCACAGTGGCTGTGGGCGAGGGGGTGGTGTGTTCCTTGCAAGAGAAATATCCTCACTCCGGAGCTCACATCCCTCCCCTGAAAGCCATGCGCTGATTTCAGCGATTCCCTCCCAGTGAAGATGCTCAGTTTAGCGCTTTCTGCTGAAGTTGCTCTTGACCCAAAGCCATCATGCAGCAAGATGCTTCCCTGTTGGGATGCAGGGTCATGGCAAGTGCAGCTCACTGCACCGCCTGCTCGCTGGGCTGCAGGCAGACATGCTGCTCCCCTGCCTTCCTTTCCCCCGGAGGGAGGGGGGCTGCTCGTGTAGAGATGCTGAAGCCATTGCAGGGATAGGACTGGAGAATATCTGGGTGCAGTTACCCAAGGACAAGCTCATTCTGAGTGCATAATGGCCAAAATGCACAAAGTCTTGTGCAGTCTTTTCAACAGGTAGAGCTCCAAGCTGGCTGCCTCTTCTGACGCCCTGTAATGCTCCAAAGGAGGTTCTGCTCAGACTGTGTAAGCAGTGCCAGCATGCGCCCTTGCTTTGAGCTTGCATTTCTTGCATAGAGGTCTGTATGAAGGAACAGAGGCCAATAGCTATGTGCACAGGTGGAAGGTTGTTAGAGGACAGACACACTTTAAATAAGAGGTGAGTTTATAGTGAGGCTTTTAGCAGTTGGAGCAGTTACTGGTGGTACTCAGGGTGCTTTGATGGAAGCAGGGTGCCTGACACCTCAGACAGACACAGCTTTTCCTTTTTTCCCCCCTTTTTTTTCTTTACTCTTTTCTCGAAGCATAGCACTCTGTTTGTAGGTGCCTTGCCATGCCCAGATATGGCCTGTGCTGGGATGGGAGCTGCTAGCTAAAAAAGCCACAGGCAGCCCAGTGGGGCCGGCAGCAGCTGGTATAAATAGTGCTCATTCTCAGCTGCCCCTCTGCTGGGCCGGATTAGGTGGCATCTGGGCAGCCAGGGGCTCGTGACCACCAGTCGCAGAAGTCCCCAAGCAGCTGTGAGGGCAGGAGCCATCCCTGCAAAGCCCTTACATAGGCACGTCGACCCTGGCATTTGGGGAGTCGGGTAAAGCTACAGGAGCAGGAATCCGGTGACCTAAGAATGATCAGAAATAAAGTTCATCGCGGCACCCAGGCCGAGCTTCCAGTCTGGAAAGTGGCCCAAGGTTGGAGGCAGAATCTGGCCTTCTGCTTTTAACCCTGTGCTGTGCATGTGAAATCTGCAGGGATGGTGAAGGGGAGGCAAAGCGAGAGTGGCTGAGATGCGGTTGCGTCCCTTTCTAGGACACAGTGAGTTAATTTACTGTCAGTGAGATTATTGGAATCTGATTTAATACTTGTGTTTACTTCAGGTCAACAAATTAAAAAAAAAAACAACAAAAAACAACACCACAACAAAGCTTAATAATGTAAGGCACCAGCTTGATGGAGGCTAATAGAAAATAATGCATCTCATACAGAGATTTCCATCCCAAGCTTGCGGAGCACCAGTATGTGCCCCTTCTGCCATGCCTGCAGTCAGTGCCATGGGAAGGAGCAGTGTGGTGCCTGGAGGCAGCTCATGATGTATGCAAGTGAAAAAACTGAGCAGTGAATGGGATTGGTTTGATTGAGTGGAGACGAACATGCAGGTAATAGCTGAAATGTGATGTGTATAGTGGGGGATGTGGTATAAAAAGCTGTTGGCACCGCAGGTCAGAGTGGGGAGGGTCTGCTGATGGGCAGGGGGTGCGTGGGTGGACACAGGTGATGCTCAGCACATGAGTAAAGGTTGTTGCAGAGTGTGTTGGGGTTGGTCCCAGAGTGACCACAGGCTGGGTAGGGGATGCCTGGAGCCTTCGAGCGCACCAGGAGACGCGGAACTACTCACAGGGTGAGATGGCAGTTCCTTAGTGGGGAATGGCTTCATCGCTAAATCAGTGCAGAGGCTTTGTCCCTTCCCTTCCTTGCCGTGTCAGGACTCTGAGCCACACCAGGTTGTGTTCTTTAATTTAAGCTTTGTCCTAAAGCCTTGTCTCAGAGATAATAAGGCACATACACATACGTACCCGCTAAAATCCATTGTGCCATTTTTGCAAAGAACAGCAGAAGCTGCCCGTGTGCCTTCCCCTCTCTGTCCTCCATGCTCATTTGGCCTATTTGAAGTGAAATTTATTCCTGGGAAGGTCCCCATCAATTTGCCTTGCTCTTTTGTTGACAAGTTTATTAAAAACCTGGGCAACTCCGTATTAAACTTTTATCAGTGTCGAGGAAGAATACGTCCTTTGAGCGGCCACAAAAGTTATGGATTGGATCTGAACATTTCGTGTTCCGCTGTCCAGCTGAGTCAGCTTAACAAATAAAAGCTGCCACCTCCATTTTTTTCCCTTCCTCAAGAGACAGTTCCCTTTCCAGTGTAAGTAACAGCAGCAATAACACAAGGAGGATTCAGGCTGGGCAAGCAGGAGCTTTTCTTTGCGCCCACCTGTCCTTACTGCTGATTAGAATAATTATCTTAACAGGAAACGGGAATAAAATAAGAGCCCTGCGGGTAGTTACAGTTTCTTATCTCTGAGCTAATTGTTTGTGTAAAGTAATCGATACTTTATAGATAAATATATGAAAAAAATACCCCCCAAAGTTAATACTGGCTGTACCAAGAGGGATGTGAGTAGTTTCACATTTCCATACCCTGCAAGGGCAAGGAGGGTTGGCGGCACGGCCGGCAGCGATGCTCGGTTGGGGATGTGCAGAACCGTCGCTCTTTTTCCTCTAGTTGTAAGATTAAACCGAGAGGAGGCCAACGTGTTGCAGGAGAGATGTTAAAAATAAAGCGCTGGCATCGCATAACCTAGTTCCTGTTTTGCCTTGCAACGGAGTTTTTATGAGTTGAAAGAAACCTGCAAAACAATTGGTGAGATGGGTTTTGAGCTGCCAGAACAGAGACAGGCAGGGAAGAAGCGAACCGAGCAGCGGTTCTTAACCTCTGCCAGATAAATAAATAAATATCTGTCCCCAAACAACATATTTCTTGGCCTGTCACCATGTCCAAGGATTTTTTAGTTCTTAAACAGGTTTGCTGGCATAATTTGTCAAGTACAACAGGGAGGTTTCCGTGTGACAGAGGATCATTTTTCACCATGCGCGGTGGGGCACGGAAGCAGTCCTGCAGGCTCAGAGCTGCTCCATAATTAGGTAACGGTTAACATACGTGTATTAGAGGGATCATCCTTCATGCTATGGGGTACAGCAGAGCCTACCACTGCCAATACCGTGCTGTGCTGAAAGCAGGCAGGGAGCGGGCCGGACAAATGCATCTTACTCCAGGAGTTTATCTGCATCACCATTTGCTCCAATTATAACTAATTGGACACATATTGCATTTTCATAGCATCTAATTTTCTATTGATTTTAACGGGACTGATGGTGTTTTGTACTGTTAAGTGGTATCTCGTACCCGTTGTTTAAAAATGCTGAGTACACTCCCCTGTATGGAATTATGCAGTCAGCAGATGTTTTAAAACCTCTTTAATTGTTTGGTCCATAAAATGCACAAAGTGTATTAGGGAACAGCTTTGTTCTCTTTGAGTATGTGAATTTAAAAATCCAAACTCCAAACTATTTCTGCTGCTGGTTCCAGGAGCTGCAGCTCTCAGCAGGCAGCCCAGTCCCAGGGTTGGACTCCCTGCTGCAGTGGATGCTCCGCAGTTCTTAGGATGTGTATGAAGCAGGACCTTCAGCTCCAGGGTGAAATTTGGGTTAAGACAGAGATGTTCGTATTGAGAGCTAAGATTATGATAAGGTCACTTGTGGTCTCCTGTACAACTAAGGAATAAGGTAGTAATTGGCAGGGTTTGGGGTTGTGTTCTCTGTTACAGATCTTGCTCTCTGTCTCGACAGTACATCCAAATAAAACTGGACTATCAAATTAGCCATTGCATTTCAGTAAATAGTCAGTGAAGCAAGATGAAAGCAATAGTTCTCTGTTCAACATCATTTAAAGAAGAAAAGATTTAAATGAGATATTTAGTGGAGGAGCAGAGAGGCAGCTGGGAAAAAGCTTTCCTAGCATTGATCATTACAAGCATGGTGGAGATTTGAATGCTTCGGATATTGGCATATAAGGAAGTTTTTTATGCTGCGGGTGGTGAAACTCTGGCACTGTTTGCCCAGAGAGGTGGTGGTGCCCCATCAGTGGAGGCACCCAAGGTCAGGCTGGAGGGGCCTCTGAGCAATGATAGAGATGTAAGTGGCCCTGCTCATTGCAGGGGGTTGGACCAGATGGGCTTTAAGGGTCTGTTCCAACTCAAGCCATTCCATGCTCCTATGATTAAAGGTAGATAGGGCAGGCAATAGGAAATGGGAATTGTTCTGCCTGGGGTGCCCGTTGCCTTCACCAGCCATTAGCAGGAACCGCATCGAGTTGGTGGGAGACAGGTGGGATCATGGAGGTGTATAAACTAAATAGACACTTTATTAAGTTCAGGTAATAGTTTTGAAAGACTGAGTGGCTACTGCACTGTCAGCAGCTCCTTTAGTGCCCATAGGAACTGAGTGCTTTTTAATTAAGTCAAATAAAACTCAAGCGGAAGACTTCCCAGCCTTGGCTGAAGCATATTTTTTGGGTTGAATACCTATAATTTTAGAAATGTTAATAAAACACAGTCCACTTTTTCCCCTGTAATAATATAAATTAAATTAATATTTTATGTCTGCAAGAAAAAGGATAAAAGCAGCGAGGTTGTATTTTCTGGCTTACAAATGGCACATTGTGCAGAATACAGCAACTGTGGCATTGATTTAAACATCCTTGCAAAGACACCATGCAATAAAGTTGAATCATCTGCAGTACAAGTATGGCTGTTTGGGGGAAAAATAGCCAAATGAGAGAGCAGACATTTTCCTGTATTATCAAAAGCCACTTCATTTTGGGAAAAAATCCTCAGATTTAGTGACATTTGGATGGAAATCAAATAACACATTAACTTGAGGAAAGGGAAAAAAACCTTCCAAAGCTAATTACAAAGGGAATGTGCACTTCATTAAGATAAAGCTGTAGGAAATCAATGTTCTGTATTGTTGTTTTTTCCTTTTGATTGGATTTTAGCATGATAAATTGTTAATGCATTTGATCTAAAAATGATTTGTTTATTCAGATGAAGAGCAACAGTACTTTGTCTCATTTGGCCTTTTAGCTTATAATGATAATGATTTCAAGAGATGTTCATTTCTCAAAAGGGTATTGGACTGGAATAAGCAGGAGATTTCTGGACTCAGAAGGATGGGCCCTACGCAAGGGTTCCTTGTAGGCTAATTCTATTGCATGTTGAATCTTCTGCTTCATTAGGAATATCGACAAATGTTGATAAATTCTTTGGCTATTCTGCGCTGTCTACATAAAACGTCTTTATTAGAACGTTGAAGCTGAAGCACAAAGGTCTTCACTGCGCCAGGTTCCCTTATGTTGCCCACTTTTGGCCCCACTTGCCATGACAGTGCTTTGATAACATAGGGATCTGGCTGCTCTCAGAACTGTAATCACAAACAGCAAAGCTGACATTTGGACCAGAAGCGGAACTGAGGCACTACACAGCGATCGGCAGAGAGGGGAATGAGATGCGCTGTTTTATTTTGCTATTTTGCTGTGGATTTTCTTCAGAGATGTGTTCCTATATCTCTCCTATGCCATTCCACTGTGTGACCATTCCTGGCTGGGGCGGTGTTGGTCCCATGGGCAGAGTCCTAAGAGCAGAGCGACCAGAAAGGACCTTCCTAGTGAGACCCAATTCCAAGCACTGCTGGGAGGAAACAACTGGATGAGGATGACCTTCAGACAGCAAACCTACATTTGGTGATGCAGGATTGCCCACTGCTTGAACCTAGGAGGGCAGTAGGAAGTGTAAGTGACACCAAAGCCCGTCCTGGCTGGGTTTCAGCACAGCTCACACCTTTGAACACATCCAGCAAAGCCTCCATAGCTCCTCTGGCTGCACTGCTGTCCGGGCCCAGGTATGTGGGGCTGTGAGCCCTATGTGCTGCAGCCCTGCAGCGGAGGTGTGGGGATGCTCTTCCTGAGTTCTGGGAAAGCCTCACTGCCAGAGCCATCGTTAGTCGTGATTAATGGCATCTAGAAGAGAAAACCTAATTTTCTAAAAAGGAAAACCTCACTCATAACTCACTGCAGAGAATTCAAACAAAACGTTATGGAATGTCAGTGCGTGCTGGCATTGATTTTTGGATGTGCTGTGGGGCACACCTTGAAGCAAAGCGAGGGGAGCAGAACAGCACTCATCTCCAGCAGAAAATGCTTGTTTTAACACCCTTGCTGCCAAAACCGATGGGATGGGGACAGCACAAGGGCACCTGAAGCACGCCATGCTGATGTTCAGGCAGTTCAGTGCTCTGTCTCCTAATATCCATGTGCCCATCAGGGTTCAGCTTGCAGTCTTAGTGCAGCATCGGTCACCTCTGGCACTTCCACCTCCTCCTGATCTCTGGTAAATAATTACTTCCCTCCCTCCTATAACTCACCAAAGGATGAGTTTAATACTTCTAGGTCCTCACTGTCTAAGTTTCCATTTAGCTCTTTGGCTTGATTGTCTCTTGAAAAGGTACCTAGAGGTAACTCGATTAAATTAATTGTAGAGCTCTTTTAAAAAAGATGTTCTCTCTCTCTTTTACCTCTGCATTTATTTATAGGCAGCTTACAGTACTGGGGCCGGGCAGTTAAGTGATCTGCACTACTTACTTTTACAATACAAAGCCTAGATTTCTTGGGGAACATCCACCTGCCGTATCTCTGCATGCCGTGCCTTACTGCACAGGTGCTTTTTTCTCGGTGTCATCCTGTGGTGTCTGTGGTGGGCTGTGAGGGAGAGGAGGAAAAAGTCACCTTTGCCTCCTGATGCATATAAATTCTTTAAATAGGTTACGCACATGGCAATGTGCAATATCTGCACGTGGCGCTGGGTTAAGAAGGAAGGGTCTGGCTTTATTGGCTCCTGCTGCTGCGATTAAAAATCTGATTTACTGAGTTATTGGGAGCAGTGGGTGCTCACAGCGCGGGGTCTCCAGGAGCTGCAGGCTGAGCCCTTGCAGAGGATGGGGCTGGGAGAATGAGGGACTGCTCTGCTTTCTCTTCCATTCGGCGCCCTCTTGATAGTGGTAAATACAATCCTTGCTTGTCTTCAACAGATCTGAAAGCCACGGGAAGTGGCTTTTAAAGGTAGATGAGAAAACTTGAGTCACCAAAATGCAGGGCACGGATGGGGATAGCAGACAATAGGTCCGAAAGGAAGAAGGCAGGAGGTGGCAATTAAATGACCTGGATTAGGACAGTACTCAGTCGCACTGTGGTAACAATGCAGCTTCAAAACAGAACCAAATACCGGGTTTAAAAATGCTAGAGGCAGGCATTGAGTGCTACAGACTGTTCCACTGCTTTTAAAACTGCCTCTTTAATTCAGACTCGCTCTTCAGCCAGAGCTGCTAAGAAGCTTAAATAAATCCTGAATGCCTGAAAGCGAAGCCATGTGAACCCGCGTAACGTCAGGCAGCAAGTTCAGAAGAGGTCCTGGCGACTGTGAAGGAAAAGACCCTGAGGAGTTCCCCTCTTTGCTTTACGGAGTGTGAGGCCAAATGCTTTGCTAAAGCTGGTAAAATGGAACCAAATCAACTGTTCAATGGATTTGGTCCCCTTCAACCAGCTGTAGCTGTGCATTGATCTCTCAGACGCACCTCGGAGGTTGACCCGGACAGCAGAAGAAATGGGCACGTGAGAGTGGCCAAGGAGGGATGCTGATGGCTGGCGTCTGCAGATCTGTCACCCGGGCTCTGAACTGGTGGGCTGAGCCCGAGCCATTATGTGGCTGCCAGTCAATTCTGTGTAACGGAGACCACTCAAGATTGATAATCTCTATCGTCCTCCTGTATTGATCCCGGCTGTGATTCAGGTCTGTGTATTTCAAGTGCAAATGCTGTACGTTTTATGTGTGATTGCTTACGCCCCCCCCCCCCCCCCCCCCCCCAAAAGGGTTAAAAATCCCCAAAAGGGATAAAAATCCCCCCCCAGGAACCTCGTGCTTGTGTTTCATCTGCTGCAATGAAGAATAAACATTTTGATCTGAAGTTCCCTCCTTGTGTTTTGTTCCATGCGCTGAGCTGCTCCCAAAATGGGAATTCTGGGGCTGCCAAAGCAAAGAATGGAGCGGGGGAGCACCTGCTGCTTTCCAGCTGCCCCAAACTAGCCAGCAGTGTTGGGTGATTTGAGAGATAATAGCTTTGTTCCAAATAAGGTCTCATTTTGAATGTGTTGGGCTTATGCTCCTGAAGACCTGTGAAGTGTCTGCTGGTTTCGTTCTTATAAACACAAATATTATGCTAATGGACTTGAAGAAAATCACTGGTTTTCCCCATGTCATAATGATTGGTGGGAAAGGAAGTTGGGCATCATCTCTTCCTAACTACTGTAAATCTATAGGACTATCACAAGCTATTGCTGCTGGTATAATGAGCTATTTGGATGCAAAAGTCTGATATGAGGTTGTCTATATCTCTACTTCTTAAAGATACCTGGCCCAGGATAACCCCTGGCATTAGAGGAGACAGATATTTCTCTTTTTTTGTGTGTAGGAAACTGGGTCGACTGACTCCAGGTCCCTGGTCCCTAAAGTATGGATTAAATGTTCTTCCTCGTCTCAGGAGTGTTCACATGCTTTAAGAGATGGAGCTGTTTGCTAGATTTCAGGTTTAACGTGCATCTAATTTTTATGCCATTGGGTGTTTCAAAGACAAAGACATGAGGAGCAGTGAAACTGCAGGAGCATCCCTCCTGAGCTGAAAGGAAACCCGTGCTTTCCTCTGTAGCTCATTTTTCTGCATCTTAACAGTGTCAAAGCATCTATGCTGAAGTCCTACTGAAATCCTAATAGTGCTTTTTGTTTGTTTGTTTTTCTTTTTTTCCATGTATTCCATTAGATCAGGAAAATACCTGGTATTTTTTCCCAAGAACAGGTTGGGGTTGAGGAGCACATGCAGGGCTGAGGGCTCAGGTCTCCAGCTCTCTCCTTCGGGAAGTAACGATCACTTCTCACACTGAAAAGAATGCTTGGATGTCAAAAGTTCGCTGAAAGTGAACAGCATACAGTGAGAATACCTTCTGTGCTGAAATCCCCTCTTGCTGCAGCCTGGGCAGTGATGACAGATAAGTTTCTAGGGAGCTTCTGGGAAGATAAGTTGTTTGTTCTGTTATTTTCTTTTTCTGTGGTTCATCAATCTCTTAGTGTAAACATGTCGAGGAGGAGAAGCAGTCATATCAGAACTGATCAGGTATATTTGCTGTGTTTGTTCTGAAAAATGCAGAAGCTGGAAGAAGTGCATGAGCTCTTGGAGAAGGATATTCTCCTTCACACCATCCTGGAAATACAAAAAAGAAGGAATTATGTTTAATTTTTTTTTCTTCACAAAAGCAACATCTCTACAAATACCCACTAGTGCATCTAAAAGGGCTTTATCCTGGTCTAATAAAAGATGCCCAAGCCCTTGTAACATGAAATTGCAAATGTTTTAGCCTGTAAACAGAGGAAAGTGAGGAGCTTCCATAAACCCCTGCAACATCATGGAGCAGAGTGAAATCCATGAGAAGGAAGGATGCTCATGGCTTTACAGCCACAGCACTTTGCAAAATAGCCAGTGGTCACCACCTCTGCAGCTGCAAGCTGTAGGCACACATTTTTGCACACTCTTTTCCCTGCCAATTGTTTGCTTTGCAATCAGCAGTGCTGGTTTCTGGGCATTATCCAATCCCACCCCCTAATTTTGCATCAAGTGAAAGCATCAGTGAAGACAGGAATGAGTGTGTGTGCAGAATCACTGTGCAAACACCACCCTTAAGCTCTTGCTGCCAAACCCAAGATTCATAAGCAAGGAAGGATGGGGATGAAAGCACTAGGGAAAAGGAATCTCCAGCACGATCTGTCAGTTTGGGCTGTGGGTGACACCGGGACAGGTTGAGTAGAGGCAGATGATTCCAGCAGGCTGTGGCTTGGGTTTCCAAAATAGCACGCTCCCCACTCCTGCAGTCTGGGTTATTCTTCCTCACTCCCCAAGGCTGCATCCGGTGTAAACAACACCTTTATTAAAATTCTTCCTCCGGAATGTTAATTAAGTTACTAAAAAATGTCCAGTGGGGAAGCTGAAGGCATCACAACTGGAACAAAACCATGGAATGCAAATGAAAAGGTTTTCTCCTGGAGAAGCATGGGTGGACAAGGGCTCACCTGCTGCAGCAGCTCAGGGTGATTTCTCTTAATGGGTCTCCCAAGCTTTGGCTGTCGACATCTGCACAGATCCCAGGCACGTGTTCCTCTGCAGGCAATACTGAAAGCATTTGTAGTCCCAAAAACCCTCCCAGAAGAGTTCTGGATATATGTGGGAACGGTGGTTCTCACAGAGTCCATACAGCATGTTATATGGGAGTACATGGTATTTTATCATCTGATGCAGTTGTTGTGCAATGGTGTTACCCTGGTCACTCTACAGATCTGTGTGCCAAAACATCACCTTGGTCTGTGTTTAGGTACTAAGTAGTAGGAAGCTTCCAGTTCTCTTGAAGCAAGAAGAGAGATGTAGGGATTTTAAAGTCGGGCCATGTATATAGGAGGTTAGATGTGGATCTCACCTTCAGACAAATATGTTTGGAAATTTCTGCCGGTATAGTTATTGCTTAATTATATCTTATGAATGGGAAATTCAATCCACTTAACCAAGAATTTCTAGAATGACACAGGGTAGTGTGGACTAATCAAAGAAATGTGGAGGCCAAGCCAAAGACAGCTGTTAGACGTTGGGGGAACTTTCCAGGACTGCTAATATCTGGGGACAAACCTAAGACCAGGGCCAAAAAATAATTGCAGATATTCCTCCCAACAGTTTGTCTCTCAAACTGTTCCCTCTCAAATACCTTCTGATGCTCTGCTTAGGAGCAAATGGAGCTTCCATTTCAACCAGGACATGGACCTACCCGGGGTCTGAAAACTGGATCTTCTTCAGTTGGTTTCTCATAAAGCACAGATTTGAGTGGAAGTTTTGCCACTAACTCAATGCCCCAGAATCAGGCCCTGGATCAGGGACTGCCATCCTTTAGCCAACCACCCTCCATCAAGCCTAATTGTCCCTCATAGCCACTACGAGACTGAACTGATGGCTCTGCAGACCCTGTTGGTTTCCTAGAAACCCTATTAGCTTCTCAAACAAAGCAATGCTGAGGACTCTGTCCTGCAAACCTTTTGTGCAAATATTAAATAGCAATGGATAATTAGCAGGAATAATCTTTTTTTCTTGACCTCTTCTGTAATAAAGACCTTTGTCAGCAAATGCAAACGTTATTTTGAGCAGTAATTCATAATCTAAATCTGCTAGACACACCAGACTAAATACACCTGCACTCTAATATCCATAGTGTTTGTACAGGACTTTTTAAAGGGATAAAAACAGACACATTATCTGTCCCAAAGACCTGAAAGCATTCGCCTGTCAAGTGAGGCAGAGAAGGTGGCAAAAGATGTGGTACAGAAGGGAAAAAGTAAAATAAAACAGTAAAAAAAAGTGCACAAATTTACTCACTAATTTAGATTACACTTCTTCGGGCTCTACACATGCTTTGTGGGTGTTCTCCAACTGAACTGCATGGTCCCATTAACATGAAGCTGGCTAACGAGAAATCAGGTTGGATCTCTTCCCTAAACATCATCCCCATCCTTTCTTACCAGGAGAGAAAAATCTAATGGCTCCTTCAGCTTGCTGAGCAGGGCACAAGCTTTGGACTCTTCCAGCCTGTTTTGGTTTCTCCCTCTGGACAAGCAGAGGGGTCCAATGAACCATGCCTCTTCTTCCCTGATGTCCTATTTAGCAATATCCTCACTGGAAATAGCCCCCCAAAAAGGGCTAGAAATTGTCCCTCTCCTTTAGCATTAGACTCACTTTTACCTTTGATAGTCCACCAGTGCATCTCTGGGTGCAGCAATCAGATTAGCTGGATTTTGCCCACGGAGTTACACTATGCAGGTCCTTTTCCTTTGTATGTTTTCTTTTTCTTTTTTTTTTTTTCCTGAGAGGAGAAAAAAGAAAAGACAAGCAAACCAACAGGCAGATAATTGTTCTGTGCTGACAGTTTGTCAAGTGAAGGAAGTGCAATTTTAGTCAAAAGATCTACATTACAGTGGCACTTGAGCAGAAGTCTCTTCTTTTACTCCCAGATGGCATTGACATATAGCCTGGAGGGGCTATCAGGGTACAAAGCTAAAGACGGTTAAAGACATTAAAAACTGTACAATGTGAGCACCATCTACACTGGGACCATCACCTAGGAGGAAGATTCGCCCTGACATATTGGGCAGAAAGCAAATCAAGCTGAAGATACTTTCAAGAAACATGAAAATATATATTTATATATTCCTGCTCCTAACTGTGTCTTTTCTAGTGGGCCTTTATTGACTCTTTAAAAACTGTAACCAATAAATGTAATGATCTGCCTCCCTCTTCCTGGGTGAATGATGGCTCCTGCAGTGTGTTTATCACTGAGTGTAATGGCTGGTTGATCCGTTCGTGTCCGACTCCACTTCCCAGCAAGCTATTGAACGCCTCCTCCTCGTCGCAGGGCCTCCAGCATTTCCCCCATCCTGCCAGAGCTTGTGTTAAGCCGTATAATAAATATTGCACTCAGAACAAGATTGTAAATCGTGCCATAGGACAGATGGAATTTGCTTTTCTGCCTTTCTCGAGCTTCGTGTTGCCTAAGTTGCTGTAATGTACTTAAGCAGAGAATAGACTTAATGTTCTTGCGTTTTTTTAATAAGATGCATGGCTCATTTATCCAGTGGGTGCAGCTGGAGGGGAAGAGAACTGCAAAGAGGGGACTTCACCTGCTGGAAAATATTCTCTGCTTCCCCCAAAAGTGATGAAAATGTCAATACTATTGACATAATCACTAATTAAAAATGACTGCCATAATCACGCGTATGACAGCCGTAGGACATCAGTTTGGATTAAATATAAGCAGCGGTTTGTGCTGCACATGGTTTCCAAAAGCAGAAAGGGCTGGGTGATGTCATCTGCTGTACATCCAAGAGAGAGGAGAAGGATGCTGTTGTACATAGCTGTTCTTCTTTGCACAGCCCCGGTGCTTGTGTGGCCTGAGTTCTTTGCAACAACGAGAAAAAAACGAGTCTCTTTTTACTTCCTTGTCCATGGTTACTTATTTGACCGAGGTTTAAGCAGTGCCCTCTGCTCTGTATGTAGCATGGGCAGCCAGTGTGCACACAGCCATCCCAGCAGCTCATGCATTGCTACCATTGAGTTGTAGTGACAAACCAGGCTGGGTGTGCACAGCCCTTCCTTTTCCTATTGAAGAGTAAAATCCTTTTATTTAGAGGGCTTAACAGGTGGAATTACAACAAAAAATATCAATGCCCCACATGGATTATTTCCTTATGCATTTAACCGGGTAAGAAAGAATTCCTGCTTTAGTGCCTATCTGTTTTCATTATGCTTGTGATATGAATGCATGCCCTGGCATCTCATCTGCTCTAGGTCGTTGTCTTTAATTGGACAAGACCAAAAATAAACATCGTGACCTTCCACATAGTTCCGGGGGCTGCAGGGTGGGATGGAGCCTGTTGGTTCTTATTTAAGCAGAAATGTGAATCACCAGGAAAGTACAGGTGACTTTTCATGGTGTGGAGCAGGAACCACTGAGCCCTAAACCTCAGGAAGGATAGAAAGAGGGCCAACCCTTTGAGCAGGGAGAGTTGTTCGTTTCAGACAGAAGCAGGACAGCATTCGACAGCTGACACTTCCCAGATCTGATCAGCTTGACCCCAAAGCTACCATTAGAAAGGCTTACGATAGGTGCCCATCTCCATTATATAGCAGGGGAGGAGTATAAAGCTGTCAATAAAAGCTCTAAGAAAGGAAGATTTTAAGAAACCAAGGAACAGAAAGAATGTGTTAACTAAGAGTCGGGCAGAGGACTTCCATCCCAGTGGTGGTGGAAGAGCCAAAGGTTTCCCAGTGACACACTTTCTTCATTTGAAACCTTTGGTTGTTACACTCAGCGTGCAATTTGACATTGGGGGAATTTTTTATGTGGCATGTTAGGAGGTCCTCAAGCATGAGCTAATTGATTCATGAGTGGATGAATCCGATGCATCTTTTAAATGGAAAACCGACATCATTCTCCATCAGAGATCCGCTAATAAAGCACATTTACTTGGTTAATCCATTTTTTTTCCTGCACTAAGTGCACTGTATAAGGTATAAAAATATCAAATCAATAGGCAAAGAGCATATAAAAACAAGTGAGCAGTGCGAGCCACCCTTGGGTGGGCTCCTTGCAGGACCTGAGTTGGATCCCACTCCCAACACTGCACAGAGCAGTGGGGCTGCAGCACACAGCTGTCCCTATCAGCCCCAGGGGACAGCGGGTGCAGAGCCACCTGCTTTGGGGCCTCGTGGCACCACACTGCTCCCTATTTTTAGCAGTAACTGGGTTAAAGGTGTTGGGCTTATCTCCTTCCCTCCTTCGTTAGGATTATGATATTTATTATAGCAGAAGGAGCCGAGAAGCAGGAATGCATATGGAAGACAAAGGCATCTTCCAGCTCAGCCTGTACAAATTCCCAATTTTTAATTTTTCCAGGGGAATACAGCAGTATTATTTCAGAGCAAATGCCTGCACAGCCCCGTCTCTGCAAACACCGCTCGATCAGTGCAACTCTCTGGTGTGAGCTCATTTAACAAGCGGTTGCCTTGCAGGCTGTGGAGAATTGCCTCTTACCTAATAATTCTGCTAATTTGCTTAACTTTCCCAGATTGCAAATGGCCCTGCCCTGAACAAGCAGCTTTCTAAATGAACCCCCAGACAATTTCTTGACAAGAAGGGATCGGAGAGGTGCCTGCTCGGGGAGCTGAAGCTCTCAGCCTTTTTATTTCTGACCTTTGGGCTAGCATTCAGATTTGCTTGTTGGGAAAACTGCATTCCAAGTGTATTTTCTTCAGGGATTTACAATACCCTTCTGCTTGTAATTATTCTCACCTGATGTCTTCCATAAATTAGTTAAAGATGCTTCTGTTAGTGAGCTCCTATCCTGTTAATTATCGTGCGGCAGTTCCTTGCTGGTGGCCACTCTGCAGCACTGGGGCTGCGTCCATGCAAAGCTCCCGGACAAGAAATCAGGAATGTAGTGTGGGTAATACAAACGTCTGAGCAATCTGGGAAAGAAATGAAAACTGCTGTAAAGGTAAATGTCAGACTATTTAAAGACAATGTTGACTATTGATTTTTCGGAGGAGACTACCTCTTCAAAGGATGGCAAGCATTCCTTCGGATCCAGATGAGGTAACTTAGGTGGAGGGGAAAGAGAGGGAGGCAGGGGAGTGGGGAGGGCAGAGATTTTCCCTCTCTGCAAAATGAATGCTTTACAAAACCCGTGGGATCAAAGATGTGGGTTGGGCTTTCCACAAAATCCACCTTTCAGCCCCTTTAAACACCATGCATTTCCCAAGCAGCAAAGGGCAGAGAGGTGCTTGGAAGCACTGATGAATAATAACGAGATGAGTAGCAAAATACTCATTTCACTGCAGCCTTACGTTGAAAAATGTAACTTCAGGCACTCTCAGTCACTTCTTATGTGGCAAACTCATGAACCTCCCTGATCTCATCCACACTTCCTGGCACATCAGCACTGCATGGGACGATGAGCAGAAAGGAGAAAGCAAAGCCACAGTTCTCTCTGTACCTACAACCCCAAATCTGGGGGAAATTACAGTCAAACTGGCAATTTTGGGTCATCTGATGGAATTTTGGTTTCATGTGGTTTAAAGGAAATTCAGGCCTGAAATAAAAGCTTTGTCTTTTTAAAAATGAAATGCATATATATATATATATATATATATGTATATATATATAAAAATACAGCCATAAATGTACAGAAACACATTTATTGAGGATCCTGAGTGACTGTGGAAACAGCACGACAATCTCAGATGACACTGGTGTGACTCTGAGCCTTGGCACATGGAAACCACTTGAATCTGTAGTTAAATCTAAATGAAAAGCCTATTACTCATAAATAAAGGGGGGCTGGGCTGCTGCAGTAGTTTAAAGCAGAATTCTTCATCGGTGTTGGAATTTAAAGATTGTAAAATGCCACTTTGAGGCATTATGCAGTTGTGCAGAAACGCTTCTTCTGCAGTGAATTTAGTTCCAAGAACAGATCTGGACCTAAGAGCTATTACCTCTTGGTTTTAAGGTGCAATCTGTCATCCTGCAAGCTTCCTCGCATGAAGAATTTCGGGATTGGGAATTGAAAGGGCATCAGCAAGAGCTGCAAATAGCCTACGAGTGATCCAGGAGCAACTCTGCTCCCAGCAGCAGCTCTTTGGGTGATGCTGGGCAGGCATTGAGGTGGGGACACGGTAGGACAGACCCTCCCTGCACCTTGCCTTCCCCTCTACAGTGTTTTTTGGGTGCTTGAGTTTGAAGATCGTGAGAGAACTTGTTTGGCACTCAACTCAACCTGCAGAGAACACTGAGTCCGTGCAGGTCCTGAGAACTGCTGCCTGGGGTAACTTCTGGTTTCGATGCATTATTTCGATGTGGAGGTCTTCAAACAGCCAAGTGACAGATGATAGAATTTCCACAAGTGATGTTCATCTGAATTTTATTTTCTGATGTTTTGACTCATTGACTTGATGTCTCTCTATTATGCACACACCTCTGGAGATGTTACTGGCAATGATTATGCGTGGCATCGAGTTAGTGAATAAAACCACTGCAGGAACTGCTTTACAGATCACAGTATCATTTTCTCTATAATTGTCCCACAAACGGTGGAAGTTATATGGAGGGAGCAGCGTTCCCTGACAGACTGCATATTTTTGCAGCATGCATCAGATCTCACTTTGGCTTCTGAGACTTATTTCTGATGGTTCTTGGGGATTTAACTTTAAGACCAATGTTTTTTAGTATCCATATACACTCCACTCTTCATGTCATCCAGCAGCACCAGAGGATGAGCTGTCTCCTTAATATGGATGAGATACCAATTTATCTAAGTTATCACCTCACAATCTCTCATTCATCTCTGCTGTTAACTGCTGTGTTTCTGACATCCATACCTAAACAATCAGCAACTTCTTCTCCTTCAATTGAAACCATAAGTAATTCTTGGCTGGAAGTTCTTGTTGTATGTGTATAACGACTTCTTCATCTCCCAGCTGGAATTCAGTGATCCTGTGACTGAATCAGGCTCTGGACACCTCATTTTAAAGCCACAACATCACACAGATCCACTCAGCACACTAAATCAAAAGTCAGGGCATCTTGCTACCATCTGAAGATATATGAACAAATTAACATGTCCCAAGCTCGCTGTGAACAACGCTTGCAGATGGCCCGGGCGTTTGGCTGCAAAGTCAGCAAAGCTTCCCCCCTTCCTGATACATTCCCAGAACTGTGAAACTTAGCTGTACTCCTGGTATTCTCTTTATAGAGGGCCCCGGCTGTATTATGTATCAAATAAAGGTCTCATTACTTAGTTCCTGGCTCCTTCGTGCCATTGCTCTCATTAATCATCCTGTTCTTCCAGCCCACGCTGCAAGCCATTGGGGCTGCCACGGTGTCCACCCTTGAATTAAAGGCTTCATTCCCTGATCCTCCAAACTGGTGGTCTCCATCCTTCCGTGACCCACTGGCATGCAGCCCTGCATTGCTGAGGGCTCTTGGCCATGATGTCTGGAGTGCCAGTGCAAAGGAGTGGTCTTCCCAGTCTCAGGGTCTTCCCAGTCTCACCGAAGGATTAGCAGGGTGTTGCAAAGAGCCTTGTGTTGTGCTTGCAGTGAGAGATGCAACATGAACACAAAATGGAGAACTCTTCGGTTGTGTCCCAAATCTGTTAATTTCACCCTCAATCTCCTTGCAAAAATTGTTGCCAATTATTGAGGGCAACAAATGTACGCCACACACTTCTGCCCTGCTTGGTTTGACCCCCTGCACGAGGAACATCCAAATGAGCCCCATGCCCTGAATTCTCCCCAGCAGAGCAGCACAGCTGCTTTCCTCTCCTCCTTGCAGCTCTCAGCATAGGTCCCATGGGGTTTGCTACTTTCTGTGGGTAATATTTTTTGCAGAAGCACAAATGACTTGCTTAGAGCCTTGGAATCTAATTCCCTTTGTGCTGAGACTGAAATGCAAAGAGGCAGAAATGCAGCAGGGAGCAAACTTCTCTCAGCTGCACAATTTTAGCAAATCTGTGGGTTTATTCATTTTAATTACCCTTGGAATTCATATTTGTGTATACATATACATGAATTCATGTAATAACATATAATTAATTTAGAGTTTGACATTTCAGAACAGGTAATTAATAGAGTTTGTTGTTGATTAATCACTTGCAAAATAAATTATTAGCAGTATCACTGTTAACGTTATGTTTATTACTACAATTTGGAGAAATTAAGGCAGTTCACTTACATTAAATTAAACATGAAGGCACAGATGTAATGTACCCTAGACAATATCTATTTACCCAGAGAACGAATGTGATGTGTGCGTTACAATACATTTGCTAGGTCATACATCTTGGATGGCCTCTGCGTGTCACCACCAGAAACTTAATACCGACACACAGACAATTCCCATTTCTTTCCATAAATAGAAAATAAGGGTATGTCGGACCTCAACCCCTGCTCTGCACTGCAGCTCTGTGGGATCTGCGGATGCTGCAGGATGCTCGGAGCTGCCTGGGGAGGAGGGAGCAGCCTGAGCATAGGAACTAACAGGGGCATGAAGGACCATGCCAAATGCAAGCCCACAAAGCCTGCATGTGGCAAAGAAAATCATTTTTTTACATCCTCAGCAGACCCCTAGGCCATTGTCATGAACCAGATTATAGCCAAAGTATGCAGAAACAGAATAAATCTCAGCACGACTCAATGAGGTGCTAAAGGCTTAAGCAGACTGCTTAAGTATAAGTTGAATTTGATCTTTAAGCAACTATGCACAGTCTCTGCTGGGATGCGGAGAGGTTTTGTCCTGTGATGAGATAAGGAGACCTTGCTTTTGACAACTATTTTGTCTGGAGGCCGTTCTGATCGAAGTCTGAGAGAGCAGAGGGAGAAGTCAGTGGAGATGAAAAGGATGTTCTCTGGATCTGTCCCTCTGTGGTTTTATAGCTATGGGAAATAATCTATAATTAGGTGTATAAAACAGCTCTCTGATCTCTTTGCTTCTGGCCCAAAAGAGCACAAAATTGATAACTCAATTATCGCTGCTGGAAATACAAATAAATTACAAGTACGTTGTGGGAGGAACTCCAATAAAGGGACACCCATCCAGCACAACGGGCACTGCTTTGCAGCTGTGGGACTGCAACACTGCAGCTGGGTGAGGCAGTGGGTGCTCTTTGCTTGGGGCTTCTTGGGGCTGAATGTCTCCCTGAATGGTGGCACCCATTGGCAAAAGCATTGGGGCAAAGATGGAACCTTCCCAATTGGACCCAGGAATAAAGCCAGGGCAAAAGCCTGCTGGGGAGGGAGCATTGTCCTGGGAAAGGGTGGTTTCTCGAAAAGGTGATGAGTTCAGCTTGGGAATGGGTGAGAAAAGCAAGGCTGGGTTTCCACAGTTTTCCACAAATGAGAATAATGAGTGACTTGTCCTTTTCCTGGCAAATTCCTGGGACTTTCCATTTGGAATTTACAACCAGAGCACTTAGGAGCTCAGTGATCTTCTTCCAAGCCATCCAGCCTCTACACCAACCCCTCTCCCCACTGAGGCTTGCTTCTAATGACTCCTGGGCTGAATTAACAGTCTGTGTTTGTGTGACAATGACAATCAGTGCTAATGACCACTCTGTTTGTCTAATCCATATGCTGAGCACTGATTTCAGTCCCTGCCTCAGACTCCCTTTGCAAAAGAGTCTTTTTAAGCAATTTAAAATGTGCAGGATGCACTGGGCTGTCCATCCCTGCTCTTTTGATATTCTGCTGCCTGGAAGTGTCCTTGAGCCAACAGGCAGCACCTGTAGTGAGGTGTGCCCTAGGATGATGCAAAGAGCAAGATGAGAAAAGCCTTTGCATTTCATATCCTGTTCAGTTGACCTATTCAGTAATCAGGAAAATTATATTTAAACAATTTGCCCTTTGATGCAATCCAAGCGGCTCTGAAGGGCAAGTGCAGTATCACGGAAAGCTCCGTTTTTATTCTGCAACACACTTTGTGACCCCACGGAGAGTGTGTGGCAGTGCAGATCCGTGGTTCATTTAGGAAAGGAAAACAAAAGCACTCAACTGCCCCCAAAACCTTTGTGCCCCTTCCAAAACGTCCCCCAGTTCACACGGAGAGGGAAAACCAAACCAGCTGCTGTTCCTCCCATTTGCTCTGCCCATCAGCATGCATTGCTTCACTGCTGGGGAGAAACAAGGCAACACAATAATATTCACTTTATGGACTTGACTTTTTTTATTTAGGCAGCAGCATCGCCTGTAAAGAAGCCTGGTGCACGTCGTCCTTCCTCCCTGCCCATGGCATGGGGCAGACGGTAGAGCAATTCTAGCTGAAAGCTTTTAGCTCCTGTAACCGATGATTTATATTTGTGCTATAATAGCCAGATACAGCAATAATAGTAAGGATTTAATTGTTTTAATGAAAGTAGCTTTTTTTCTGCATTCGAATCAATTTGCTAAGTTTGGATGATGGAATGTAAGAATGGATTTAGCTGCGCTTTCTGTACGCTCTGAACAAAAAAGGCACAAGCCATTTCAAAAGAACCAGCCTGACATATTAAAACTCTTAATAAGTAATATCTGCATAACTAAAGGCAATAGGAACAGTCCAACCTGAAGAAAAAAGGGTTTTACAGGAATTAGCGTCTCATTGTCACATTTGTAAAAGGGACACATGCATTTTTCAGATCTTTGCACATTAATGGCTGTATTTGATTCAAAATACAGTCAGTGAACCCTCAGTAAATGGAATTAAATGGTATGTGTCTGATTTGAGGGTGACAATCCGCCAATTGTTTCTTGTTTGAATTACTACCTGCGTGGCTGGGCACAGCAGTAATTGAAACTATAATGTTTCATTCCTCTTTAGCTATAATTTATCTGCAAAGTTCACTCGCTGCTATTCTGTTCTCCTTCCTGAAATCTCTCCCTTAACCGTTATCATGCTGTCAGGGACTGTATCCCTCCTGCACACCCTATGGAGCTTTGGGAGGCCCACCCTCACATGGCACGATGGATTTCCCATCAAAACTCAGAGCACACAGTGGCTTTGAGGTCATCTTATGGACAAACCAATATATGGCATCACCAAACATTAAACACTTTGTGTAGCCGGAATTATTGGCTGAATGGAGCAGAACACAATGTTGCTCTTTCTTCTATCCATGCCTTGCTTTTCTGTTTTAGGCTGTATTTAGTCTATTGCATTCTATACGGAGGTGATGGAGCTGGACTCTGATCCTTGTGGGTCCCTTCTGACTCAGGATGTTCTGTGATTCTTTGATTTTAATGACTAGTGGCATAGATGGCAAGATGTGTGGAGATGCTCCTGAAAGGTGTTCCTGGCATCCACCCTCCAGCCCATCACCAATCCATCCACCAACCTGCAGCTGCTGGCACCCTGACAGGGCTCTGTGCTTGAGGTGACTGAGCCAAGGGGATGGGTGGGGAATAGGGGTGGGGTGGCATTTAAATGTGGAGGCAGTATGACAGCCCATGGAGAGAGCCAGGTAGGGATGGAGCGATGTGAAGCACAAGGAGGGCAGTTGCTGAGAGGAACGTCACCTGAAGGCATTCCTTCCCTGGGCAACTCCCTGTGTCACGTGCCACTAAGAGGACCCCTGGACCCTGCAGGAATTGGAGAGCAAGAGGAGGAAGCCTTCTCTCCTCCTGTTCCAAACTACATTTCCTCTTTGGAAACTGAGGGTGCCACTTCACCTTCCCTCCTGCAGCCCTCGATGGGCTCTGAAGCTGCCTCTGATCCAGGTCATGGCACTGTTTTCTCCAAGCAAATCGTCAGCAATGAAAGTAATCCCTAGGATGGAGATTTCACTCAAACTGAGGCCTCTGGGATTGGTCTGCAATGATGCCCCACTCCTCCTGCAAACCTTCTTTACACATAGGCTATGTGTGAGGGGCTGTACTTCATGCCTTGGGTCAGAGCCATGCTGATTTAAGCCAGCCCTTTTCAGACTGTACCTATTGAATATTCTTTTTTTGCTCACCTCAGGAGTGCAGGCTGAATAATTGGAGCAAGTGGCTGAATTTCTCATAATGAAAGTGGGATTTGTTTGTGGCAGAGGTCAGTGGTGCTGGGAGGGAAAGGTAATTGACATTCCCTTTGGGGAAACTTTAAAAATTTGGACAGTGATTGCTTTGGATTTATTGTCTGATAACAACATGGAAACAAACAAACAGCATGACTAAGTGCAACTAAAGCAGTTCAGTTCTGCTATGAGACATGGCAGAGAGGGGCTGCTCAGAACCTGTCTGTCCTTCAGCCCTTTCCCACCAACAACGACGTTAGGGCACTACAACATGAAAAAAAAGAATAAAAATAAAGAAGCCAACGAAGTGGCTCTGAGTGATGCTGGAAAGTGTCCCTGCTCCCATGGGGCTCCCTGCGATGCTGCAGTGCTGACAGTCTGCAGGTCTCCCTGATGGAATTTGTGTGGCATCCCACACCCCACCGTGGTGATAGGAGAGCCTGTCTGCTGCCCAGCCCACATGCCTCTGATAAAGAAATACCTGTATATGAGATAGAAATGCATGTATATACCCACACTGCTGCAAATCTGGTGTGGATGTGCTAGGTATACAGCTCAGATTAACCCTTGCCTGGGTCACTCCTGTTCTTGGAACAAAATGTGCATTAAATTAAAATGTTAAGAAATTAATTTGTAGCAGCTTTTCATCAGCTTCTGCTTAAAGGGCAGCTTTGATATCCTCGCTGTTGGGATATTTCCAAAAGGGAGCAAATTGCTGACCCTCATTCCACTCTCCTGCCTGCAGTATTTCTGAGCAAGGCGCTCGCTGTGTGTATGCAGGAAGGCTGTCAGCACCTGGCAAGGCAGCCCTGTGTGCTGGGACATTTTGCTCTGAGCTGGGCTGAAGTAAAGGCTCAGATATTGCTCATTCATGTTGATTTGCACAGGCAGCCATAAGCCCCCTGCAAAATGATGGAACATTTCTGCTGCCTCAGTGTCATGTGTATCAAACTGATGCAACATTAATAATTAAAAATATTTATACATTTCAAATCTAAAGTACAGGAGAGCAGTTCTTCAGCTGCTCCCTTGCCAGAGACAGCATCTTTTCCTTTGCTTGTTCTTGTAGGTGCTGCTGCAGCACTGAGCTGTGCAAGCCTTGGACATTGCCATGCCTTTATCACTCACTTCTGCCCAGACTCTGTCTTTTCCCATTAGGTGACTGTGCAGAAGTGTGTCCCACACCTCCTCTCGCTGTGACTCCATCTCCAAACTGCAATTGGGTTTCTTGGGGTTTAATGGGAGCGCAGCAACTCCGGTGCATTTAAATAGCTGATTTCTCCGCGCCTGATTCAGGTCTTGCCTCCGGTGATAACAGCCTGGCTGCTGCTGGGGGAGCACGGCATTCAGTGAAGGAGAAAAGCACTCAGACACATCTGTGGGGCAGGGCTGGCAGGTTTGGATCCCACCATCCCCATGGTGATGTCCCAGGGCCCTGCTGCTGCCCTTCTCATCTTGACGCACACCCCAAGCTCTGGGCAGTGCCAGCACTGCCAATCAACGCTCAGGCAGTTGTGGCCAGCCCAACTCACCGCTCGGCTGAGATTCCAAGGGGCTGCCACCACGCTGGGCCTGTGCATTTTGCATCCTCTGAGACCCCTGTGCCACCCCATGCACAACCCTCCTGACCCAAGGCCGTGCCCCGCAGTGGCCGTGCTCTGCCCACCACCCACACACATCACTCCTGACCCCTCATCGCAGGGATAATTCCTGCTGTCACGTCTGACATTTAGCCATCCAGTGAGCCTTGCCAGGAAATTGCCATCATTTCAGTTCGGCTCCCAGTTCCCATTCTGATTTATATTTTTGTTTTTATCCAATTTTTCTGACTTGTTTTGGTAGGGTGGACAAAATGTTCTCTCTCAAGACAGATGACAGTTTGCCGATAAGAGGAGCAACTTATCACGAGCAGCTCCAATTCTTTCTCAAATGCTTAGTCTGTTGGAACGGCTTTAAAGCCTAATGCGATATTGTAGGTTAGCCCCAAATCTGCTTTCCCCCCTGTATTTCATACTTTATGGCTCCGAGCATTGCTCCTTTTAAAACAAAACACTTCAATCTTCTCTCCACCAACTACAATTTTCTTCCTTCTTTTCGCTCTCTGTTAATTTCACTTTTTAAAACTTATTTTAGGATGGCAAGTAAAATAAACAGTGTGGATGGGTGACCTCTTGGAAGCTCGGTGTCCTTGAGGCTAACTTTAGAAATCATTTGTCACAGGCACAGAAATGTGCACTGCAATCAGAATTAGCTGCCAGATTTTTTTTTTTTTTTTCCAGACAATTATATTGTAATTTGAGTGGCATTCTTGACAATAGTTCAGGTTCTCCAGCCATACCCAGCAAACTGTGCACTACCAAAAAAAAAAGTTCTGTTCCTATTCTGGTTTAAAAATCCTTTTATTTCAGTATTTTTTGGAAATAAATTAAATGAGTTGTAGAAGAGAGGCAAGGAAACCAAAGAGCTTTGATCTCTGGAGATGAGCCCAGTAGGCTAAGAGGTTATAATATGATGGGGTTTAGTCCAGCAAAATGGACACTCTACCAGAACTGGGTGAACACTGTGCAATTAGTCATCTGGGCCAGAAAAACTCACGTTATTTCATGCCCTCAAATAGTCCTCAATTTCTGTGCATACAATTTTGGGGCAGAGCATCAGCATTTATAATATTCACTAAGAGGAGCAGAAGAAGCCATGACCTGAAATGAAGGATCTCGAGCTGCAAGTCTCAGTCCCATGGGGGTCAGCCCTCCTGGATTTTTGTTCCAAAATCTTTCAAGGTCTGAAGACACCTGCAGCCAGCACAGTGTCTCTCTTACACACAGTTATTACTTGGAAATAGGGATGTGGTGTCTTGCAAGGGCACAGTCTGCCCAATTATCATCCTTTCTATGCCTTTTTTCATCCTTAAATTATAATTTAATGCATCCTGTGAATTCAGATCCCAGTTCAGCAAGGTGCTTGGTCTTTGAACACTGAGGGCACTCCTAAAGTGCCTCAACATTAAGCCCCATCCCACAGGACAGATACTAATTATCTCTCACAGCTTCCATGAAAGATGCAGCATTTTACCTCTGATTCAGAGCATGTCCATAAATATCAGCCCAGCTCACAACCAGGCAATGGTTCTGTGATCTAAATCACAGAGCTGGCTGGGGCTCACCCATGGTTCATCTCTGTACGGGTGAGAGCTGGACCAAAATCTCTGCAGGGCAGGAGGTCCAGAGGACATTATCACATGGTGCAAACAGCAAGGAAAAATATCCCACCCAGATGCTCAGGATAATCCCATCTCGTCTGGATTCTCTGGGAAGCTCATAGAGAGCTCCTGAGTGCATCAGTAGATTTAACTGCAAAACCTAGGAGGATTTCCAGCCCTTCAACGTTTTTCCAGCGTTTTGTTTGCCTTTTATTATCCCAAATAAATAGATAGATAGATAGATAGATAGATAGATAGATAGATAGATAGATTTATTTATTTTTATGGCACTGCTCCCTTAGAGAAAGCCATGCTGTACAACACCCAGAAAAGCCCTTTGTGAGCCAAGTGGGCTGTGTGTCGGAAGAAAAGACATCTCCCCAGCTTTACAACCCCACAGCAGGTGATCACCTAAGGGCTTCTTAGTGAAAAGTGGGGGAGTTATCAAACACCAAGCAAGTGTGGTGGCTTCAGTGCATGATCCCAAAGGTTCCAGCTCCCAGCCATGCTCCCTTACCACTTCGTGTGATGGGCTCTTGGTCAAACCTTGGGGGGATGACACCTGAAGGAAAGGGAAAGGTTCTGGGAGTGGGGAGTCCCTGAGGAAGTGCGGGATGATACAGAGTGACAAAGCTTCAGCGCCTCTTCCAGCACAACAATCCATCTCCAAGGCAGCACCGCCAGCCCCATCCCATAAAGTGCTGGCGCATCGTAGGGGCGAAATGGCGATTTCACCCACTAATTATAAAAATGCCAGCCAAAAAACCTGCACGGGATGATTTCTTGCATTAAACAAATTTTATAGCGGAGAAGACTTTTAGCGGCGCTATTTGCAGCCCTGGCCTTTCGCCAGCTCGCTGTCATTAAATCCGCCGATCTTAAGTATCAGCTGCACTTATTCGAAGGGGCTATAAATAAAATGCTGGAGCCCATTAAAGGAGCCTGCTTCCCCTGGCTGTTTGTCACGCCTGTGGACAGATGGACACTGGGAGTATTTGGGGGAACTTCCCAGCACTGCGGGGCTGAGCATGGTACTGAGCTTTCCCATGCACACAGATCTATCTCTCACCCCTGGCTTTGCAAAACCCGGCTTCTTTCTGCTGGTGCAGCCCCTATGAAAAATGCCCAGCAGCACTAATGTGTGCCTAATGACCCATGGCCCAGAAATGACTAAGATACAGGAATTAAATTTACAATCAACCTCTTTTTTTTTTTTTCCTTTTTTTTTTTCTTTTTTTTCCCCCTTGAAACCTTGGAAGCAAAGTTCCTCATCACAGAACTCCATGAAAATACTTCTCAGCCCCCAGGCAGAGCGGGTGCCTGTGTTCAGCACGGAGGAACGCGGCTGTCACCGTGCCAGGTGTGACGTGGGGCTGCATCAGATCGATGGCACAGCCGCGGGAGAACTCACTAGTGATGCCAGGTTTATTTTGGTAAGTGCAAACTAATGAAATTTAGAGGTTTTAATAAAAAGAATAGCAGCTATCCTTTGGAAACAGAATGCAAAAGCGAGACATGTGCCAATCACATTTTCAGAAATGAGAGGGTTGGGCTGTTTCCCAGAAGAGTCCATGAGTTTTTGGCCACGGTTTGCCCCGGTGATGCTTCTAGCTCTGCACCAGGGACCGGGACTGTGAGCATTGTTCCACTTCTGTGCCCATCTGTCCTGCATGTGCACAGGGAAAAAAAACTGCGCAGGGCTGCAGTGATGCTCACTATGCACTGAGCTGCTACCAGGGACCGTTTATCCCTTTCCCATCATCTGAGTGCTGAGCTGAGATGGGAATTCATTTGTTGTGTTCTGAATTATAAAAGGTGGCAAAGAAATGGTTGTAAAGGCAGCGAAAGGGAAGGAAATGTAACTGCAAGCCCAGAGCAGAGGCATCCCAGCAAATGAAGGTGAGGACCCAGGAGGAGCGCTGTTCACAGGAAAAGACAACCTTGAACATCTCCTAACAGGAAGGATGCATAATTTAGAGCAACCTGGAGGCATTTTGTAGCGTGTTTATTTTACAGCCTTATGCTTCCTTCTCTTGTACTTTTTCACTTGCAGATATGCACCTAAATGTTTTGTTGGATGAAAGGAGACGTGGGGGGTTATTTTGAAGAGGGGATGATGGGCACATCCCACCACTGAGCCCAGCAAGGGCCAGACCTGCAGAACTGCTTTGCTTTGACTTTGCTCTGAAGCAGCTCTTCTCTGCCCATTCTGCATTAAAATGCATCAGATATAAATAAAATCACCCAGACAGGAGACTTCTCAAAACCTTCCAAAGTCTCTGTTCCGCCCTCGGAGGCAAACAGTTCAGGACCTTCAAGAGCAAGGATGGTGGATTTTCTGAGGGATATTTTTGTGTGTTTTGTTGTTGTTGTTCACAAAAGCAGGAGATGAGCAGGTGAAAAGAAACCTTCAAACCTCAAACCACAGTGAAGCTGTAAGCCTGCAGGCTAGCTTGTGCAGGTGCCCTAAGCACAGGTCTGCCTCTCTGTTGGCTTTGCCCTCAAATCCCTGGGGTTTGCAAAATCCCAGAACATCCCCCATGGACATGAAAGCAAGAGAGCACAATCCAAATGGTTTTTCCTTGTGGATCTGGCTGCCTGCGGAATGGTTGCAGTAGGGCAGAGCTGGGGAATTGGCTGCCATAAGAATTTGGGAGATCAAATACTGTTGCACAGTGGGGGTTTGAGTCATTCTACGTCCATCGTGACCCCAAAATCATAGAATTGTGGAATTTGGAAGAGGTCACTAAGATCATCTAGTCCAACCATCAGCTCATCGCCACCAAAACTTGTCGGTGCTGCGATCAGCAGAGGTTTTTCCTTCTGCTGTGGTGCTCCTGAGGGCTCTTTGGGCTGTAGCTTTTCTGCTGGGGGGGATGCTTGGGTTGGAGAAACAGGCACCGGAAAGCAATGAGGAAACAGAATTCATTCCAGACCCGTCTCTGTCTCTGGCTCAAGGAAGAAAATGATGAGGAGAGAGCTAATGAACACACGAAAGGATGTGAGGAGAAGAACTTTAATTGCCTGTACAGCAGCGCAGGAGGGCTGAGCCATAAAAAAGAGTGGGAACGACTAATTTATGAGTACAAATTCTATCTGGAGAGCATGACTTAAACTTGGGGAGAAAATCCATGTGCCTGGAATATTAAAATCAATAGCTGGAACCTATCTGCAAAAAAAAACCAAAACCAACAACAACAACAAAAAAATGAGTGGGCAAAGAAGGTGTAGGAGGGACAATCAATACCAGAAGTGACATTGCTGCTATCCAAGTCACTAAGAGCTCAAGAGAAAGTGACCCCAAGTACAAGTCAGAGCGAGTGGATGACATTGCTCAAATCTCACCAGAAACCAGAAATATTTAAGAAAAATTCCTATACATTGTCCTGGAAAACCTGAACTGGAATAACATGAGTTGGAGGGCTTGTGTTGCCAATTTGGGGAATTTATAAATGTCGTTGTTAACCAAAATCAGGAGGATTCTCTGCAGGATGGTCTTGGCAGCTGAAGAGCTGATTGCAGCGCTAAAAACCACTTACAGCCAACATAGAGGGGATGCCATTTCCATCTCATGTGCAGGGCTTAGATGGAACAAAGCCTGAGCCGATAGCAGACACTTTTTCTTTTCAACACTGTAAGCCAGGTCACTTGGAGCATTTTGAACAGAAAACGTGTGTGATATTTGGCAACTCGTTGTTTAAAAGCACTCTGGCTTTTAGGGCATCTAGTGAAATCTCAGAGCTCAGAGAGAGAAGGTTATTCTGGTTAAAGCAGCGACTCGGAGGGGAGGAAGGGGAGCTCTACGTTCACACAAAGGGAAAATGTGTTAACCAACAGCAAGCAGAAGGCCGGCAGGTGAGACCTCTGCTAGCAGAGCTGAGAGCAGCAGGGATGTGGTTTTTAGATATCAGAGGCTGAGTGCAGTTGTCTAGACAGAATAGCGGAAGATAAAAAGGAAATACATAAAAGGCAGACACTAAATATTTAATTCCTCTAATTTCGGGGGAAAAGCTAAGTAAATTAGCAATGTCATAGAACTATGAGAAATACCTCCAGCTCCAGCTCGTGCCCCAAACTCCAAGAGTGCAGCACACCCGAGTGCTGCTGACTTTGTGCCAGCGCAGGAACGTCGCTCGTAATTATAAATCTGATTATCTGATGTTGATTTTGTGAGAAATAATGGAAGAGCTGATAAGGGACTTGATTAATAACAATTTAAGGAGAATAATTAATTACAATCAACATGAGTTAATGGAAAATATATCTTATTAAATGAAATTGATATAATTTTTCAAGAATGCGATTATAGATTTGATTGATTTAGTACATTTCATCAACACTGTTACGTTTGACTTCTGCAAGGCATTTGACTTAATGTTGTCTCATTTATTAGGAAGCTAAAACAATGTAAAATCAACACGGCACGCACTAAACGGATGAAAACCCCACTGATATGTTTAAATGTACGGCTGCGTGCAGACACTCATCACAAGTGGCTGTGTTTCAGTTCATCACTTTTAGCAAAATGGTAGAAAATCAAAACTAATTACAATCAAAGTTTGCTGATGAGTTCGATTTGGATCACGGTGGGGCTGGAGATCAGTCTCCTCCTGAGACAGATAGAAGCAAAAACCATCCAGTTCAACACAAGCACATAAAAATCCATACTTGGGAACTGGAATTGCATGGCATCTGGGGGGAGGAGAGATCCTATTGCACAACACTGGAAGCTCAGACAAATAGCAGAGTGGAATACTTCTGGTGTAACATCTGCTGGGACCCTGCAGCTATTTCTGGTGCCTGCAACTGAAGAAGGATGTTGATGAATGGGAGAGGGCTCCAAGGAGGCACACAGGAATGGCTGAAGCGTTGCAAGACATGCCTTATAGTGACAGATTCAAGGACCCCAATGTGCTTAGCTTAACAAAGCGGAGGTTAAGGGATGGTTTAATGACAATCCAGATGTGCTCAGACAGACAGAAATGGAAAGCTCTTCAATCGAACAGACAGAGCGATAAAGAGTCAGTGACTGCAAGCTGACACTGCGAAATTCATGCTGGGACAAGTGCACTTCTTAAATGGACAGAATTAACATCAGAACAACTTCCCAACAAGTAGCTTCACCATCTTTCACCATTCCAAATTCATAGCGGATTTATTTTCGTTTTGTTTTTGTGTGTATCTCAGATCCACCAAAGATCACTCTTTAAATGAACACTCAGAGACCCACGAGGCATGAACGGGTGAACGGGATTCTCCTTCCTTGATTTCTTAATGGCCTTAATTATGAGTATTTAAGGCATCATCCCTGAGCACTGAGTGAGACGACTCCCTCCTTTTGGATTGTGATCAGCCTCAGTGGTGACTCTCACAGACACCTCAGCTTTGCAGAGGAATGGCTCTGTGGTTCAGCAGCTGCTGGAATTTCTCCTTTCTTGGAAATTCCTCACAAAAGCCTTTGGTGCAGACACCACTTGGGCATCTACAGAACTACCCGTTGGCTTCTCCTGGGGCTGGTTTGCAAGCCCTGATGACATCTTACAATGCAGCTGGGGACAAACAGGTATATTTTATTAATACTATTGTTATTAATGTAATGGGCACTGGGACATTATTTCTGGGTTTTCAGGCTCAGAAAATAGCATGAGGGGAGAATTTTCCTTTCAAAGAAATGTGATGGGTGAAAGAGGTCAAATAAGAACTGATATCCAAAAGCAAGAAAATAAAAATTGTTTTATGACTAATTTATATAAAAAGGACTTTATCTTCTTATAATGTCTTTACCTTTAAAAGCAAGCCTTTACCTTATATAAAGGACATAAAAGAGATATAATTTGTTATCTTAACCTGTAATGAGATCAGCAAAGATTTTAAGCTCCTCCACAGCCTACTCACTGTTCCACTGTAGTTCATTAATACCTAAACCCATCCCACTGTACGTATAATGGCCTCAACTCTGCAGCTTGGAGGCTCTGCTTCGTCCCCCTGCTGACATCACGGAGCAAATGTGAGTCCTCTGCTCCAAGCGCCATTGAATCCAGCTCTGTGCTGGACAGCCAACACAACTGCCATTGATTTCAGGTTTGGGCCCAGGAACTGTGCAGATGCTTTTGGACTGGACAGCAACTCAGCGTTTATATTTTATCCGAAGAAGCCTGAACCAGCAGAAATGGTTTTAAAGCTAGGGCAACATCATTACCATACAGATAAACATTACTTTAATGTGGTTCACCATAACAACAGACCATTTATTAAAACACTTCACCATTTAATTTATCCAGCGTTTTATATTGAAGAGTATTTTCATTAGGATTCCACTGCAAAACTAGAGAAGGCATTAAATCATTTAATATACTGACAGCTCACTTAATTTATTTAAGCAGAGGACTCTAATTTAAAAAAGCAGACCTTATACAGTGCCGTATCTTTTCAGTCCTGGCATGCAAGGTCCTATTAATTTCAGGGTAGGGTGTTACATTAAATCAACTTGAGACCCCACCATGTGCTTTCCTTTGGTCAGCAGCCCTCTACATTGCTGTACTGCCAGAGCTGCCTGCAGGAACATCTCTTGATGCCAGCCTTGCTCCATGCCTCTTGCTGCTGCTAATGCCTGTGAGCATCTCACCTTTTGCATCCCATGGTTGAGGAATCAGCAGGGAAGCAGGAAGCCCTGAGATTCTTGGTGAAATCTTCCATTTAACTCCTGTTAATTGGGATTTAGAAATGCCTCTTGGCTTTAGAGCACTTGGTGAAGCCTGGGAGAATCACTTACAACATAGTCCTACCTCACTTTGCAAGAAATGTGCAATTATCATAGAGTCATGGAATGTTTTGAGTTGGAAGGGATCAGTCCACGCGGCAAACTACTGTTGTTCCCACATTTGTCATAATAAACAAAGGAGAAGAATATTGTCACCTGTGCCAAAGCCCTGGGTGACTCTGGGGTCTCTGATGGCCGCTGGTTTCACTGCTGTCCAAGACTGGTATTGAAGCAGACCCTTGAAAACAACAGCACATTGTAAATAGCATGTGGGACATTATTAATAAACACTAGGGAGCTTGATATGATCTGGCAAAAGCAGCACAATGAAAACAGGTACCAAAAGAAGGACGGAGAGAAAGGGAAGTGATCTGAACAGGGTGTTTAATGACTCACCAGGCTGTGAAGCGCAGTGGAGAGCAAGGATGGAATAGAAAACATTTTAATGAATTCAGCATGCACACCCTTTGAAGGCTCAGCTCCCCATTCCCCAGCAATATTTGACCCACCCGAAGATACTGATCACACCGAAAATAATAACCAGTAAGTAATAATAATAGTAATAATAGGAAGAGCAAGACCCTCATCTCCAATTCATATTTATAATCCAGCAAATATCTCACCTAAATCCGGAAGATTTATGGGTTTGCATCTATAATTAATATCCCTCCTTAAGCAAGAAAGGGTATATTTTCATAAAAATAAATCTGGTGCTCTAGGCTGGATTTGGAAAACTAATATTTAAGTCCCCAGCAAGAGATGGTTATTGATCGCATATATGTGTCTACAACAGAGACACGCCATGCACATATAGAGAGCAAGAAAATTGCATATTTATGTTTAGAATAAATAGATGAAGTTTCTATTTTAAATGCAATAGATGAAACTTAAGTAGGAAAAAGGAGGAAGATGGGCAGCTCCAAACTGCCCGTTTCCCAAAGATTCAATTTGCATTAGGCCTGCTGCTAACAGCAGGGCTGCAGTGGGCGCCAAGATGCATAAAGGACCTCGAGACAAAGCAATCGATCTTGTTTTAGCTTTATGAGCAAAATAAACAGTTGGGCTGATATAACAGCAGAAGGGTCAAGCAGAGACAGGGCTAATGAAGTGACTCACAGGAGCTCAAAATTTAAACAGCCTTCCTCTTCTCCATCCTGCCTTGCGGGGGACACCTGCATCTCCCCTAAATCCCACAGGTGAGTAACAGCAGAGCACCTGCTGAGCTCGGAGCTTGCTCGATGCCTCAGCATGCCCTGAGCAATGGGAAAGCTCTTGCTCAGCTCAACAGAACCCTGCAGGCAGCTGTATAAGTTGCACCTGGGAAGGGTCTGATTGGATTTTACAAAAAATTTCTTCTCAGAAACATCAGTGATGCAGTGGCACAGCTGCCCAGGGTCAGTGTCCCTGGAGGTGTTTTGGAACATGGAGATGTGGCACAGTGGGACATGGGTAGTGGGCACGGCAGGGTGGGCTGGGGTTGGACTTGGGGATCTTGGAGGTCTCTCCCAATCTTAATGGTGCTATGACTCATGATTCTATGATTTAGGGGTCTAAAAATCTACATCCAAATTTCATTTTTTTTTCTTCCATTCTTTTTACCTCCTCAGGTTTCTTTTCACTTGCCAGAGCTGCAGCTAGCAGAATGGGAATGTGCCAGGTGAGCAGCTGAAGCACAACTAGAAAAGAATAGCTCCTCTGGTGCAAGCATGGATTTTGATGAAAAATACTGAGTTACTGGAAATCTAAATGTAGGCACTGTTTCAAGGTCAGGAGGCTGAGCGTCACCTCACTCAGTGGTGCACTTTCCAACAGATGTAAAGCACTTCTGCTGTCCTGGATCCAAACTAAAGTTATTAGCAGAGCCCAGACACTTGTATTTATGTTGTCCTAAGCTGTATAACAACCCTATTTCACAGAGATTTTAATTATTCATGGTTAAATACTATGCTTCCAAAAATCCCTTATGCAGGCAGTTGTTGAAGGAGTTGGTGAGGGACTGTGTGCCTCATAGCATGGGAGTGGGCACAGAAGGAGCTTCTTTCCCCCAGATGATAGGCTCTGAGAAGTGCTATGACACCAGCAGAAGGAAGGAGAAAAATGCCATAGAGGATGTGGGTGCCTTGCCCCTGCTCTAGCCTGCAGCCATGAGATGTGGAATATATCCAGGATCACATCTCTGGAAGGTTAAATGCAAACAACACATGGGCTCCAAAAGCTGCAGACAGCATGGGGTATTAGCCAAGGCACAGCTTTGCTGCAACCTCGTTTTCATGATTTAACATTACTGCTGTAAATAATTGATACTAATGTAAGTGAGATAAGAGACAGACTGTCTGTGGGCCAAGAGGAAGTGGATCCTGGTGACATCCACCCAAAACTGTGCTTGCAGATTTGGCTGGAGTGAAAGGTCTGAAAAGCCAAACACCCGATCTGAGAGGCAGGGAAAGGAAGAGGGATAGGAAGGACAAGCTAGATCAGCTCACAGGACTCGCATTTTTCTAACGAATGCTCCCTGTGTTAGTTCCTTCAACAAGAACATCAGCATCATCTATCGCTGGTTAGTTTGCCAAAGTTTGATCTTGCACTTGTCCTTCAGACACGTTCATGCACTGTCAGAGGTTGTGAACCTGGGTGGATATGGGCATGGTTTAAAGAACCAGCATTTTGTAAGAAGGTACAAGTGTATCCCTCCTCATCAGGGACACGAGAACCCCAGAGTGCTCCATATACTTTATGCCTTTGGCTGTGGTTATCTACAAATCAGCTGAGCACCGTGAGGAGATATCCAGCATCTCAGTCTTCAGAACTGGAGATGGGTAATGACTCATTTGGTCCAGTGAGAACAGATATGAGCCAGGCAATGGATTCAGCACTAAGGAAACCCACCTGAACTTAGGACGAACAGGCCATGACGGGGCTGGAGTTGGGGATATCCCTGCTGGGAGCCTCCAGGGGATGTTGAACTACACTGGGCTCTGAATTCCAGTGTTGATGCTGCTCTTGGCATTTCCCATCCCCTGAGCAGGCAGCATGATGTCATGCCGGCTTTGATCCTGCCTAGCACATAGAAAAAGAGATAATGCCATCTGAAAAAAAAAGAAAAAAAGGAAAGTGGTGTTGAGCCATCCTTAAAGCTCTCTGCTAAACTTTCTGCTGCATCACCACCTTCACACCACCCGCGTTTCTCCCCAGCTCAAGAACCTTCCCTTACCCTCAGTGTAAGGTAAGCGTGCCTAATGGCTTTAAATTGCAGGAGGATGCCACATAGGATTGCAAGAAATCTGCAGAGCCGATTCCTTCATTGTGAATGATTTCCTCGTAGAGGCAGCGGGTCACTCTTAGGGCAGGTAGGTTTGTCGTGTGCACATCCCAAAGGCCATGACTACACATTACTCTGGTGCACAGATATGCAGAGCTCTGACGTTGTGGGTTTTTTTTTTTTCTAAATACCTCTTAGCCAAGTGATTTGAGCCAGAAAGCTGGAGGAAAATTGCCATTTGGAAAATGCATAGAAAGAGCAGCATTCACTCATGAGTGACACAGCTGGAGACAGCTAGCGAGACTTTCTCATCTCTAACATGATTTTATGATTCAGTGAATAATGCATATTAGCATAATACTAACTTAAAAAAAAATCCATACTCATCATTTACTATTAATTAGTTATCAACATTATCCTATTATTAATTATTAACATTTACACTATCTATCAGCCCCCAGCTGACTGATAGCTTAAAATCTTGCATAAAGATTGTTACAACAATGCTACACTGCATCCCATCCCATACTTTGCAGTCAGCTTGTCATATCCCCATCTATAAAGCTTTTTACTAATGCACTTTACAACAGTTCTTATAGTACACGGATGAGGAATGTGGCTGCACCCAGCAATAATTCCATTAATTATGAATAAAGCATTTACAAATGACATCCTTATTTAAAAACGGTGATGAACTCATTTTGTTTTAACGTGGAACTGCTGTGCAATTTGTAATTCTGTAAAAAGCAGTGCTGGCAGCATGGGACAGGGAGATGGGCCCAGAGCTCATCTTTACATCATAGAGGAAAAGAATAAATAAAAAGAACAGAAGGAAATTACTGACAAACAACAAGACTTTGGGATAAAGCTGACCAAACTCCAACCTGATGGTTGGAAGGGATGTTTTAAGGTGCTGTGAAGAGCTAGAAGGCATTATTCAGTGACCTTGCATTGTGACTGTGTCAATAAAACTCTCTTCGCGTTACCAGCAAGGCTGTTTCCATGCTTTCTCTCACTTGTGATGTTTTCAGCTGGCTGGCAGCTCCCCAACACTCGTTAGCTGCATAGGGTTTGTCTTTGCAGCATCTCGGTACTGTTTGGTCCTAAAGGCTTCCTGAGATGGCAGAATATTTATTGCATCCCATATTTCACCGGGGATACTTACGTCAAGAGGCTATAAATACGTTACTCTTCCGAGTTTACATAAGGGATACAAAGTGAGTAGCCAAGTTTACAGTTCGGGCTCTGTTAGCGTGGGGTCTGTTCTTCCTCATATCCATCTCTGTTGTTTGAAATCATTTGCCAGATTAATGCTGGGAGAGATTTTTGACTCACTGGTCGCTCTTGAGCGCAGCAGTCGTGTTCAGGCTACTCCATGTACTGGAGAAGCCAGGTTCATTTAGCCTTGCATCCTTTTTGGTATTAAAGCCATGAATATTGATGCTGGCTGTAGCTTTAAAGTGAGAGCCATGATTCAAGAGCTCCTTATCCCAAGGTTCACACATCTAAATGTGTGCCCGCTAGGGATGCCAAAACCCTGCAAACTCTTTCCACACTCCCTTTCAGCGCCTCATTCTGATGCTCACAAGTGACCCTTACACAGTACGGTATCCTCCTGCAGAGACCTTTCCCCACATTCCCAAGCCAATAAATGGTAAAAACGGAATATATAGTGGTTATAGTAAGCACTGCTAAAGGGCCCTAATGCAGCACCCCTCCCGGCCCAAGGAAGAGCAGTAAACCTCAATCACAGGTCTGCTAGTGTCAGATCTGGATGGTGGTGGCCCTGCCTGTGGCAGGGGGTTGGAACTTGATGATCCTTGTGTCCCTTCCAACCCAAGCCATCTATGATTCCCGATGCGTCTTCAAACCACGAGCACGTTGGTGTTCAGCTGTAGGAGTTATTTATTGAGGCTTTGGCTGTTCGCAGCAGTGGCTGGGGAGAAGTTCTGCAGTTATCAAAAACCTATTTCCTGCACTGTCACAAATAAAACAGCAGCCCCCCTCTGAAAAGCCGAGCGCAACATTTACATTTTAATCTCCCGACACACTTTGGTTTGTGACAAACAGGGTTTTTCAGTGCATGTGTTACAGTGGGGATGCAGGAGAAAGCCTCACAGCCCAGGAGGGATTGTGGGTGGCTTTGTGAGCAAACGATGTGACCCTTCAAGCAGGAAAGCAATATTACCACAAAAAACAGTGGTGCACAGTCATCTGGCACTGCATGATGCCATGCATGTGTAAAACAGGGCTGGGCTGGACAAGCAGGCAGCCCTGTGCTGCTACCCATCCTGCAGTCAGTGTTGGCACTCTCATCTCACTCCCTGCTTGGATCCCTGCCTGCAGGACAGTTGGTGCAGAGCAGAGATGCTCTCTGCACCCCAGCTCCCCGGTTTGCTGTCTGGTGATGGGAGCATCTCCTTCCCTGCTTAATGCTGGAGCTGAAATCTTGTGCTGCCTCCATAGAACTGCTGCAGCAGGATATGAATTATGGATGCAATGAAAAATCCCAGCGCAGTGCACAGAGGGAATATGCAAAGTGCAAAGCAATCACCTCTGCGTGATGCACGAGCATTGCCACACGCTGCCACTGGATGCCCAAAAACTGTACCCCAGCATGACCTGCACCTCCCTCATCCCAAAGGCTCATCCCAAAGAGGATGCCCTTCTCCTGAGCACTCCAGGGCTGAAAATGAGGACACCTATCATATGAAAAACACCTCTTTACGTACTGTGGAGGCACTCGGGGCACTGGATGGGGCCTCACTGCATTCACAGGCATCCTAGGGATGGGTGTCTGCTCTCCACGGGTAAGGGCTTGCCCTTGGGAGCTCTGGCAGGACCTCGCCTGGAGCCAAGGAGCACACATATGCTGTTTGCATCCTCCTGTCAGAGCCATTGCTGCTGGAACAGAGAAGTGTGGGACAGTGCTCCACTGACTGACTTTAGGGGGCTGTAGTGTGTGAAAGCTCTCTTCATAATTTCTCTTTCAGAAGGCTTTTCCTTTTTACTTCTTTTAATTTTTGAATGCTCTGATTCCTCCCCTAGAAGCACAGCTCGTTGCCTCCGTACACCATCTCATAGCACGCTGCAGAAGTGTTGCCACTTTTCAGAGCCATTTCTGAGCATGCAATATCAACATCTGTGCTAAAAGCAAGCCAGAATTTTTCCCTGAAGAAATATTTTGCTTGGCATTATTGTTCCTTTTTCTTTTTAATGGTTTGCTTGTCATGGGGACTCCTCAGCCTCTTGTACTCAGGAAATGCAGAATGCTGCTCCACTCCCTGCTGCAAGCAGGAGCCAGCAGTGAGCACAGCGTGCAGCTCCCGTCCATCCCACGGTGCCAGAAGGTTGGGGAAATGCCTTGGGTCATTTAGGGCCCCAATTAATTGCAACAACTCTCCATGAATGGCACTGTTAACTCTTGTTCCTCGTGTTAAAAAAGTTACGAGTGTTACTTAGCGGCCACTAAAATTATACAGCACTGCAGCACCGCGTTTGCTGCTGTGTGCTCACCCTCTTTAAATGCCACAACCAGGCATGGGACAGATGGGAGGCAAATGAGCATCCCTGAAACCTGGCTGCTGGCTCTGCCCAGGCTGCAGCTGACAGTCACAAAGAAGCAAGAGCAGTGCAGAGCTCTTTCTGCCTGGGGGAGAGCATTAAGGTGCTGCTATCTCTGGCTCAATGTCAGCTGCAGGGATCACTGCTCCCAGGGCAGGCTGCAGGATGCTTTGGAACTGGAGGCTGTTTTCACAGAATCATTAAGGTTAGAAAAGACCTCTTATGCCATCACGTCCAAACCCAATCCATCCCACCATGACCACTAATGTCCCTCTGTGCCACGTTTACCCTCTTCTTGAACACCTCCAGGGATGGTGACCCCACCACCTCCCTGGGCAGCTGTGCCAATGCATGACTTTTCCTTCTGAGTAGAAGTTTCTCCTGATATCCATCCTGACCAGGATCAGAAGGAGGATGGTTGAAAAGGAAGAAGAACAACCAGTAATAGGGATCTATAGCACCTCCATCTGTAGAGTATGACCAGTCCTCAGCTCTCACAAGTTAAAACAGGACTGATGTATAAAGTCCACCTTGATTTCTTCCAGGTTTATGTC
>JAPSGF010000017.1:8554030-8707886 GCA_035772895.1 Perdix hodgsoniae | reverse complement strand
CAGGACTGATGTATAAAGTCCACCTTGATTTCTTCCAGGTTTATGTCTATGACACCTTGCAAAGTCTTCAGGATGTCAGGACAAAGCTCTACCCTCCTGTACACATATCCTTGAAGGATTTCACACAGTGTAGGCAGCAGTAGCAATGTCTGACAGCATTCCCACTGCAGCTGCAGGGCAGTGAGCAGCAATACAGTTTTGCCTTCTCTGCTGGTAATCTGCAGCTTTCTGGGCAATTATCTTCCCCATCCTCCTGCCCAGCACACAGCTGGCTGGCAGAGCTAATTGATTGGTGTTTGTACAGGCTTTTGGGTTTCTCCTGTTAAGTAGGTGTTAAATCTCATTATTATTATTATTATCTTCTGTCATAACCACAGTGATGAACGTTCCCCTGTGCACATACTTAAACTACCCAATGTGGGCTGCCTTGTTCTTAATTTTGATTATTTTAAGAAGTCTTTTAGCACATCAAATAGCCTTGGTGGATAAAGATTTATAGCAAAGCCTTGGGAGCTGTCAGAGGAATGTTTTTCCAGCAGCAAAAACTTAACCTCCTCTTAGATCTCTTTCCTGCTTTGTCCCACACTTCTCCATGTGACGAAGAGATGCTAAGGCATTGCTGGGTGCAGCTCTTGGGATGAAGTAGATGTGCTGTCAGTCCTTTTATTTTTGATCCCATTTGAATGTGTCACTCAGATGTCCTGAATCAAAGAGGGTGAGAAGGTGCCTTAAACTGCTGTGATTGGAAACTTCAAACTCACCGTGTTTTCTAGACACTAAGTAAATGGCTGGTGGGCTCTTGTAAATCACAGCATTTCTAAATGTACCAAAGAGTCTCTCTGCCAAGATGCTGATGAACACTGTGTCTGTTCCTATTGACTTCTTTTCCCCCTTCAGATTACTTTTGCTTTGAATAATTTCAACTCATTTCAAATAATGCAAAAAAAAAAAAAAACAAAACAACCCAGACTCTTAACAAGATTCACTGATGCTGTGATTAATGAAAACGTATTGAGAGTTACCATGCAGTCATTACAAACCAGTTAGCTAATTAGTCTAATCACAGAGGTGGAAATAATGAAAAGACCACAAGGTAGAGGTAGCCTAATAACAGCGTTTTCTTCTGACCCAGAAGTGGAGAGAGAAGGATGCTGTGTTCTATCTGGTTTACTGGGTCAGTGGCAGGAAGAGTGGGGAGTGAAGGGCCCAGAAGAATTGCAATGCCTGGGCTGGATCACACAGGGAAAACAGAGCAGCCCTTACACCACTTTAACCCAGACTGCAGCAGAGTCCTCAGCTGCTTGAGATGTAGGATCAGCACACCCTTGTAAGGTAGGATCAGCACACCCTGAAACCTTGCCCTACTTCTGCAAGGGTCTTCCAGCCTGGTCTGCTAATGAGAGGCACAGGGCAATGTGCAGAACTGGATTTCACCCCGTAATTAGCAGTGACCTACCTCTCACTGCCGGATGGAATGGCTCCGTTTGATGGGCTGTAAAAAATCC
Source organism: Perdix hodgsoniae (assembly GCA_035772895.1). Lineage (NCBI taxonomy): Eukaryota > Metazoa > Chordata > Aves > Galliformes > Phasianidae > Perdix > Perdix hodgsoniae. The sequence continues at coordinate 8,706,381 of JAPSGF010000017.1, read as the reverse complement.
TAACTGGTAATTTTCCAGTTGGGATGGGTCATGGTTATGGCTATCTCCATTGGCTCTTATCATTTCTGCCACGGGTTTGTGTGCATTCCATTTGACCTGAGTATAATGAGCAAAGAAGAACAAAGGAGCTGCAGACACACAATCAACGATCATGTGCTGAAGTTGATGAATCTGCCAAGACTGCTAAATGGCTCCTCATCAGCTATTCACGTGCTGGGAGCCATCTTTATTTGCTCTTCATTTGTAGGTGAATCTATTTTTATAGCTCTGTTTTGGGGGCGGGTGAGAGGATGGAGGCAACCACCACTGTCAGGTAATGACTATGTTTTCCTGAAAAATCAAACCGTGACACCAAGGTGGCAGTGAACTGAAAAGAAGAAATGATGCCATGTCATTTAGAGAAGGAAGAAATAATATTCCCCAGTGACAACTCTGGTGGGAGGCAGAACTTTATCTCCCTGCATCTCAAATGAAGCATCACAGCAGTAGCACTGACTGTGCCTTCGTGTTTCCAGAGTGTCTTTTCATTAACCTTATTTTATTTGCTGTAGCTGCAAACATGATTTCAAGGCTAGGAGCAGGGGTTGTCCCGCTGGGAGGATTTGCAGGATGAAATGCAATCCCAGGACATCCCCTAGATGTGACATTGCTGCAGAAGGAGGGATGTGTGTAGGGGACCATGCTGCACTCCAGTGACTGCCCAATTTCTTCCCTCCCAGCACCTCTTCTTTTTCAATCTGAACATGTGGGTGAGCAACACACCCATCCCAGGGCTCTGTTCCAGATGAGGCTGTTTCCTGCTGCAGGCTGTGTGGGTTCAGCAGCACGCTGCTCCAGGAAAGCAGTTTGGTACAAACAGCAACACACAGGCTTGCACTGCGGGCGTTTGCAAACAGCTGATCTAGAGAGATTGCTTATTTTTTTTTCTTCTTGTGCTTTTGACCTTATTTGCTGAAAATGAAACATCATGTAACCTTCCAGGAAATGCCACGAATCTTCGATCTGACATGAGAACATAAATCTCCAGTGTGTGCGCATCAGTTCCGGTCAGGTTTTCAGGTCTCAGCTAGATCAGAGTGCAATGGGAGCATCCCATATTAGGGCTAGAACCCGAGCCCCATACTCGTCCTGTCCTCAGAACATCAATCCCATGGCACTGCTTGCTGCCCATGGACCAGGCTGGTTTTCCATCCGTTCTTTGTAGAAAGAATGGGATTTCTTGCACCTGAATTGCAGTGACCACGTGAAATTTTAATGGGACGGGTGCAGGTCTTCCCTCCCGGCTCTGACTGAAAGAAAGCACTGCCTCACAGCTCTGAGCAGCTCCCACTCCCACGGCCATCTCAGGGAGCAGAAGGTTCTCCTGCTGCTGGGAGCTGGGGCTCTGCAGCCGCGACCACACAGGGACATGAGGGGAGGATGCAGAGGATGCCTGCGGTTTCCCGTCCGGTCTGTGCAGGCTGTTCAGTGCACAGGGCCTGAGCAGCAGTGAGGGTTATTTGAAGGTCAGAAGTTGCTTGTGTGAAAATGCAGCCCTTCTGTACGGCTTTTTTTTTTTGGCACCTGCTCAGTGAGAGCACTGTTTTGCTGGAGACGTGCATGCCTCCATCTCCAGCTACCAGCGTTCTGTGGGGACACATCCAGAGATGTGCAGGGCACTGCTTTGTGCCTTATCCCCAGAGCAGGGAACCCCTACACCCTGCCAGACCCAGGGAATGACTCAGAGGTCTCTTTACGTCTTGACGCCTTTTCCTGTGCATCAGGTCTGTGACAATCCTACAGATTCACAGAACCCACAGTGAGAACAGTACCACGCACCCTCCCCCCCCCGCAAAAAGCAACTGAAACCTGCGTTTTTATTTATTTATTTCAATGGGACGTCCTTTCCTTGTTTCTCCACTAGATGGGAGAGTGAGACTGGTCTAACAATCTGCCCGTCTTTATCCTGACAGGAATACGGGGGGGGGGGGGGGGGAAGAGACGAAGAATGAGGAATGCACTCGTGTCTGTCCTTGGTGTGAGGGCACATCCTGCACGTTCTCTGCCCTTGGAAATGGTGTGGATTACCCCCAAAATGTGTGTTGAGCCGTGCTATGGGCTAACTCCAAAAGTGCATGGCTGTGGAGGACCGGTGCTTGCTGGGGGATTCCCTCAGTGTCAACTCTTCTGCCCTCATCCAAAGAGGAATCAGGTACACAAAGATTAGATCATAGAATGATAGGGTCCTTTCAGTTGGAATAAAGCTCCAAGATCCCCAAGTCCAACCCCAGCCCACCCCGCCGTGCCCACTGCCCACATCCCTCAGTGCCACATCTCCACGGTGCTTGAACACCTCCAGGGACGATGACTCCACCACTCCCTGGGCAGCTGTGCCACTGCATCACCGCTCTTTCAGAGAACATATTTCTCCTAATATCCAACCGAACTCCCCTGGTGCAAGTGAAGATGTATTCTTGGCGTGAAACACTTCGTGGCTATCCACATCCCAGGGAACCAGTTGACCCCCCCTACCCCTAACATTGCTTTGGGAGAAAAAGAATCACACCCCATTTTCTCCTCCTTGTCTCCAGTGCCTTTCTCTTACAGGATTATTGCATCATAATGCTCACGGCAGTAACGCTTCTTTCTGCAAAGATTAAAAATGTGCTGATGCAACAGCTGCACTTGCAGGAGGGGAATTTGTGGCCCCATCTGACACCGGCAGCTGCACGCAGAGGATGCCCTGTGGCATTCATGCTTTGCTAAATTTACTTTCACTGCAGCACTTCCCATCTCCTGAGGCATTGCCTGAGCTTCTACCGGAACTGAGTGTGTTTGGGAATTATACAGTAGTAGAAACACTTTCTCAACCAAACCAAAAATTGCCCGATTTGCCTATTTTGTTGTTATTAAGTGGTTTGGGGTTTTTAAGATTGAGCATGACTTCCTCCTTTTGGGATTTCACGGATTCTGAAAGGAAACTTATCGCAGCCAATTTTTCTGATTGTGACAGAATATGTAAATATTGCAACTTTGGGGGGTTTTGCTGTCTGCCCAACCTCCTTAATTTGCAATTTTTGTAAAGAAGTGACTCATCTGATTTGTTTAATGTTGGGGACACTTGTGCCCTTGAATTAAATAATCTCCTCCGTAACTGTGCCCTCCTTGTCTTTGTAGGGGTTTCCCAACTGCCATTACTCAGCTAAAAAGAGATAACAGCCTCTTTGGAAGAGGAAGTTGGGTTTCAGTGGGTGTAATTTCTTCTGTTTTCCATAAGCAAGTCACCTCATTCCATGTGTGTAACACCACTGCATTGCTCAGCACGGCGTCATGACCCACGCAGGCACCATGCTGAGAAGGACCAGCTTTCCCAAGAAGGGAGGAGACCTCTTTCATTTGCTGTAATTACAGATGAAAAAATGTTGCCTAGAAGCAATACAGTGGTAGAAAATGCAGCTCTGGAAGAGCCAGGGCATGCTCAGCGTGACAGCTTCTGGCTGCCAGGTAGGGGCAGTGCAGGGACACAGGGATGGGGATGGATGTGCCATGGGGTGTCTTGAAGGGATGGAGATTTGTGTTTGCTTCTGCCCTTGGGCAGCAGTCTGTTTCTTCCCATGCCCCTCATTCACAAAGTTTTGGGTGAGCAAATGGGAAAATGAAAGCCCACACACACAGGGCCACTGCCATGACTCTGTTCTGCTTTTCTGTGCTCCAGCATTGCCATCCCCTACCAGTTGTCTTCCTTTACCACCTTGGAAGGGAATTAAAACTAGAAAAGGAGCTAACTGGAGAGAGAAGCTGTGAAGAGCCTGATGGTGAGGTGCACCCTTGTGGTGGATACAAGGGACCTGTGGGACAAAGACACTTCTGGGACCCACATCTTCCTCTGCTGACTACAGGAGGTGCTGCAGCTTGCTGCCCTCTGACAGCATGCCAAATGCAAACGAGCATCTCGTTCTTCAGGGATGAGTCGTTGAGCTGATTAAGTTCCTCTTTAATTATAAGGAGGAAATGGCACGTGCAAGGACGGCTTCTGATGCCAAGTTAGAGACGCTCCTGGGTGTATCGTGCCTGCCTTCCTGGTGCATGGGGCTCAATTGTAGGGTTGAGAGGGGAGAGAAAAAGTTTGGGAGCGTGTTCAGAGCTATGGTTGATGGGGCATTCTATGGAGTGCTCAGCTACCTGTGATAAGTAGGCTATAGTCCAGGGCAAGGCACTGGCATGTTTGGCATTTACTACACTCATAAACAACTCCAGCAGCAGCAGAAAGGGTGCAGACTCCAAACTTGCAAAGCATCAGCACTGAGGCCAGGGTGGGGAAGCAGATGAGCAAAGTTCCAGGAAACCTGTTGCTGCAGATTGCAGCCTTAGAGCCTTGGTAGCTGGCTGTTAGCATTGCAGCATCTGTATCGTGATGGTGACTGAGGGTAGTTCAGTGGACTGGGAAAAGGGGCAGAAGAGTTTCCATTCCCCAGGGCTGCACACAGCTCCCAGCCAAGTGGTGCCTATGTTGGGATGCATGGAGGATGTAGGATGCTTCGTGGATCTGGGACCTTGGGACCTCTCCACAGGGGTACTGGGCAAAGGGTGACAGGGAGCACAGGGCACAGATTAATGACAAATGCTCCATGGTGAGCACCTCTCCCTGCACCAAAGGGTCCCTGTGTGGCAGAACTGTACCACCAGCTGATGCTTGCTTGGATCCTGACCCACTTAGCCTCACAGGTGCTCTCAGTTACAAGATAAGAGCCAGTCTCTCCTTTGGACCTTGATCCTGCAAGATCTATAAGGATGAACTTTCAAAATCAGATAGCTGGCAGGACTTCGCTTCATCTGAGATGGCAAAATCATCAGCCATGTGATTTCTTCTTGGTGTTTACTGTGGCAGTATTGCTCCCAAGTTCAAAGTCTTTGCAGAAAACATGGTGACGTGTTTCACAGTGATACTGCAGTTTTGGTGCAATGAACAACTACAGAAATCAATTTCTAGAGCAATATTTTCTATGCTGGTAATCTCTGAACTAATTACAGGATGGGAAAATCGAAAGCTATCTGGAAATCTTTCCAGTGCAGCCAACCAAGCATGCTGCATATCGTGCTGGAATATATTCTTCACATACATGTGAGGCTGATGACTCCTGGATCTTACATGCAGATGATATCACTGTCAATGAGAGTCTGTACTGTGTCACACTGTAACGTTTAGCAAAACCTGCAGGGGGAATTGAGCAGAGCAAACAGCACTGAGCAGCATTCAGTGCCAACTCTTTAAGCCAGCAAAAAAAGAGCTGAAAGAGTCTTGGTTAGTTCAACAGGAATCTTTCTTTGAAAAGATTATGAAATGAAGTCATTAAAAGTTCATGCCTGGGGTGGAATGCTTTTTTCATCAGACTTTATTTTTTTTTTAAATGTAAAACCTTTAGTGACTGAAAATAACCTTTCTCTGGTCTCCCACCTGGAGAGAAGCAGGGTCAATGGGTGGTTCAGTGGAGCAATCTCATTTTAAAAATAAATGGACAAAGAGGAAGGGCGTTGCTCTGATGAGAAGATCTTTCCTGGCTGTACACACTGTGCTGACCATGGCACACTACTTCCAACCAGAGCCCAAACCTCACAAAGGCTGGGATGGGATGGGATGCGAGATGCTGCAGCCCCGCTCCTAACCTGTGGGGGCTCAATGGACTCTTCCTTGGCATGGTGGCATTCATGTTGTCACCACATGGAGAGCAAATATTCCCATCAGACACAGTGCCAATAGCCCAGCAGGTGGGTAGGAAGCAAAGCATGTGATGCAGCTAACTTTTCTATGTTCCTGTTTGCACTACAGTACTCTGCAACACAGCAATGAATTCTGAGCTGTCATGCAACCATGAAATATTGGCTATCATTTTATATGTTTTTCTTTAATTATTCTACATAACTTTTTCCCCCAGTGAATGGAGCCATGGAAAAGCAGGATCAGGTGGACCCTTGCCTCGTTGGGACATTCCTGCAGCTCCATGCTGCTGCAGCGGAACCACTATTTGGACCAGAGCTCCAGATCCAGCATCTGGTGCAGGTAAGGTGCAGTGAGCCTCAGCACACCTCCAGAAACCAGGATTTGAGCTACACCCATGGCACCAAGAAGGGAGAGCTGCGAGCTGCTGATGACCCCAACAGGGCACCTTTCCTTTCTCCTTCCTTTCTCCTCCCATCTCCTCCCTGACCAGAACATGCATGCAGGGGGTCACTGCTGCTCTGGGCTGCAGTTGGAACAACACTGTCTTTGTCATTTCAGAGCCACAATTCCTTATGAAGTGACCTCAGTGCTCAATCAGTGTGGTTAATGGTCAGGTACTCGATGGGGTGGCTTCTGCAGTGAGATTCAGGGATTTTTCTCTTTCAGTGATGCAGCTTGGATTTTCCCATGATTCTTTCTTCAGTAATGAATATCACCTTTCATTCAAATAAAACTCAATAGGAGTGCAAGGAATCACTCCTCTTTCTTTCCATTCTAGGTGGACAAGGCAGCAGTGTCTGCGCATCACCTGATGGAAGCGACCTGGAAGAGGATGCTATTTCAAGAACCAGCTGAAGGAAAAGTCACAGCTTTCCCTCTCTTGCTGTTAACACGTCACACTTTGTGTGTGCTCAGCAGCAGGGCTCCTGCTGCCATTTCCTGGCAGTGCAGAGCTACAACCAGAACTGCAGGGTTGGCAAGGCCAGCAGAGGTGAGGGCACGACACGCAGCACAGCACTCACTCCATCCTCAGTGTTCTCCCATCCCTGGCAAACCGTGGCTCAGGGCCATCCCCAACAGGAGGTTTGCATTGAGATTATCAGGTTTAACAGCCGCCCAGGCAAATGCCATTCAGGAATTTGTCTAATCCCTCTTTGAACACGGTTGTGCTTTCGGGCTCCACAATGCCCTCTGGCAACTGTTAATAAGGAGCTGGGAAGAGGTTGCTTCCAGCCTCCTACCTGATCCTTTCATTTAGAGGATCCCTTACTCTCACAAGGATAAAAACAGTAGGCAAAGCCCCACGGGAGGGAGACTGATGGAAGCTGCTGCTCTCCGGTGTGACACAAGCAGTGTCTCACAGAAGTACAGCAACACAAAGACCTGGAAACATCCCAGGGGAGGTTTTCAGAGGTGCATTTTCCACTGCCAGCACTTGAAAAATAAAGCCATCCTTACTGGCTATTTTTTATACGTTTCCTGTGAATGACTTTCTGGCACAAATTAGAGTTATAATAGAACTCCAAGGAGTATCTTGCAAAAATAAAATTAAAAAAAAATAAAAACCCAGTTCTGTACTTCCTTCCTGGAGATTCGCTGCCTGTTCTGCAACAGGAGATGTGAATCATAGAAGTATTTATAACAGCAATATTAGGAAGTGATCATTAAGGCACCAGAAATCTGTGTTAGGCAGTACATCTTTAAATAAACTGTTCATGGCTGTGCTAACTCAATCTTGTAAGTGCATGCACACTTAACTTTATTAAAAATGAACCTGCTCCTCAAACCCGACTTTCCCTGATGAATGTTCCACAATTCCCCATCTTCCCCAGTCAGTTTTGTGGGTCTTTGAAATATGAGGATGGTTTCATTTGATCGGCATTAATAAGTTTTATGTCTGCACAGATTTAGGCCAAAGATGGTCGTGAACATCCCAACTCCCACCTCACTCACGGGAACAAGCCTGAAGAAACATCTCCCAGCAGTTTCAGTCAATGGAGCAATTCCAGCTCAGAGTGCCTCTGGTGAACCAAATTCCCTCCTGCAGCACTGCATTTGCATTCATTAAACCCAGAGTTTTAATGATTTAAGTAGATTGATCAAGGAGAGCAGCCCAGGAGTACGTGTCTGAACACCTCCCGCAGAGGCACGAGGCAGCATAAATCCATCCTGGTGTGAAATGCTAAGTGAGCAGGCAGCTCACACAGTCATTGCGTGGATACCTGCAAGTGTTAGCATGACCCATAAAGTCAGGGTTTTCAAGGAACTGAAATGATCAGAGCTTCCCAAACTCAAGGAATAGTAAGCCACATAGTAATAAGGATACAATGACGACGGTGTTAGTTAATGATAACACAAATGCAATTACCACCTGGAGGTGAAAGGATCAGCAGGGCTGGCAGATTGCCTTGCATTGCCACTGCTGGGCATTTCCCAAAGATTTCTGTAGGACACGGATTTCTTCGAGGTTACCACTGCCCTTCCTTGCCACATGTCTTCCTCAGACGCATTATCAAAGTCACTATCAGCAAATCCATAGCTTTATGTCTCAATCACCTGAAAGGTAAGACGTACGGAGCTGCTGTACGAAAAACACAGCCTGGATTTGAGCCAAGTATTTCCTCTGCACCTTTGAGGACAGCCCTAGCAGAGGCGGAAGAACGGGGGACACAACGCCGGCCGAGCACAGCTTGGTGATGGGGCAGAGCAGGAAGCTGGGGGGAGGGTGGGGAGGTTCTCCAGCTCGGGTGCTTTTGACGCACCACTTCACCTTCGCACATCTGCTGTCCTTTCCACCCTGTTTAATTAAAATATTAACAGTTTGCAGCAGGGCCGGGTTCGTCAGTGATGTACAGCACCAGCCAAAGCAGCGCTCTAATTTCAGTGCACAGCTTATGAAACCATTCACGTTTAATAAACCACCATCAGAGTGTGGCCACGGAGCAAACGCTTCCTGTTTTTCCTGACCACAGCACATCACAAGCAGCAGTTCTCCTACCTTTAATGTTGCATTAAAAGCTTATTCAGCAGCTCCTAATTTAGCCCATTCAGTGAAAGTAAAACCTGCCAGAAGCCCCAGCACCTGCAATCCACTGAGCACAGTGAGAGAAAGGTGTAAAGGCATCAGCTTCCAGCACCATGCAGAGCTGCTGCCTCAGAGGGTGATGGGAGGCAGCCCTTACCTTGCTTTCCCTTGCCCTCTTTGCTGTGTGCAGCACCAGATGAGAATTTCCATTATCCAGCCCATCCTGTGCATTCTAGATGATGGAGAACTGATTGTGCTTTGGAGAGCTAAACACAGAGTGCCTGAATTATTTATCTTTAACATGAAGAAACAGGCCAAATTCCCAGGTGATATGGAATGACCCTGATAATGAACACAGAGATGGCTGTGAAAGCTGCACAGGAGCTGCCCCCCATGTGTATCTGTTGTGGTTGCTGAGATCCTTCCTGCCCTGAAGATTTGTGTCCTGGAGTGCATGGGGAGCCCCCGTGTGGGTCTGCTCTGTGCCTGTAACATCCAGCTCTGTGACAGCAGAGCAGGAACAGGCACAGGAAAATGGGTTTGCCCAGTGTCTCAGCACAGCTTCGGCTCTCCCAGCACACTGGGCTCTGGAGCAGAGCTTCCCCTGCAATCATTAACCCTACCACACCTGCCCAAGTAACAACATTTGGCACTATACTGCACCAATAAAGATAACGCTGCGATAGCTGTGTTTGTGTCCCAAAACAATACTCATGCATCAGTTCCCATTCCATTTTTTCCTCCTTTTACATGAAGTAGGTTTGTTGCTGCAGCAGGAGGACAGGGTTAGGGTTCTGCTCTGCTATCACAGCTGCATCCCCTGGCAGCACAGCTTCTCCTGAGGTCTCCCCTGACCATTCCCCACAGCTCCCCCAGCACACCCTGGAGGCAGGAAGGATGCAGTGCCCTCCAGCAACAAGACAATAGTTCATTTTTCCTACTAAGCACCTGCTCTCTCTGCACCTGCCCTCTCCCTAGCCAGGGTCTCTCTTCCATCCTTTTCACTTCCTTTTCCATCCTCTTCCGTCGACACTCTCTTTTGCTCCCTCTTTCTCTCCCACCCTTCCTCTTTCCTCCTTTCCCCTTTTCCCTCTCCTTCTCCCTCTCAACCATCTCTCTCCTCTCCCCCCGACCCTCTCTCCCACTTTCACTTTGCCCTCCGCGTCCCCTCCCACCATTGGCCGAACAGTCTCCGAGCTCCTCCTCCGATTGGAGGAAGCTCACGTCCATCAAGACTCAATGCCCGCGCCCTCGATGCGGGCAGCGGAGCGCGGGGCGGTGACGAGAGGGCAGCGGCGGCAGTGGCGGCAGGTACCGGCCGGGGGGACCGGGACCGGGATCGGGATCGGGATCGGGATCGGGATCGGGACCGGGACCGGGATCGGGATCGGGATCGGGATCGGGATCGGGATCGGGACCGCAATCGCGATCGCAGGGACACGGGAGGGATGAAGGGCTGTAGGAAGGATGGAGAAGCACAGCGTGGGTACCGCGAGCTGTTGGCTGCTCCGTGATACCGGGAGGGTTCTGGGTTGCACCGCCGAACCTAGGGTAGCGTGGGCTTTAGGAGCGGCGGGACCCCCGATGAGATCCCCTTCCCCACAGCTCTGCACCGCGTGGGGAGCCTCGAGGCGACGGGGATGGGTGCGGGAGGAGCCGCAGCGTGAGAAGAGCCCCGCGATGGGGATGGGGATGGGGATGGGGATGAGGATGGAGAAGCGGGGTTGAGGTTCATCTCCTGGGGTCCGGGGAGAAGCAGATGGTGCCGTGCGGGTGTTGTGTGGTCATCGTGTGCGGAAACGCGTGTCTCGCTTCAAGGGAAAAAAAAATAGCCACACGCGAATCGAGACTTTCCATTTGGGCTTTCAGCGCGATGCTTTCAGAACAGTATTTTTTACCACCGTGTAACTGAAATTCGTCAGGACTGAATCATTTCTTCTTTTTCTCCCCATCCCCCACCCCTCCCGTTACCATATTTCTCCGGGAAATTAGAAAGGTGCAGAGAAGGAGTGAAAAGTAGGAAGAGCTGGTGAGGAGGCATGGCACAGCAGTGCTTACAGCAAGTGAAAGGGATGTGAGCAGTACCAGCATCCTTATTTCAAGGGAATAGTAACTAAGTTAGAGAAGGAAGGCACAGGCAGCACGCTGGGCTGAAATTGGAGTGCTCTCATTGTTTGACCTATATTACTTTTGCTAACCTATTTGCTCAGTTGATATGAATCTGGAGTGTTGTTGTAATAAAAACGTGCTCTTCAGCTCTGAGTGCTCAGAAGACTCTTCTGGGCATTCATCACATAAGTTTGTTGCATGTGCCTTTTATAACCATTCTATAGTCTGATTTTACAGAGCAACACACTGCAAACGTGAAGTTATTCCAGTCTGCCACCTCCATTTCTCCATCCCTCCCCCAACCCCCCCTTCTTTTTGGGCTCCTGTATGGAGTTGCTTGGTTGTAAAAGCATACATTGAAACCGCATCTGATGGAGAGCTAAAACAAAGGAGATCTTTAGAGACATATGCCTCGAGCTGTTGTAAACGTGAGAAATAGGATGAAACAGGGAGGGTGGGGAGAAGGGGTTAGTCAAATAACGAAAAGAAAAAAAAAAAGAAGGAAAAAAAAAGAAAGCGAAGCTTTTTTTTATGCAAAGGGGTCCAGTCTGCAGGCTGCCACAAATGATGTGAAGCCCTGCTCACAGCCCTCTGCCTTGGGGCTGACCGCAAACACCTGCCCCGTGTTTGGCACTGAGCGGTGTGGGTGTGCCCAGGTGTGCCAGGAGCTGTGCAGGACGATGCTATGTGGATCTTGCCCGGAGTTACCCCTGTGGAGATCCTACCCTGGGATGGCAAAACACGCTGGAAACAGCCATCGATGCACGTTGTAGTTATTCCTGGCTCTGGGAACTTAGGAGCTACCTGAGCAAGTGCTTGCTAGAAATCTATACATGGATTAGAGATTCACAGGCAAGAGGGAAGATAGGATCAGCCATTAACAAAAGAAATAATCCCTGTTTTAGGAAGATCAGCATCCAGCCGCTCTCCCCCTCATGATTTCCAATTGCAAACCCTTGAGGCTGCTTTAGTCTCTTTTGTGTGCCTGAAGCATGCTGTGGTCCTGCTTTTGGTTTGGGTCTTTACACCCTGCAGCAGGTATAATGACTCATGGCTCTGCCTTGTGCTGATCATTCTGTTCTTTCCCTGCTGAGCCCTTGTTCTGCTCCCCTTTACTTCGCAGTGCACCAAGCCCTGCTATCTGCCTTTCCCTGAGGGCTTGGTCACAACCCACGGGTGAAGGTGCCAAATACTCTGTTTTGCCATTTGGGTTTGTGGGTTTCTTCTGTTCTGTTCTCTGAGCTGCTGCTCATGCATTGATTACTCGGACCCTGGGACGTTTAAGTATTGCACAGTCCCATTAATGCAATGATGAGCAGAGGAAATGCTTCGTAAGGTGCATGGTAGCACTTAGCAGAGCTGATAGCCTGGTGCTGGCCTTCCAGGATAGTGAGGTGCTGGGCATGGTTTCAAGGGAAAGGTTCCCTTCCCCCTTTGGGTTCTGTTCTTGATAACAGGACGCTGGTGTTACAGCAGGGTGCAGGGGCTGTTACCCACATACAGGGTGGGTAATGCTCTGAAGTGCATTGATACTCCAGTCTTTATTTCAGTGCCTGATATGAAACGAGTCCTGCTTTCCCAGGACTCAAAAACTGTGTTATCTGGGCCCACTTCTGGGCTGATCTCTGTGCCGATGAGCAGTATGGGACAACAGCAGCTCTGACCACATCTCTTCCTGCCCCATGCTTGACATGCAAGCACAGCATGTCAGCAGCTGCCCTAAAAGCTGCTACTGGAGCTGCTACTCTCCTCTCCCTTTTCAGAATGGATTCAGTGCTAGACCTCCCCATGACATAATTAGTTCTGTGTCATCTTGGCCTTGAGCAACATCCTGGTGATGCTAAACTGGGCGATCCAAGAGCAAAGAGAGTCTGCAAACATTTTCCATGGGAAGCGCTCCGAGGGAGCACTCATCTGGTTGATGAATCCCGGGCAGAACTGCCCATCCCACCCCAGAAGTTGGGATGACTGATCATAAATGAGTGCTCAGAGAGGGCCACTAAGCAGTGGGTGTTACATCAGACTTTTTGTTTGTACTGACGAAAGCTTGAGATGAGTAAGTGTAGTATTTAATATTGGCAGAATGATGTTATTCTAACTTTAAGTCTCTCTTCAGGCAGAAGTACTGCTAAATCTGGGCAAGTACCATATTGCTGGTACCAAAAATAATGTCATTCCAGGTTTACCAGCCATGGGAGTATGTCAGTGGTGGGAGATCTCTGCTTTATTCTTACTATCCCTGTTGGGTGTTCAGCAAGGTGGAAATTCTTGGCATTCTTGATGCAACAAAGATGTTAGGCTGATCTCCCATTGTGGTGGTGCTGGGGAGCTGGACAAGATGACCTTTAAAGGTCCCTTCTGACACACGTTATTCTGTGTGTAGTTACACTAAAACTAAACTTGATTCCTCTTCTTTTTACCTATATAATATACTGCTGTGTGATGTCAACAGACTTCAGCCACTTGAATTCTCGTATCTTGGGCTGGGTCTTCCAAACATGAAAATGAAATGCTGACAAGTTTTTTTAACCTCTGCTCAGTGGTATGAAGGAGTCTGGGAGTCTTTTTCATGTGGAGAAAGCAAAGCCAAACACTTTTATTTCCCAAAAGATACTTTGACTTTGGCTGAAAATAATCCAAGAAAAAGTACTTTTGGGCTTTTTTATAGATATGCTTTCACATTTGTGAACTTGAGTGCTTCAGATACACTGAGATAGGGGTTAATTTTCTAAATGGCACTAAGAGATAGAAAAAAAAAATACATCTAGATGACAGAGTTCTGCTAAGTGATCCTAACCCATCGTACAGAAATAAACAGTTCCCCACAGCATCTGAAGGGCACAGGCACTGCTCGATTTTCTGTTCCCTTGCATCCTTTTCTATGAAACTGCATCAATATTTTTGACCTTCCGTCCTCCAAATAAAACAGATTTGAACTTTGAATTCAAGCTTGCTCTCACCTCACAAGCTGCACAGGAAACAGAAGCCTGGCTCCTTGTGGGACTGACCTGCTCCTGCTCTGCTTTGGTATAATGGAGGCCAAGGCAGATGCCACAGGGCTTCGTGTTAGCATAAGAATTCCCCCAAAAAGGGATTGCCTGTCAGTGCTTTCAAGGCAGCTTTGGGCTTTGTATTTGCTGGAGTGGAGTCAGTGCTGAGGAGGATTCTGACCCTTCAGGCCAGATGTGAGGCTTGGTTACAGCGTTGCCCACAGAGCTCATAAGCCCCTTAGTGTGTGTTCGTTTTATTTGGCAGAAAACCTTGAAGGGACTACTTTAAAATGCTGAAGAAATTGAATTAAAATGAGTGTAGAGTCAGTAACCAGGCTGTGTTCATGCCACACAGGACTGCAGGGGCTGTGAGAGGCAGGCAGGTCCTCAGCAAGGCAAACCAAAAGGTTCCTAAGTCAGAAACAAGAACCATGCCGTGCTGCTGCATGGGAGCAGGAATCTCTTGAAGGCAGTTTTCAGATTTCTGAGTAAATCTGTCCCCTCACAGCTGCTCTCTGAGGCTGTGCTTCTCATCCATGAGAGCACAGAGGGTACAAAGCAGAGGCCATGCCCACAGCACGCAGGGACAGCAAACCCCTCTGAATTCCAGCAGATGTTTTGGGTTGACAATGGGAACATTATATGCCTGTTTATTCCTTTATCTCAGGAAGAAATACCATTTGGCAGCAATTTGTTCCCTGGCAGTGGGAATGAATTGCTGGCCTGATTGAGCCTTGTGAGAGGAGAGGAGTGCCATCCTGTAAGAGCTTTGCAAAGCCAGCAGTGTTTGTGCTGGCAGAGCACACACACACACACACACACCTGTGCACTCACTGTCCTATGGGCCCACCTCAGCACATCATCAGTGCTGGGTGCTGATCTGTGCTGATGGCTTCAAGCATTTTTCCACCAGCATCTCCCAAAGTAATCTCATGTCCTCTGGTCAGCAGGGATTTTTCCTCCTTGCACTCAGCCACATGGAAGCATCAGGCCATAACACAACTGCCTGTGTGCACCCTGCTGTGCTTTGTGGCCCTCCCTGAGACATTCTGTGCCTTCTGCATTAAGTCGTGGCTGCAGCCACGATAGGGGATTGCAACAAAGACATTGGTGAGGACTCAACATTTTGGAGGTTTCTAAGGAAGCGATGACTTCAGTCTGGCTTCTCAAAGCCTCCTGCAGTTCTCAGGCCATAATATTCATTACGTAGCTTCTGCCTGTCCCCATTTGCAATGATCAGCAATCTTGCACACTACTCATGTGCTGCCTTTAATCTCTGATCCAGTCTCTTTGGGTCTGTGTTCCTGCCCAAATTTCATCATTGCTGTAGTTTGTGGTTACGGTACCGGTTTGGGATTTTGAGTCAGAGAAGGAAGATTCCTTTGACAGGTTTCATCATTTCCTCTTGATTGCACAATGAGAATGTGTTTTTCTTAAAGGAATCTCCAAATCATGATGAGTTGCGTGATCAGATGCAAACTAACCCCAGTCTGACGTGGTGTTTATTTTAAGAGGACATACGGCAGTTTTGTTTAGCTCATCATTGGAGGGCAGATAGCGAGTACTTGGTGCCAGGAGACTTTGAGGAAGCATACCTGAGTCAGAAGTCCTACAGCTGCATGACTCTGAGCACTGGTCTGGTCTGAACGCCCTTGTGTCACATCAGTTTTGTGCCCAAGGGGTCATTTTGCACCATCTGGCTTTGTGCTAGATCAAATACAGTTTCCGTTGTTGTGGCTAACAGGAGACCAGAGTATATTCAAAATAATGTGCTTGGCTAATCCAACAGGAAAATGATTATATGCCCATTCCTGCTCCAGATCGTATCTGCACTAATGGGTGATTTAGAAACATGAAAAGTAGTGATGGTGGAGACATGGCTAGAGAGCCATAAAGAAGCTGGACCTGATGATCTTTTCAGAGTGGGCAGAAAAGACAATAGGAATGTCCAATTCCAATTAGATATTCAACTTTTAGACAAGTGATTGAGAGAGAAATCCCATTCTTAATGCAGAATGACATCGCAGGGAGTCATCTGAGTCAGAGAAATCAGGGTTATTTAACTGTGTGTTTTGCATGCTGTAGTGCCTGCCTAGGTGCTCATCTGAGGTTAACCAAAAAAAAAAGAACAGCTGGAGTTCTATGGTACAGTGCCAAATGGCCCATTTCAAGCAGCAAGTTCATTTAAGTGCTGTCTGGGAGTGCTGTGCTGTTCCTGTGCTTGGCAGGAATCTCAAGACTAATACCTCGGAGGATTAGAGAGCATCACTGAATGTTAAACAAGATCCAGGCTAAGCGGTGTGCACCAGTGAGCTTGTGCTCTGGAGGATGTTTGGGGAAGCTATTACTTGCTGATCTGGAAAAAAGAGTGAGCTTGTGTGGGTAATACTCTTCCTTCTGCTGAATCCTTCCTGTACTGGCTGTCTCTCCACCCTTCTCTCAGCCTTTCTCAGGGACTCATGTGTTCTCTGAGGATCGTGAATGTTGGGAGATGCACCTTGTGGGTTGATTTGTGGGTTTTGTTCTATTGGTAGAGCAAATGGCTCACGGTGCATGGTTGGCCCTAGAAAGCCCACCTGCTGTAGAAAAGAGCTGCTGGAAAGCAGTCTTGTCCCAAAAAGAAGCAAAACATGAGTTAATCTGGATGTTGACATCCTACCCCACAGCCCACAGCATGTAAAAGTGGTGTAGAGGTTTTGTCCCAAGGCAGATCATAATGCTTGGGGTTTCATGTAGCTTTCTTCCCATGCTGCAGCAGTAAGTAAAAATGTGGAAATGTACATGTGTCTCCTGATTGCTTTGGGTGGGCTTTTTTGCATGGGTGACAGTAATAAGAGGGGCAGCGGTCTGAGCTAGGATATGGGTAGTTATGGCTGCGAGAACAACAGCACTTCTGCTCTTGCTGCATTACAGTAAAGCCAAATTTCCGATTCCTGATACTCTGCAAGGGGAGAGCAGCTTGATGTAGAGCATGAATTGATTGTTCAGGGGAAAAAAAGCCAGATGGTGATATCTCAATGAAAAGCTTGTTCCAGCAGCGATGGAACAGACAAGTATGTGGAAAACCATGCAGAGGCTTTGCTACTCCAGCAATGACTGTTACCCTCTATTTATGAAGAGGATGCACTACTGATATATAATGTTAATACACCATCTACAACTCATCTTACTGCCAAATCCACCTGTTTGTGGCAGAGCTTCCCTAAAGTTTCATGGTATCATTTCCTCTTTTCATTTTTATTTTGCACTCATCTAAGCAGGAAGATTAAAAAAGATGTTCCTGTAAATGGTGGTAGTGTCGACATAATGATATTTATCCTACACTCAGCATCCTCGTATTGCATAGCATAGGATGTTGCTTTTTTTCTTTTTTAATATAATTGCTCTTATTTTTAGACACAGCAAAGAATGGTGTTTCGTTTTCATAATTTGGCTCATTCAGTTTGGTCATCTCATCCAGGATTTGCCTGAATCATCATTTCTTGGAAGCAAGAAGGGATATGTATAGGAACTAAGTGACAATCATGGAGAAAAGCTGACTCATGATTCATGCAGAAACATTGTCCTGAATACTGAGCTTCTTTAAATATCCTTAAGAACTCAAATGCTGGAGAATAATATGCGTTGATCTAGATCATGGGAAAATACTGGGGCTGCATCCGCGGTGCTGGCATTGAAATTTTCTCATCATTGATCAAACTTAGGGGAAGGAAAAAGACATTAAAGCAAGAGTGACATTAGAGAGAGGGAGTTAGGCATTATGGCATAAAGGAACCTTTTGTCTGGCTAATCTTTGCTGCAGCAGAATATTGTTGCCTGGTTAAATCTGCTCTGTGTATTGGCACGGCAAGTTTTTGAAGATGGGCTGAGGCAGCTGCAGCCAATTGCGTTTGCACAGATAAGCTGGAACAAATACGTAAGCTCAGAAAATCTGGCTAGATTTATCTTCAAAGCATTTTCAAACAGCTAATTGAAAATTATCCAAGCCACCTTCCTGATTTCTTGCATATTATTGCATTAATTTGCCAGCGAGTGGAAGAGTGCTTGGAAAACATACAAAGGATTTTGTGAGTGCTAAGCTTTGCTAGTTGGGCGTTATTTAATTATAAATCTGTCCTTGTTCCGGTGATAATCTAAAGCCAGCTTCTGCTGCTGGGTTCTGTGTTTCAGACCCTGGTGGGACCGATCACTTGACAACACACCTCTGGTGCACCTGCAGCACTGCCACTGGTGGGGAGCACAGCATTAGGTATCTGTGAGCTTTTTGGGTGTGTTTCTCATTCCTGAAACATGCATGTGCAGAATGGTGCTGTTCCTATTGGAATTGCTGATGAAAGGCTGCTCCTGGCAACAGCAGGCTGCCCTGTATGGCTGAGCCGAAGGGAGGCTTTGTAATAGTGTGTTGTAACAGGAGGTCCTCACATCCCCTGAGTAAAGCTCCCCAGCTGGCAGGACGGCAGTTTGCAGTGTTGCACATCCAGAGAACAGCCCGGTCACCGCGTGCCTTCTTTTATCTCCCTCTCAGCTGAAGCAGCCCTCGAGGACAGCCGTGTTCGCAGGACCAGAGTCTGGATTTGTCTCACTTCTGCGAGGCTTTCCCCTGCTAAACCGGTGAGTGGATTACGCTTGATCCATATGCTGTGTATCAGCTGCAGCACAGTAATACCAATAATCCTCCAAGCCAAGTGCAAGACAAATTCACTGTTTGTTACTAAGAGAAATTAAGCATCCAAACCTTGATGAATTATCCCTGCGTGGAGTGATAGCAGAGCCTCATGTGTGAATGTGGGCTTTCCCAAAGGCAGGTTGGCCGTGCAGCCAGGCCAGGCTCTCCTGTAGGTCAGGCAGGAGGGCAGTTGCTCCCCACTGGTTTGCAACACGTTTTCAGATCACTTGTTTTCTCTTAGCAAGTGTGCTGCCATAGGGTTGAAGAAATTATTAAATCTGCCCTGTGCTTGGCTGTGGAAAGCAGAAATGATGAGTAGATGATATTTGCCATAATAACACCTCATGAAATTCAAAAATCATAAAGTGAAAGGAAAGATTTGCTTCAGCAAATAGGATTATTTCGCATGCCAGTTAGGAGTTAATTAGTGACATTAACCACAGGCCTCAGCAGAGACAAAACATGTTTTTAATGGGTCCTGTGACTTGTTAAGTGATCACCTGATGAAAAGCTTCTAAGTTTTGCCATTTTGCTATTGATTTAATACTAAATATTGGGGAGAGGGCAATCTTTACAAATTTAATTATCAGATACATGCTTTCATTGCCTTGCTACCGCTGTAGTGTTGATTTGCTGTTGTTGGCAGCCTGGAATCAACTGTATGTCTTCAAAAATAATAACAAGTCCTAGTCTTGGAGCAAAATGAGGACATCTATAGCTTTGACATAATAGTATTGGGACTGGTTCAAAGCAAGCAAGAACTCACCAGCTGAGTCATTAAAAACAGGGATGAATGAGAAGCAATAAGTGGATGAATAACAGCGATTAGGAAGTGCACGAAGTAAAGTTTTATTGTGTGTGTGTGCTTTTTTTTTTATTATTTTTTTCCCTTAAGGATTATATTTTGTCCTAAAGTGGCACATGGTTCACGTGGAAGCTAATCTTCCCAGTGAATGTGTCAGTTCCAGTTTGGAAACACTTGGTGAGATAGCAGGCAGTGAGGTAGGCACAGCGTGCAGCATTGGGCTGCCTGCCCGGAGCACTGGGTGCAACCCTTCTGTGCTGGTGCAGGGCAAGGGGCCAGGACAGGGATTGGAGCAGAGTGTGAGGCTGCTGGGCACGGGGGAGGCATTTGCTGCTCCTGGGAGGGATACACTGAAATGCTTCATTCCGTGTTTACTGATAACTCAATAGGATTAAGGGTAACAAAAGTCGGAAGGGAGGATGCTGCAGTCACTTGGAGCTGGTGGCCAGACTCCTCCTCCTACAACTTTAAAGATGGGAAAACTTTAATGCTAATCTCTTCCTGGCTCATGAAATATGTACTGATGGAGGCATCCTGCTGCTGATAGAGGCAGTACGAGCGCTTCCCCCTGGGTGCCCCTTTGGGAACTCTTGGCTCTCCATTGTACAAGTTAGCAATATGAGATGGGGCTTATTTACTTCCTGAAGTTGGTGCTAGCAAAATCAGTTGCCAGCTAAGCAGCCTTCTTCATGGATGGAGTCAAATGTAATAGCAATTGTGTGGGCTGCATCTGCAGTCTGTTGATTTACACTTTGGTACATGACCCATTCTGCTCCCTAACGCCTGATCCAAGCCAGTCATCCCTGCTGAGTTTAATAGAATGCTAAAGCACTCTTATTTATTGCTTGCAATATTGCAAAGATGAGAAAAATAGATTTAGAGCCACAAGAGTCATAGGGACATTAGAGGAACAAAAAAGTGAAAAATTACAGTCATACATCCAAACTATTATCCTTTTATGCCAACACATTACAAAAGTCTGTCCCTGCAACTAAACTTTGAAGCCTGCAGATAGTTTTTGCATTTCCCTGTGTTAGCAGTAGCCTGCAGGTTTCTGTGCTGACAGCACCCACAGACACAGCTCTGGGTGTGACCACGGCCCTTTCGCTGTGAAATTCACCCTGCCTCTGTGCTGTCATCAAATTCCTACAGAAACCTGGACACAGATTTAGTAGGTGCCCTCTGGTCCTCAGAATGGATTGTGAACATTACACTTATTTGCAAATGAAAGGCCTCAGACACTGAGTGAATCTCATCTGCTAAACCTGTGCTGTTGTAGCACTACTGACATGTGTTTGTATGGGGTGTATCCTCTGGCCTTCTGGGGTGGAAGCAGAACCTTGATAATCTTCTAAGCATCAAGTTCTTCAAGCCTACCTGCCCTGATGCCTCTAAGAACCAATGGTAGAGGTCAACAATTCTACTGTTTACAGGAATATTTCTGCAACGTTCCCAGGTTACAGCAATCTGAACGTGGCTCACTTTATTGGGACAACAACCTTCTCTTTTCTCCCATTCACTTAGATAAATCCAAAGGGGAACATTTTTATGAGAGGCTCTTGAATAAGTATTGGCAGCAAATGTTGGGAAATGCTGAATACTTTGAAAATATTCTGTAATAAAGCAGTTCTTGTCCAGTATTTGTTGTGTATTTAAGATCTGCACTCGAAGGAGAAGTTTCTTGTTTACATCATTTATAGTTCAGCCAATGCATTTAACTAAAAATGCTCTTTTTGTAAAAGTTTTCTTTTTTTCTGCAATGTTGAGGTGCTGGGATGCTGGGACAGCACAGGGAATGTTAGAAAGAAGAAGACATACCAATTACGGCATTGATAATCAGGTTAGCATCAGCTGCCTGTGCCCTCCAGCTTGCTCTGCAGCAGCACGTAGTCTAATTAGTTATAGAAAGGATTTTACTGAATAGTTGTAAACAAATCTCGGGGCTTGGGATAAAATCAATCCAACTGTGGAAACTTCTCAGAATAATTATAAACTGTTATTAGTATAGTGTGAAAGAGGAACCAAAGGACTTTTAACAGTGGGAAACTTGTAGCTTTCCACAAATTTCTCTGCAGGAAAAAGGGAAGGGAAAGAGGCTGTGCCTAAGAGGGGAAAGGTCCAGCATCAACCTGGGATCACTTTTAGGGAGAAGTGAACTTCAGCAGGCAGGGAGCTGGTCTTTAGTGTAGCTTTTTAATGTTCATCTTTTAAGATAAGAAATGATGGCCATAAGTTGCGCTAGGGGAGGTTCAAGACGGAGTTAGGAAACATTTATTCTCAAAAATGTGGTGAGAAAAAAAAAGGGGGGGGCGGGGGGGGGGGGGGGGGGTCACTGTCCCTGGAAGCATTCAGAAACCATGGAGATGTAGCACTGAGGGAGATGTTAGTGGGATGGTGGGGTGGGCTGGGGTTGGACTTGGTGATCTGGAGGTCTTCTCCAACCTTCATGATTCTATGATTCTACAAACATAATTTTCTTTTCTGTACTATTAATGGAACCCCAATACCTGAGGTATTAGCACACTGTGCAGCCAAACTGCACAGCAAAACGCTGGTACTTACTGAGAAAAAGCATTCTATAAAAGGAAAAACAATTCTAGGTTATAGTATAGTAAAAATATATGTAAAACTTCTCTGTTCACAGATTGCAATGATCTTGGCTCAGCCTTCTGCCGTCTAATGTGTGTGCCAAAACTCGCAGCCTCGCAATAGGCACACGCTGACCACCCCGCAGAGCAGCCACAGCCAACACTGGACCCACTTTGCTGTGCCGTTCATGGCAAAGCCCCATCACTTAACAGGGGAGAATGGCTTCCACTTCTCCCAGCCTCTCGTCTTCCCCAGCCCGTCCCCTGTGGGTGAGGACAGCTCAGCCTTCGATTCGGCAAGCGGCACGCCACTGAGCAATGGCACTCCCAGCGGCGCCGAGTCCTGCGGGCTGCCCCTCTGCGAGGCCAAAGGCATCAAATACATCTCAGCCGAGCAGGAGGAGCTGGCATGCGGCTGGGGAGGGTTCACCCCTGGCTGCTTGCAGCTCTTCAACACCTCCAAGGGCGTTTTGTTCTTCCTCTGCGTGGCTTCCTTCCTGCAAGGCATGACGGTGAACGGCTTCATCAACACAGTCATCACCTCCATTGAGCGTCGCTTCGACCTGCGCAGCTACCAGAGCGGGCTGATCGCCAGCTCCTACGACATCGCCGCCTGCCTCTGCCTCACCTTCGTCAGCTATTTCGGGGGGAACGGCCACAAGCCACGTTGGCTGGGCTGGGGCGTGTTGGTGATGGGCCTGGGCTCACTGCTCTTCGCTTTGCCCCACTTCACCACGGGCCGCTATGAGGTGCGCTCCTCGGCTGAGGTGGGCGTCTGTGCCGCCAACCAGAGCCTGCCCTGCGCTGCGGCTGCCTCTGGCCTCTCCAGCTACAGGTTTGTCTTCATGCTGGGGCAGTTCCTGCATGGGATGGGAGCCACGCCGCTCTACACGCTTGGCGTCACCTATTTAGATGAAAACGTCAAAACTAACTACTCCCCTGTGTACATTGGTGAGTGGCTGCCAAAGGGGCTGGGGGGAGGTCTGCTCCATCTGCCTCGGCAGCCCTGGGCCTTTTCATAAGAGGTGCTCCAAGTCTTTTGTTCCTGATGACAGACACGATGATAAGTAGAGAGAAGCAGCTGTTTGGGAGGTTTTCATTATTTTTTCCCCCTTCCATTTATTGGCAGGCAGGCACTGCGAGTGCAGCTGGGCATTTTCGCTCCTGCAGTCCTGCAGAGCAGGAGGTGCTGGTGTTCCTGGCAGAGCCGTCAGCTGAGGACAATCTCTCCTGTGTGCATGGCATTACCTTCTCTGGCCATCAGTCATGTCCATGCAAGGCATTGCCCCTTCAGTGCCAGAGCACGGGAAGAATGTTTGTTCAGATGCTGCTGGCGCAACATACAGTGCAGCTTCACTGAGAAAGGATGCCCCGTTCATAGATTTATAGAATTATGTGAGTTGAAAGGGACCTTTAAAGGCCATCTGGTCCAACCCTCCTGCAATGACCAGGGACACCTACAGCAGGGTGCTCAGAACCTGCTCCAGCCCGACATTAAATGTCCCCAGGGACAGTGCAACCACCACTTGTCTGGGCAACCTGTTCCACAACAGACCTGACTAAAGAGTCTGTCCTTTCTTATTGCCCCTCTTTAGATACTGAAAGGTTGCTATGAGGTCTTCCCAGAGCCTTCTCTTCTCCAGGCTGTTCATTCCTCAGCACTACTGGTTGTACTGTGGGTGTCAGCACTCCCCAGCAGCAGTTCATCCACTGTAGTTCTGCAGGTTCTCTAACACCGTTTGTTTTCCCTTTCAGCTGTTTTCTACACTGCTGCAATCCTTGGCCCTGCAGCGGGTTATCTGGTAGGAGGAATGTTTCTAAATATTTATACTGAAATTGGCAGAGAGTAAGTGGCTAAAAAATAATCTTGTTCCTTTTCCTTTATGCTGTATGTTTCCTTTGGGGTAAAAAAAACAAACAAACAGGAAAATAACTCAGTGGCCGGGGGGAAAATGCCCAGTGTGTTCAGCAGCATTTCTGTGGGAGGGGGCTGAGACTGGAATGGTTGATTGCAGTAATGCTGTCACTTGAAGAGAATTGTTCATGAACCTGTCAGCCTAAATCCTTCCTTATGCTGCACTGCCTGCTGTAACGAGGCTGGGAGCAGCAGGTGAATTTTTTGAATGAGTTCCCTCATCAGGCCAGGCTGCCAGAAGTGCAGCTTTTCCTCCTGGCTATCTGACCACAATGCCCAGTCTGTCTCTCTTTGCTGTTTATTGCTTCTAATTTATTTTACCACCTCTTAGCCTATAGGGTCTTTGGCAGATGAATGGTCTACAATGGTTGAGTGGGTTTTTGGGGAAGGGATGGGTTATTTCCACCAGCTGTCTTGCTGAAAGGGTGGCTCTGGGTTGGAACAAGGCTCACTGCAACCCCCAAAGCAGAAATGAAACGGGATGAGGTGAAACATGCAAGCGAGAGATGAAAAGAGAAATAAATGATGTAATTTCTCAGCCTCACTAAGTGCTGTGCATCTGTCAGGCAGGACAGATGGTGGACATGGCAGAACTCTCCAGGAGAAGCAATTTCCTTCAGTGATGTCCCCATCATTCCCCCAACCTCGTCCAGCTTTAGTGAGGGCAGTGCCCAGCTTTCCCCCTCCGTTTCGAACCACCGCCTCTCTCCCTTGTGTCCTTTTGGGTTTGTCTCTTGCAGGACTGACATCTCCCCAGAGAACACGCTGTGGGTGGGGGCATGGTGGATCGGCTTCCTGGGGGCTGGAGCAGCCTCACTCCTCATCTCCATCCCCATCCTGGGCTACCCCCAGCGCCTTCCAGGTAGGCAGCCCACAGGGTGAGGCTGTACCTGCAGTCTCCTGTAGCTGGGGAGACAGGGGTGGACATGGAGGATGAGCGTCTAGTTTTCAAATTGTAATTAATACATTAATTTCACCCCTCGGCTCTCCAGCTGCCTGTTTCCCTGCTGTAAATCCACCCCTTTGGTAACACCCATGTCTCGTGTCTCACCCATTCCTTGTTCCCATTTGCCTCTCGTTTGCAGGGTCCCAGAGGTATATTGTTATGAGGGTGTCGGAGGCTCATCAGCTGAAGGATGGGAGCCACAAAAAAGCATCAGATCCAGACTTTGGGAAAACAGTTAAAGACCTACCTCGGTGAGAAAGCTGCCCCAGAGGGTGGTGCACAGAGAGCTGGCTCATTTTGGTAGAGACAGTTACCTCCTTCACTGCCTCTATCAGGCTTTTTTGTTTGTTTGTTTTGCCTTTGCGTCTTCTGATCCCATTTATGTGTTACTGCCTCTTAGCTCTCTTGCAAAGCAGTGATCCAGCAACAGGTGAAATCCCAGGGCATGTCGTGTGGACAAGTGCACTCACATGGGTTTGTTAGGAAATGGTTTAAAGGAATCCTGGAACTTTGGGTAAAAACAAGTAAGAGGTCAAAATGAAATCGTCTTGGATCTTTGAAATCATTTATGGTTTTCTGTTGTTGCTGTTTTGACTTTTATTTAAATGGAGATGCTTCTTTGTTTACTTGGCTTAGCTTCAACTGAGCCTGGAGCTGTGGATGTTGCAGAGAGATCTGGGCATTGCTTCATTTTGGATGGCGAGTTTGCCATCAATGAAGGGCTTTTTCATTTCTGCATTTCTCCCAGGACCGTTCTTAGGGAGGAGTTTGCATCTGCACGTGATGGCTGACATTGCCAGAGCCCGTGCTGTGTTATTTCAGAACTTTGTGCAGGCAGAGGAGGGCTGAAACCGGTGCTCAGTGCAGGAGCTGTCAGCAGTGCTCCATCCGTGTTGAGTAATGCAGGTACTCACACAGTAAGGGGTAGCTAAAAATCCTGGAGACCTCATGGGAAGTTTACCAGGGGTTAAGGCAGTTTCATGAAGAATATTACATGGAGTAGATTTCAATGCTGTTATTAAATGGCATACTTGACTTGGTGCCATTTTCCAAGGTCATGACTTACTTATTCTCCACACGGAAATTAAATTCAAAACCTGCATTTAAATGATGATAAGGTTATGACTGAAACCAACACAAACTGGGCAGCAGAGAGGGATGAATTCAGGGTTTTATGTTTTGCTTGCTTACCTTGAACAAAGCTTCTACTATTCCCAATGTGGTCTGTCTTAGCAGTGGTTAGAGGTGTCCTGGGCCCATCTTCCTTCACGCCTCATGCCCTAAGAATGAGCACTGAAGGCAACTTGGCTCATCTCACACCATTCACATCAGTCTAGCTCTTAATGTGCTTTTTTCTTGTTTTTAAACCTCAGAAATCTCTTTTGAATGCAAAAACCCAGCAGACATTTGTGTTCCCTGGTTTTGATTAATGAAAGGGAAGTGCCTTAAAGGCTTGCTGTTCTGGAAACTTCCATTAAAGAGGAGACCACATCTGTGTGCAGCTCTTGGGTACGTGTGGCCCTGTGCACAGAGCAAGGCGAGAGGACACTGTTGCTTTTGTTTAGGTGACAGATTGGCTGCTACAGATTTTCTCTGTACAGAGTACAGGCAGTAAGAGTCTCACAAAGACAAGAAGAAACACAGATGAAATAGAATACTATTGCACATCATCAGGTTTTTTCTAAGAGTGCTTAATGCATTGCTGTATTCACAGTGCTCCCTAAAAGCAGGAGCGTGCAGGAACAAAGCCCAGACAGCTTAAGCTTCTGCCCTCTGTCTTCATTTTGGGCTGAAAAGGCATGATAAAAGAGCACTTTCCTTCCGTTTCCATATGATTGCTTGCATGGAACATCCCCTGATGTCTGTGCAGGGGAGTTCAAAGAGAAGACACACAGAGCCAAAGCAAGGCAGCATAGAAGACTTGCTCCTTACTAGCAAGTAAGGTGGAGCTTGAAGATCACTTATTGGTGTGCCAGTCTTCAGGGCAGCAAGCTACAGCCAGTATTTCACTGGTCTCCATTGGGCTACTAGGCAGGATGGAGCTTTGGCGTGTCTCATGGCCTTACTGCAGCATCAGTACAGTAAGGATAGGATGTTTTTCATTCCTCTGGGACATAAAAGCTCCCCTCGATCCACTTGGTGGTGACGGTGACAGCAGATGTCATTGCTGCGTGCCGGAAAAATCCCTGTTCACATGATGTAAGATTGCACAAATACTCATCTGTCACTATTGACTGCTAGCATGTGGCTATGTGGTGTTACAGTCTGGCAGCTTGCTGTCCTGGGCATGCACTGCTCCTCAGATATGTTCCCCATTCACTTAACAGGACCATTATAAGAGGAAAGGGTGCCCACGTGTCTGTATGAGTAAATATTTGTAGGATGAGACTTTTATACACGGTAGGGTACTTCTGGGAGTGCTGAACTCTCTGAAATCACTTTGGCTGTGAAACCCAAGGGCAGCCAAGACCTTTTGAAAATTATGTGGTTTTTGGGTGTGACTAAAATCCTGCTGCTAACGATAAAAAAATATGTTGACTTTGTTGAGGTTTTTGTATGCATTATTTCCTAAATACCTCTTCTGTCTGCAAACAAGAAATGACGCAGGTCATTCATCATGCTGAAAGTTGTTCCTCTTAAATTTTCTACCTGCAACATTTGGCCAACAGGCACAAAGTAATGCTTTTCCCAGGGAACCACTCCTCTTTTCTCTTGAACTGTAAATGGTGAAGGCATTGTATGTTTCTGCAGCAGTCACAAGGCCCATAAGGAGTGTTTTCTAGCTGAGAGATTAGGCTTTTTCTTCTGAAAGAAGCACAGTTGAAAAGACCATTCCTGTTAAATAGTTTAGTAAATTAAGACAATCCCAATGGCTACATAATAGTTATTATAGAGCCCTCTGAAATCAAGGTGTAAGAATATGTCATGTATATGACTTTCTGCCTCTTTTTTCTACTGACATAATGGAATTGTCCACTTCATTTGAGTTAAACCAGGTAAATCCCTAAATTCCTAGTATATCTGATGCTGAGCACTGCACACACTTGGTGGTTCTGCAGTAGAATTTCTCCCATTTCACATTTCTTCCCAAGCAGTAGCTGTTAATTGACAGTTTCATTGAGCATCCCCCTGGGTCCCAGTTGCTGCTGCTGCAGTATGATGAGGCTGTGCCATACCCCAAAACAAGGCAGTTTGCTGTACTGGTCTGGGCTAAACTTGGGGCAAGTTATGTGGCAGAATTTCAAGCTTGTTACAAAATGGTCCCTCCAAAGCAGCTCTCTTAGTCCAATATCCGAGATAGTGGGAAATAATTGAGGCCATTCCATGTGCCTGAGGGTGTTTCTGTGTCTCAGAGATGGAATTATTGCTGGATCATCTTTCTGCATATAAATGACATATGGCAATTTTTCATGAATATCTCTGGCTCTCTACTAAATCCCAGTAGGTCAAAAACAAAACGTAGTGCTTCAGCTTAGATGTTAATCTTCACATAAAACTATGCTTAGATTCTGGGAGAAAGATTGCTTTCTGTTTTCCTGTGAGATATAAGGTGTTTTAGATGTGCTTCCTCCATACAGAAAGACTTGCCTGGTATTTCCCAGGAGCTGCAAAAAAAACATGTTTGTAAGTGATGTTCTCATGAGGACATGTGTGCAATTGTGTACGTGGGGATATAACAAAACTTTGTTCCTAGCTCATAAATGTTTCACACAGGAGTCCCAGGATGACTGCCATTAGGGACTGCCTATTGGAGCGATTGAGATTTGGTGTCAAATAGAGTACCTCCACAATTATCCCATTTAGGAATGGAAGTTAGTACACGCTTTGCATCCTGGACCCAAATGTTGGAAAATTATCACTGAGAAGACCCAAATAGAAGTAGTGGTCATGTGGGCATCCTTAGTGCAAATCACATTACACACCGTGCTTTTATTTGCTCATCCACACCCATGTAGACCCATCTGGTGCCTTCATGAAGTCCACTGAGAAAAATCCCATATTGTTCCCTCCAGTTTTAGGTATTTGGCTGATATTGCTCTGATTCCCTTGGATCCATCTGTTGGTGGGGCTATAAAAGCTTGCGAAGGTAAGCTTGTGCCTGAGGGCAGTTAAGATCACACAGTCTGGCTGTCTTGTAGTAGCAACAGCAGTAGGCACACAAGAGGTGTTCTATAATAAGGCAGAGTTCAAGGGCAAACTTGATTCTCACCATGCAATCGAATGGAGAGAAGTCAGGGTATCCTCTGCATCCTTCCTTGGCTACTCAGTAAGTTGAAATGGAGAAGGCCACTGCTCTTTTAAAAGCTCCTATTGGGATTCTTCTTTCCATGGGATGCAATATGGTGTGATGCTTCCCTGTCTTACATGTGGAGGGAACATATCTGAAATCAAAATGCGCCACAGAGGTTCAATTCCTGTATCTTTGTTCTTCCCAGATCAGTATTGCTGCTCCTGAAGAATCCCACCTTCATCTTCCTTTGCTTAGCGGGAGCGACGGAAGCCACTCTCATTGCTGGGATGTCCACGTTTGGACCCAAGTTCTTGGAGTCTCAGTTTAGTTTAAGTGCCTCTGAAGCTGCTACCCTTTTTGGTAAGGAAACCTGGTTTTGCTGTGTTTTTCAGTTTTCATGTAGAATGAGACACACTTTGCCATTCATTTACAGAATGGTAATTGTCTTCCGCTATTAGGCAGTGAGGATCATTTCCTATCAGCATGTCTGTACCAAGTGTGTTTTCAGAGCTCTATCTACTGACATCAGGAAGAAATGCATCACTTCTGTAGCCATCTGTCACTACCTAGAGAAGGGTGAAGAATTGGATTCAATTCCTTCTTGGACATAACCAGGCAACGTCAACAACCGCCTCTAACAAGAATACTTTATCAGAAAATGGGAAGATCTTCAATTAACTCTTGCATTCCAGACCAAGAAAATTTAATCTGAGTTCCATGGGTTCCAAACAAGTATCAGTATTCACAACGTACTCCTTAAACTGTCTCTTTTAAGGTCTAGAGGGAAAAGAATTTGCCTTACCAGGTTCAAGCCACATTACCCTAGGAACTATGGAGGTCCGCTTATTGTAGCAGACTTTCCTAAACTCCTACCAAAAAGCAACTCAGCAGCCAAAGGGTTATTCTCATGTAGACACACTGCATGTATAAATGAGAATAATGAGATAAATGAGAAACTCTTCACTGGTATTTCTAAATCCTCTTGTGCTTTTTTGTCTCCCTTTTTCAGGCTATCTGGTTGTGCCGGCTGGAGGCGGAGGCACATTCCTGGGAGGATTCCTTGTGAATAAATTTAAACTCCGCTGCTCAGGAATCATCAAATTGTGTTTACTTTGCACAGTGTCAAGTCTGCTAGCTATTTTCATTTTTTTCATTCACTGCCCCAACATGCCAATGGCAGGAGTAAATCAGATGTACAACGGAAGGTAATAACCATGTCTTGTACTGTGTGGCCCTAGTTGGAATATAGTGCCAAACACATGGTATTGATGTTGGCCATTGCTTAGGGTTAGAGATGGAAGATAATTTCCAATCAGTCTTGGAGGTGGATACTGAGGGTGAGAACCGTATCCCCAGAAGACATATATCCAAACTTTTGCATTTAACTGGGAGTGTAATCCAGCAAGAGGGTCATCAGCAGCAACATCTCAGTCTCTTTACTATTCCATTGTCTTCACACGATTTCCCTCTGTACAAATAATGTGGGATCTCCTGTTCAAAAGTAGATATCTCCTTTTGATCTGGTCACTAAAGCATCCTTTGTAGCTACAGGGCACAGTAGGTGAGATGAAACCCTTCCCAGGCCTGGTGTTACGTTCTCCAGAGCTCTTTTGCATCTTCTATTTCCCCTCTTCTCCTTCTTGTTCTTTACCCTTTTTCATCCTGGAGAACCATCCTGGGTCTCCCCACTGACTGTTCCCATGTTTCCTTTAGCACTTTGCCTGGTGGCCAGCTGAACCTGACAGCAGTGTGCAACGCAGAATGCAGCTGCCTGCAGGAGACCTACAGCCCTGTCTGCGGAAGCAATGATGTTACATATTACTCTCCTTGTCATGCTGGGTGCAGAAAAGTGTCTGAAAACCTCCGGAATGGCAAGAAGGTATGTCCCACAGCACCATGTATTGATGAGGCAGCAGCACACTATCTTTGGAATTTTTTGGCTGGCTCTGCAAAAGCATACTCAGGTTTGAGCTTTGTTGCAACTCAGTGTAAAATACAGAGACAGCACAGAGTAGATGGAGGATGTGCCCGGGAACTACCTGGAAGGAAGTTAAAAGGTTTCTGGAGGTCACCCTGCTTCGCTTCCCTCAATGTGCCCCACTTTGATTTTGCTTCACTCTGGGTCAAACTGCACTGAGATCTATGTGATTTCACCCAGGGAAGAAGAGAAGTTTGGTGAGCACCTAATTCCTGTGCCAGTGCTTATGGGGCTTGTTTTGGGTGTTCAGTGCACGCGATGCACCTCCACATACTTTCAGCATACAGCTTATAGACACAGAAAAAGGCTCAAGATAGGTAATGATGACATTCAGTGTTGAAGTGCTGCCTGGCAAAGTTGATTTCTGTTATTTAATAATCTGCTTTGAAATAGGTGTGTCAAGAACACAGCCTGATTTCTTTTTCAATCCATACCAAGAGCAAAACCAGATGCTTTCTGCCCTCTCCAAATTCATTTCTTTTTAAAACCCAGTCCTGACTATCACCATGCTCTCCCCAGCAATCCGCTCACCAGCGCTTCTTTCCCAGGTCTACCGTGAGTGTAGCTGCATTGAGAAAACTCTCCTGCTTGGCCCTGGTGAGGCAGAATCAGGGAAATGCACTTCCCCTTGTGCAAAAAGGACTCTGCTGCTCTTCTTCATGTTCGTGGTGATCCTCTTCACCTTCCTGAGCAGCATTCCTGCCTTGACCGCGACGCTACGGTAAGCCCAGGATCCTCTGCAAGAAGCCTCAGTTATCCCACCTCCATTTTACCCCATTGGCACAACCCCCAGGGAAAGCATGATGGGAAAGTTGGTGCCATACAGCGTGGCGGAGCTGCTGAACTGCCCTCTTCTTCCCCAGGTGTGTCTCCGACAGGCAAAAGTCATTTGCACTTGGGATCCAGTGGATCGTGGTCCGAACGCTAGGTACAGTACAAAGTGGCACAGCACATCTGTGTGGTCTGTTGGCTTTGAAGAGCATGCCCCACAGCGTTATGTGTTCAAAAGAGGTTGGATTGGAAGTGGGTGGATAGGACATGAGGTGTTGAATGGAAGATGTTTTCCCTTGTTTGCTATCCTTCAGAAAATAAACGTAATTCTATTTGCATGGGGTTTGCAAAATGAATGAGGGATTCCATAACGCAGCACAGATGGGGCAAAGGAGAATATCCTGGCAGCATGTCATTATTTTAAGAACAAAGGAGCAGAGGCTCCTTGGTACTTGTGCAAGTAGTAGGTCAGGGTCAAAAGTCAACTGCCTGGAGTCTCGGTTCTTGAAATTCAGCACCCTTTGGGCACAGCTCTGAATGTCTGCAGGATGAGTTTGCTGCATCATAGTAGACACAGTGCCTGGTGCATTTCTGCTAGCACCTTGTGTCTTGCAAGGCTGGTGCACAGGTTCTGCCCAATCTGAGGATTGGTTCTGTCTTCCCACAGGAGGTATCCCTGGCCCCATTGCCTTTGGGTCGATGATCGACAAATCCTGCCTGCTCTGGCAGGACCAGTGTGGTGAGCAAGGCTCCTGCTATGTGTACCAGAACTCAGCCATGAGCCGCTACACCCTGGTCACCGGGCTGGTCTACAAGGTGAGGTTGGTGTTTCACACTCTGATCAAGCAGTGTTTAGGAAGCAACGTCTCATGCTGGGGGACAGTCTTACAGAACTGTGCTATGCCCATCTGCCCCCTTCCAAAGCCAAATTAGACCTTAAGACAAGAAATATCCTCAGGGAAGGCAAAAGTTTCTCTTGCTTCTCAGCAGGTAATGGTGCTCCAGGCACTGTTCGTTTAAATTCCCATTACATTCCAGGCTTACAGCTTCTGTTGCACCATAAGAAAAATCTCCAAACAGTTACTGAATGATTTTTGCTAAAAAATGGAGTAAAGTATATAACTGCAGTGTTAGTGAGTGAATGATGCCATTGTGGGCACACTGTAAATAACCATTTCCTGATTGCTGCTAGAAAATATGAGAGCATAGCTGTGTGATTCCTATTTGTTAGCTGAAAGCCATCGTTTCAACTGCTCCCAAGTAGGCACTTGATGTAGAGATCAGTGTTTAGCAGTTATTGTGACAAAGTGGCTTTCAAAATCGTTTGCACACTAAAGCGCTGCTTTTCTTGTTTGTACCCAGTGAGGGCTGGGCATCTGTTTTTGGGGAGAACAGGGAGTGATGGGATATAAGGAAAGATTTCGTCTCAGAAAGAGCAATCAAGCATTGGCATAGGCTGCCCAGGGAGGTGGAGGTGTCACCATCCTTGGAGGTGTTCCAGACATGGCAGATGTGGCACTGAGTGACATGGCTTAGTGGGCACAGTGGGGACGGGCTGATGGTTGGACTTGATGATCTCAGTGATCTTTTCTAACCTCAACGATTCCATGATTCTGTGATTCTATGATTCTGTGATCTCGGTGGCTGCAGGTGCTTGGGACAACCTTCTTCACCATCGCCTGTGTGCTGTACAAACCACCGCCGACAGAATCAGCCCCCGGCAGCTCAGACACATCAGAGAATGGCAATGGGGACCTCCAGGAAACCAAACCTTCGCTCCCAGCTGAGGAGGATATATGAGGCTGTGCACGTGCCAGTGACTGCTTCTCAGTCTCAAAAATACGACAAAAAGACATTACGCAGCCCCAAAGTTTTTAATTATTAGTAATATTATCACTTTTTTTACTTCAAGAGAAATAATTTAATTAATCACTGGTGTGCTTGCTATTTTCTTAACAGCAGAAGCACATTCCAAGTTGTGTGCTGATGCAATATGCAGTTATTTAATTTTATTTAAAGAAAGGGCTACCGTAGTTTTATTCTCTGTCTGTGACAAGCAAGGACCATGATCTCCATGAGTGGAAACAGACACCAGTAACTCCAATGGAGTGAGTGGGGTTGAAGCCACTAGAGGATCCGGTCCCTAGTATCTCAGTTGTAAAGCCAACTGTAGCAAAACTTCCCATGAGACTTCCTTGCCTGAAAAGACACCTGCTGTCCTGCAATCTGCATTGCAAAGGTGGCCGGCCCTTAAACTCCTGGATGCAAAGCAGACAGCCCAGCCAGCACTGTCTTCCTGCAACACACAGCTTCACGTCACTTCGTGCCGGCATCCTCCAACCTTTCTGTTTAGAAGCAGAGCATCTGGTTATGCAAGCTGGTCTTCCTGTGCAATGGGAGATAGGTTTGGGACGAGGTTTGTCCAACAAATCCATCGGTACACTACAGGCAGAGATCCCTGGGGAGCTGCTGAGCACTGTACTTCGCTGCCTTGTTTCCTGCAGGGTTTACATCATGGTGACACTTCATTTTTTTGTTGGGTTGTTGAGAGGTGATGCCTTTTGCAATGTAGTGTGCAAAACTTTATTGTGTTTCTTGCTGTTTGTTGATGCAGGAGGATGTGAGATATGGATCTATGTGATGCTTCTCTTCGGTTGCCCTGTACGATGTTGGTTTGGGGTACATGCAAAAAGTCAGAATGGATTTATTTTTCTCTTGACTGCTAGTTTAAGGGAGAGCTCACCATAATGACTGACTGCTTTATGGAAAGGAGATGCTGACCTATACCCAGTGTGTGCTTCGGGCAGAGACAGCAGGGTTCCCAAGATGGCTTTGATTGTGCACCTGCAATACTCACCAGGGGTAAAGAGGGGGGAATTTCAGCATCCAGCAGGAGTTTCCCTGGCTTTCCCCACAGCCCCCATTGGGTCAGAGGCTCCATCTGCCTGCATTTGCACAGCCTCAAGGTTCAGGTACAGCTGTGGAGGATGGGGAGGGCTGTGGGCAGCCCTGGAGGTGTTGCACTGAATCTTCTGTTGAACAGGACATATGTTACTGAGCTGCATTGCTGGCACTGCTCTGTGCCAGGTGCTGCTTGGAATTGCTTTGTGGTTGTTTTGTATATTTTGTATATTTCTGCCTTTGTAAGCAGACATGTAATGAGCATTTTTTTTTTCCTTTGGTTACTCAAACATTGTCAGCTGGTGCAGCATGATGATGAAGGGCACAATGAGTACAGAATGCAGGAGAGCCCTGCTGTCCCAGAGGGTCAGGATTGGACACGTGGATGCAGGATTTAACCTCAGCATCACCTGGACACCGAAGGCTTCTTCACAACCTGGCCTGGTTTTTGAGGCACCTGCAGACATGAGTTTCTCTCCCCTCTTTGCCCTTCCCAACTTACAGACATTTTGGGTACAAGCAGGGATCTCAAAAGGAGAAAACGTGTGAATGTATTTTGGGAACATGTTTTATGTATGATGTATTTATGAAAGGTAGAAATTTTTTTTAATATATAAATACATATACAGATATCACAATACAATCCTTGTGCTTATTAAATGAGCCTTATCTGCTGAATCTCTTGTTTCCAGAGCAAAATAAAACAATGAGGGGGCGGGGGAGGGGGGATATCCTGATGCTGTGGCACTGATGGGGGATGGATTTCAGGAAGTAGTGACAGGGCACTCCTAGTAGGAGTTGTGTAGGTGTACAGGTAACTTAGAACAAAATATTCGAGAGTATGTTTCCTGGTCCCATATGAAGTATTATATTGCTATAAAAGGCTTAGAAGCGTGATGGGTTTTTCAATGGTGCTTGTGTGTGTGTTTCCATCAGCCTAACAGGGTCCATCCAACTGATGGTACAGCAGGTGACACTGAGACCCTGAGGGTGTTGTGTCTTGTGGTGATGTACACCTCCTTCTAGGGATGATAATAGCTTTTGGAGGCAAAAGAAGTTAATTGGTTGCTGAGGAAGGACCAAGAGGGGGAATTCTCTGCTGCCACACCTGTACCCGCAGTGACCCTTTGCAGCCACACGACGTCTCCCAGACCCACGCTATGTAAATGGGGGCAAAGTCCTGTGTCGGCTGTCGTTTGCTGAAGGGATGATTCACACTGTTCAGGAATACAAACAAACAGCAGTTGGTATTCAGGAAATGTCACGGGGAGGTAAAACAAATGGGAGCACGCAAGGGGCTCTGAGCAGGAAGAGCCGCACGCTGTTTGTTGTAGGCAACAACCCGGGCAGTCAATGAGCCTTTCTTCTCCAGCTACGAGTTTGCAAACTTCCTGGAGGTTTTAAAACAGCAGCAAATAAAGCTGTACGTGAGGTTCAGAGATGGATTTGAAGCGCTTCCCGCCCTGGTTTGTCCCATCCCAGAGTGCACAGAGGGGCCAGAGAAATCCTGTACCTCGTGGTACCTCGCAGGGCTCTGTCAGTGGGAACAGCAATAGTTGGAATGCGCTTTTTAATGGGGTGATGGTTGAGAACCCGCCTGATTGACAGTTTTTATTTTTGTTTTGGTTTGGTTTCTTGTTTCAGCGTAAGAAAGCGAGCTGTGGGTGCCGCTAGATGGCAATGCAGACAGCAGCACTGTGGAGTCGGCTTCAGCATCACCGGTGCTGCCCGTATCCCTGTGCTGTAACAGCAAACATTGGCTGCTCCAGGGAACAGGTCAGTGAACAGGATTCCAGGTTGGCACTACCAAAATTTTAAATATATTTTAAAAGATCCGAATAATGCCCAAATTGAGCTTTTTGGCATCCAAAAGAGGAAATCAGAGGTATGTCCAGGGAAAAAAATTTTGCTCGTAATCAGGAAGTGATGCAGCACATGGGGGTCCAAACAGAGCGGCTGCATTATCTTTATGGAAGCTGATTAATCTGCATTTGAAGCCTTCCCAGGCAGGGATGGAGAGCTCTGAAGCATCAATCAAAAGGCAGTTTCTTTCTTGATTTTTTTCCCCGCGTGATTTTCTCCTTCCCCCAGATGTGATCACTATTGGTCTGAGCCTTTCAGCTCACTTTATGATGAAGACAGGCAGAAATTGCCTGTAAAAGTCCTAAGCCTTAATGTGGGGTCCTGCACTACGCCCCAAGTCTGTGGGAATTCAAAGGGGCAAAATGTGCTGACACTTCCTTCGGCCAAAATAATTTCATTTGTAGCAGAATAAATGCCAAAAAATAAATTAAAACAAACAAACAAACAAACAAACCCAGTCTCTTCCTCACCTGTACACCTGGCTTAGGAGTACAAAATCTGTTCTGAGCAGGGCGAAGTTTTGAAAACCTGTGAAAGCACAGATAAGGCCTTCCACCTCAGAATAAGAATGAAATGCCATGAGCTGTCTCAGACCTTGAGGCATTATGGATAAAATCTTCCAGCTACATAAGCAACAGCTATGAAAAACACATTCAGCAGGAAAACTGACCTACCTGCATCATTGCATGCCTCCATTCCTAAGGATGGAAGCAAATCTGTGACTTTTTGCTGCTGGTGAGTACTGAGTGGATCCTTGGCTGATGTAGATCACTGCAGTTATTCTTCACTGCCTAGAGCAGACATGATGCAGCAATGGGAATTTGGAGTGTTCCCGTGATCTGACCATGTAAGAGAAGTTGGAGTCGGCCCGCTCTGCATGCGAATGAGAGCTCTGCACCATGGCTCAGTGTGCTCTGGGGATGTGGTGGATCTGCCCAGGAGGATGGGAAGTTCAGGGTAATATCTGTGTTTGCTTGGGGGGAAAAAAAAAAAGAAGAAGAAAAAAAGTCAATAATGCAGATCTTGAAGCAAGCACTGAAAAGAGTGTATTTGTGCTGTCATCTCTGCTGTAGAGTCTCTGACCTCCTGTGGTCTCTCAGCTAATGGCAGCTAACTTAGTTCACTGAGCAACGAGTCTGCGGCAACTGAAGTATGGGCTGTGGGTGCTCTGTGGTTGCACAAGGTGCTGAAAGCAGCAGGCAGGCAGGCCAGTCTCTTTGCATAGCCAGCTGATAGCTGTCATTGCCTGGAACAGCAGAGCATGACACCAGAGCACTCAGACACTTTGCAAAAGATGGCTGGCGCGGTTAAGCTTGTGCCTTTTTACATCAGTTGGGGTCAATTAAGGGTTTCTGGATACCTCCAGCTCCCCCTGCAGCCATTCAGTAAAGAAAGCCAACCTGGGGCTTGATGATGGACGATTAATCTTTATTTAACCGCATATTAAAACATTTATTTATTTATTTATTTAATGATAATCCACAATTCCCTACCAGCAGCTGTTGAGGTCGTTTGGTTTTGTGCAATCCTTTTAACGCTGTGCTTGGATCTGCTTTGAGACTTCTCCCTCACTAAAGCAGTGCAGCAGATTTCCTTCATTTCTTCTCTTGTCTGGGGAGCCAGGCACTGAACATGTGCTACCTGCCTTTGTGTGAATCTGATAACAGGGAGGAAAGCTGATGAGGTCTCAGGGCAGTTTATCAGTGTTTCTCAGGAATCCCATGCTTTGTAGGTCACTGTTATTCTGGACTTGTGAGTGTTTCTGGCTTCTTATCTGCTTCTTGTCTCACTCTGAATCAAATGATGCTCCTCTCTTAGAGATAAGCCTCCTCTCTTTTTCATAGCCCTTTTATTATCAGTGTCTTGGAGTTCTCAGTAGCTCCGCCTGGGGATCCTACTAACGCTCACTGAACCTGACGTCCTCCCTGAGATTTACCTAACTAATGGAACCCAGCCCCTGGGTGCTGGGGGTGTCCTCACTGCAGGGAGAACCTCCTCCAGCCCTAGGGGTGCCTGGGGAAACATCTCCCCATGGAGCATCCCGGGGCCAGATGGGTGGTGCTCCTTGGGATGGCTGCAAGGGGAAAAAAGCATCTGTGCTCGTGTTTCCCTAATCTAATTAGGCAAGAAAACATCATTAATGCTCTGCGTGTCTAATTGATTAGCATTCCCACTAAGCACGGGGTTGTTCTCATTAGCAGGGCTTCGTATCTGTGAATGCTGCTTTGCCTGAAGATACAAATATGCCGTGTTATCTAGAAGGCACATCTCATCTCTGTCTTTATGAAATGCTTGGCATTTTTACATGGCTTTTAGTGGCAAAGAGATATGAGAAGAGCCATGAGCATGGAACAAGTAAAGATTCTTGGAAAGTGAGGGTTTGTTGCTTTTTGTATATCATTAGCATTAAAATGAAGCAAGATTTCCCCCTCCCCTATCCCATAGCAATTGTAAAGATTTTCCCTTTGCTGTGACAAAATAATATGAACTGTTGAAGCATGTTCCATGGAAATAAATGGGAGGCGTTACTTTTGGAGCAACCTTGTTGAATTTTGTTTCTGCTTCACTGAAGGGGGGAAAAAATCCCCCCAAAACTATTTTCAAGTAGTATTTCAAGAAAAGTATTTTCAACTTTAGCAATTCTTTTGGCATCCATTGCCTCTAGGGGGAAGTGGTGAGAGAGGCACTGGGCCTCAGTGCTCTACTTGACCAACCCTACCAAACAAACCATAAGCTTTATTCAAATACAGTATGTCCCCTTGTATCCCTTTTGAGGGACGTGGTTTAGTGGACATGGTAGTGATGGTTGGTTTCAGCCTTGGTGATTCTATGCCTCTGCAACAACACGCTGACCTCAGACCTGAAAGCCCAATTCTTTTCTAGTGGTTTTTTTGTTTGTTTGTTTTTGTTTTGTTGTATTTTTTTTCATATATTTTCAGCTTAAAACAGAGCTTCCATGGATTTGGGCCTTCATGGCTGCATCTGTTCAGCTTCGGTTTCTAAAGCAACACTGCCGTAGTTTCTCCAACCCAGGTTCACAGCAGCTCCTCTACTTTTTCATTGACTGGTTTACCAGGCTTTATGGAATTCATCTAAAAACCCCGTAGCTCGATTAAAAATGGATCTGAGCAGCTTCCAGCCCCCAGCACCAAGGGCAAGGAGCATTCCCACGCACACCAGGCCAAAGAGGGCTCACCTCCACCTCCCCAAAGCCTCTTCAGGAAAACAGACAAACAGGAGTTCTGCATCACCCCTGGGTTTGCTCAGAAATAACTGCCATGACAGCAATGTGCAGTGTGCTCCATGAAGCCAGCCCTGGGGTCACGGTCCCATAGGTGTTCTGTCACGTCTTCTAGCCCTTTGGGGGATGTTTCAGATACCATCTGGCAGATGGGGTCCAAAGCAACGCATGGTGTATTTCAGGCACATGAATCCTTCCCCCAGCGTCAGCCTCCTCTGGGAATTTCACACTGCAGAAATACACTTTTCCTACCTCTGGCATTGGAGTTTTGCTTTTTGTTGTATGTTGCAAGAAACATGAGCCAGGAATGTGCATGCACACACATGGAAGAAGAATGCAAGTTGCAAATGGAAGATCAAGTCATGAATTAAAGCTAATGGAAATGTAATTACTGTGCAAACCAACTGAGAGCATGCAAATGCTAAAATGGATTAAGCAGGAAGCGCTCATGGAGCGTTACCACATTTGCTTCTGTAACATCCTGTTTATATAGACAAATCTGAACACAATACGTGGTGTGAAGTGAGCAAAACTTTGCACGCATCCCCCACGCTGAGTGATCTGGGTCAGGGTCTCTTAACGTGCCAGTTGTAATTAAAACTCCTAAACAGCTGTTGAAGAAGTGAAAATACATCCCTCCTACCTGCAGCCAATCGAATGTTATAATTGAAAGCAAGCGATTAATAAGGCACCAGAGAGCAATCACTCACGTTAACCTTTTCTCTGTGCTCTGGTCTGACAGCAACAGCATTATGAGCTCTCCTTGCCTTCCTCTGCACTCCAGAACTCCCCATCTCTGAAGGGTGGCTTTTCTCTACAGAGATAAAGGCCTGAAATTTGGGCGGTGCATTTGCTGGCATCTCTGTGGGTAAATGCATCTCACGGCACTGCCCTTAGCTCTGTTTTAACACAGCCATTGGCAATTGGAAGCCTGAAACCATCCAGTAGCTCTGCCCCTGGGTAAATGTGTGCTTAAAAGCCAGGTGATGACAGTGAATGGGCTCAGAGTGGGCATCACCCAAACTCTGGAGAAGATTGCAGTGAGATCAAAGCTAAATTTTGTCTTAATATAACACAAAGGCCAAGCATATTAAGATAAAACTCTCAGTACTCACACCCATTTCTTATGCCACCTATATTGCAGCACCTGCAGAAATATTCCTGGGACTGACAAGTAGTACTTGTCTTCTTAGAAAGGCAGTGTGAAAGAGATGCAGCTAAAGCAGGGCATTCCTCAAGGCCAGCAACATGTGTTTGGAAAATGGGCTTCATTTTAGTGGCTTGGGTTTTTTAAGCACTATCCCAACAAAAGAAGCTGCCAGATAACATGGTGAATCCAGCTGCTGGCATAGGAAAGATGCTGTCACAGTTTTGCTCCTTCACACCCTTAAATGCCTATTGATCATCATTGTTCGTCACCTGCTCTTCTCCTGTATCAGTCCCCTTGGCTGGGTAAAGCTTCCTCCCATTGCGTCCTCCCTGTTCACAGAATCACAGAATAATGGGATGGGTTAGGTTGGAAGGGACCTTAAATACCACCCAGTCCCAATCCCCTGCCAATTGTTCATTGGTTCTTCTAAGCCATGATCAGATATGGTCCAGAAAGAATAAAGAAAGGAAGAAAAATACATATATTCAGAGGATCTCTTAACTGCAGAGAACTGAGCTGATTCCCTACATCCCATCCCCTTTGTCCTGCTGGTCCCTCCTGTCCCCCTGTTGCCATCACACCCTGCTCTGCCAAGGCTTCCCTGGAGGACTGTGTGCAGTGTTAGAAGCTGTGTTCTCACCTGCTGATTTGAGTAATATCATCACTGTAATTAGAGGGGGGAAAAAACACAAGAAAGAAAAGAAATCCCAGAATGTGCAGAGATCATGATGAGGCTTGTTTGTGGTTTCTCATTGCTTTATTTTACCTGATCAGTGGTAAATAGAAACACACATACACAAATTCTCATGGTCTGGTATTTTTCATATTGTACTCTCCACAGAAAGAATACTAAAAGCATCATCATTTGATGCTATAAGTGGCAGAAAACTATTTGACATTCTTCATTGTGAATATCAAGATTGTTTTCTTGCCGCTGCAAATCCCCCAGGATATATTATGCTTGGTTATCTCCGCTCAACATATTTCACAGGGGAATGTATTATAAGAGAGGCAAGATTGACAAAAATAAAAATTCACTTGAATGCAGAAAGCAAATCCATTTCTTGTTTGGCAGGCGCTGGCAAGTGATACTTAAACAGCTCCTCGTGCTTATCACACACACGGCACTTCAATTGAGGAAAGGGCTGCCTTGCAGGCTGGAGGAGGAGCTGCACATCGCCCGACTGATCCCATGGGCTCTGAAGTTACGCTGGGTGAGAGAAGGAAAACCTGAGCCAAGAGGCCCTGCACCCTGCTCACCTTGCATTGCACAGAATGAACCATGGGAACACAGCGTGCGTCGTTGGGAGGCCTCCTCGTAAGTTATTAATTATTATTTAGACTCAATACCAGACAGCAAAATTTAATCAGATGCCGTTGTGAAATGGCAGTGAGGGAACACTCCAGCGAGCAGCAGCAAATCACCGGAGGCATTGTGAAGCTGTCCCTGTGGTTTTAACTCCTCGTTTTGCCACGTTTGTTGACACTCTGGTTTTGTTTCTGCTTTATTTCCCCCTCTCCTTGCAGATCACTGTGCCTCGGGCTGGGGAACTGCACTTGGGATCTCGTGAGTGGTGGCACTTGGGGAGGAGAAATGGAGGCATTTTGCTGAAGGACACATGGGCTGTGCTGTGTTCACACACAGAGCCAGCTCTTGGGAGCATGTAAATTGTAAGGACTGTTCCCACTCTGTACTCTTTAAGATTGTGCCGGTTAACGCTGGCAGCAGAATTTGGCTTCCTGCGAACCTGTTTTCAAGGCTTCTTTTTCTTGTCAGTAACTCTGCTGTGTTTGAGATCATCTGTCACAGCTCCTCAGTCGTTTTCCTTTGCCTCGCTCCTGCTGTCATGGGTGAACGAGAGAAGTCCTTTAAACTGAAACGCTGATTAATTACCCTCGTTGCTGAGAGATGCTGAATTTCATGCATTCTGAAGGTGACCTTTTGATTAAAGTCTGAGGCACCCAAAGAGGATTACCCCATCCAAGATGTCAGCTCTGATGGGGGTGCACACAGCAGATGTACGGGCGTGGGATAAGCAGAAGATCACCACTAAGCTGGCAGCAGGGAGCACGGAGGGTGTGCAGGGAGGGAGGCACGGGACCTGCCCCACAGCAGGAGAAATCACGAGTCAAATGCAGCTTCTGGACCCCCTATGGAGCTCATGCGGGTTGCTATTTCTAGGGAAAAGTTTGTACTTTCTCTTGTGACCAGCAAAGGTGATGCTCAGAGTAACACGTTGGAACTTTGTTGCTATTAATGCAAATGGAAGCAATCACTTGTGCTGCAGGGACTCGTCTGAATCACCAGCAAGAAGAAAAGGGAAAATGTTCTGGTAATTGCTTTTACTGGCTTGTGGCTATTTGCAGTACTGAGAGGCAATGTGCGGTGTCTGAGAGCTCTGTGATCCTCTACTTGAGCCATCTCTTTTGTTTGGTTAAAATTGGACATATTACCCTGGTCACCTTGTCAGGCAGTAGAGCCATAGACTTTTTAATACCTGCTGGTGACTGTCGTAACAGAAGTCCCAAGCCCTTCTGAAGTCTGTTGTTTTCATTCGCCTTTTAAAAATGGTTGGACACAGTAATTCCTCCCAGGACTCTGGAGAAGCTCCTTATATAAAAGGCTGGTTCTCAGAATCCATGCCGAACTGCATCACATCTCCGTGTTATAAGGAGGAGAGGGGAAAATCCCCCCGACTCTGAAGGGAAGTGCATTAGCTTATAGCCTCCCTACTCTCACTAACTCCATAATCTGATGGAATTAGGAGAGATGGCCCAAAAACCAGGAAAGCAGAGTGTTTTCCCCAAAAGCTATCGGTCCCCCAGGCTCATGCTGCCAGCTCCACCTTCGCTGAGGATTTTGTGTGAGAACTGATGCTCCCACAGCCGAGCAGATGTGGAGGAGTGGTGCCATATGTTTTAATGGGTTACAGTTCCCGAGGGTTTACTGCAGTCATTCTGCTGTGGACAACAGCCCTCATTAGGAAAGACAACACAGAGGCTGAGGCAAAGCATGTGTCCTGCCAAGGGATGAGTTTGCATTTATAACCAGAGGTGTGTAAGGTCTCTGCGACTGCCTGGAAGAGGTTCCAGGGTTTCCTCAGCACTTTGGCCCCTCTTTCTTTCTCTGATTTGCACTTGGAGGGGTTCCATCCCAAAGCTTCATCTGCTTGGCTTCCTTCACTGAGCGCTGTGCTGTGCTCACTCCTTCACACGCAGCCTTCTGCTCTGCTTGCAGCTAATTGGGCACTACGGCTGCACTCCCAGCCACCTGGAGCCTTTGTGAAAAAAATGAGTAAACCTCAAACTACTCTCATTTCATTTCCAGGGATACAAATTGAGAAGATCTTCATGTGTAAGATCTTGAATATGCAGGAAATTTAAAGACTCTGTACCAAAGACTGACCCTGGAAGAGAGGGAGAGGCATCAGGTGCCTGATCCTAAAT
Organism: Perdix hodgsoniae; assembly: GCA_035772895.1. NCBI lineage: Eukaryota > Metazoa > Chordata > Aves > Galliformes > Phasianidae > Perdix > Perdix hodgsoniae. The sequence continues at coordinate 8,662,057 of JAPSGF010000017.1, read as the reverse complement.
TAAATCTGATTCCCAAGGACATAAATTCCTGCTTGATAATCTCATGTCTTGCACCATTACTTTCATGCACGCTGTGTCCTCTCCCATGATCTGTATCATGTCCTTAAGCTCTCACATGAGTTTGCACCAAATGAATGAAGTCATACCCACCAGTGCAAGATGGGTTCAGAACCAAACAGGGGAGATATTTTGTGAATATTTCATCACTTTCTAACTGAGGTCAAATGGAGGAATCATGAAAAGTCACAGCATATGTACTCCACCAAGCAGGAGGTGATAGAAAGCACGAGTGCAAAGCTATGCTGGTGGATGGGTGGATGGTGTTGCAGCTCTGGTACCAAGACGTGCTTAAAAGCCTGCAGGAGCTGCCAACCCCTCTGAATCATAAGAACTGCCATTAACACAAGGAAGCACTTCCAGCATTGTTGTGGTCTTCTTCTCCATTTCATGGGCATCTTCACAGTGTAAGATGATAGCTCAGTGAAATCTGGAAACTAATGAATAGAGTATAACCTAAATGATATTAGTTATTAACCACATTACACATGCTCATGATCCCTGCCTAGCCTTGTGCAAGCAATGTGGAGAAAGCTGATGTGTACAGTTTAATTAGACTTGGTCTTCTGGTTGTCAAAGAAATAGAAATTTGCCAAGCCATAAATCATCCAATTCTTTCCTTTTTATCTTGCTTTGTATTTTCATTTGCTATTAACCAAATTTAAAATTCTGATTCCAATGTAATGTGCTTCCTAAGTAGCATTAGAGCTGAATCTAAACCAAACATTATCTGATTAAATCTTGACCCAAATGAGTTTGCCTACTTTCTGTGCTTCTAAATACATATTTACCATATGTTGCCTCATATGCTGCTTTTCTTTTTTACTGATGCTTTTGTCCAAATGTTATAGTAATCATATGTTGCTTTTAGTCACGAGTAAAACAAAGTTTCACGTTTGTAACCACTTTTGCAGAGCTGAAAATTAAATAGCAATAAACCTCTGAGCATACTGACCAAGAATGATGCTGTCACAGCTCCCCGTCTCCAGAAATGGAGGATGAAACCATGGTGGATGTGCATGTTCCCCTAAGTAATGTTGAATCCATCTGAGCACACAGAACAGTGTGACCCCCTTTTATGGAGCAATGTCACAGACGGGTTAAATTCATCTAAATCTTATTTTGGATGCAAAACTGTGGCTCCAAACAGTCCCTGCTTTCCTGCTCCATCTCCAGCTGATGCATTCCTCCTGCATAGGGTGATTGGGCCAAGTCCCTGTGCTGGATGCTGGTGCTGCTACTATGGCACAGACCGTTAGCAGTAGGGACTGTTGGAGATGCAGAAATGCTGAAAACCAAATGAAAACGTACCTCTGCTATTGTGGAGTTATTGTGCATGCATTCCCCAGGCTGCCAGCTCCTGCTCCTGGACCTTCATCTCCTTTCAGGACACCCTGGTGGGCAGCTCTCAACACCACAAGCCTTTTAGCAGCTGCTGTGCCTCCAGCCCTGTCTGGGTCACACTTGATTTCCTCAAATAAAACAACACAGAAATGTGTCAGGTTGAAGCCGAGGCTTTGGCTGAATGGAGACTGGCTGGTCCTGAGCTCCTCATCTCCCATCTTGAACAAGGAAGATACAGCTCACCGTCTGGGAAAGGTGGAGCACTCCCATCACTGCTTCATCGCAGGGTCTTCTCCACGTAGCTTCTCATCATCACAGAGCAAATGCAGCCCCTGCTTCAGAAGGTGGTTGTCATCTTTTCTCTATGCACAGGAGCCGATTCCCAGTCCCGAGGGGCAGTTGAGGTGGCAGCAGAGCCAGGAACACCAGGACAGATCCCAGAGAAGAGCGGGACAGGACCCACATGCCAGGCTGTGTTTCCAGTTCCCATCACTTCCAGCCTGTGGGCTAACACATCCCAGAGGCTTCCTAGAAGCAAAAAGATGACTCCCTATGTTCTGGGCTTTGGATCTGGCTCTACCTGTCTGTCAGGTCCCAAAAAGGGAAGGAATTAGATGTTCTGCAGGTATTTGGCAAGCCATCCCCTCTGCTCGCTCAGTCACTCTCTCTGTTCTCCCGTTCGAGGCTGGTTACAAAATCTTCATGTTAGCTTCAAATAAGTGTCAGTCGGCAGCAAAGCATGAGATTTTGTGAGCCTGGGGGTATTTCTACAGATACACAAATAGAAGAAGAGAGGCACCATCTGCTGTGTAGATTCTTTTTCCCTTCCTACCAATTGTTTCTGTCCTTGTAGCATGGACAGTCCAATGAGTCTGCCATGCTATTGTTTATTGACTTTACAAAAAAAAAACCCTATTAATATCAGCTGCATCTAAGCAGGGGGGCATTGTATTATCTATGTCTCCGTAAGGTGTTTGCAGTAAGTTTCAGTGTTCTGATGATCTGGGGGTGCTATTTTTCTTCCCAACCTTGTGGTTACACATCTGAGATGCATGAAGGGAGAGTTTATTTCAGTGAATCAATGGTTCAGTCATTATTGGGAAGGCAACGAGAAGAAACCAACTGGCACAAACCACACTGAATTGCTGATGTTGTAGGGCATGTTGTCAAGTTAAAGAGAAGCATTTTGGATTCCCGTCACTGTTTTCCTTTACACCAGATCTGTGCATCCATAACTAAAGGTTGTACTTCCTCATTTCAAGGCTGTAAATCTTATCTGAAGACTTTCAGGCTGTTTTCTTTATTCAAAATCAGAGCAATTCTTTACAAATCCGTGGATTTGCTCCAGTCACCATTTCCTTCCTTGGACCTGAGGTTCCTCTTCTTTGTTCTAACTTCCAGAACAAATGTGAGAAGATTGTGTGGATTCCATTTCCAGTCTGCTGTTTAAAATTGCTTTGCTTTTTTAGATTGGATGCAAAACTTACTAAGCTGTGCCTGTATGCATAATAGCCAATATGTTCACCAATTTCAATCAAATTTGACAGTGCATGCTAGAATTCTGAGTGGGAGGGAGGCAATGGATAAGTCAGACCCCAGCTAACACCTGCAGAGTGCCAAGCTGTGACCTAGGGTGGGTTCTGCTCCATAAGCACAGCACTGACCAAAGACTTGAGCAAAATGTTATACCTGTCAATGGTTCTGACATCACAGACTTTTCCAGCAACTCCTTTTTCATCTCTATTTTAATTCGTTTTTCTACCACAGGCACAAAATTTGCTATGGAAACTAAATAGGGCTCATGTTTCTAAGATGCAGATACCACCACATCGATGCATTTGTGTACCATAGGGGCATCACTAAATCTTCCTTAATGTGTTTAAGTATGAACATAAATTCAAGCTTAATGTTTAGCCCGGTAGGGTCATAGATTTTATTTTCAGAATTCTTCCATCTCTGAGAGTAACATCAATAAAGGTGAATTATTGATGATAAATACTCAGATTAAACCCCTCTCTCCCGGCACTTCTATGCTCAAACTAGTTGCTCTTCTTGAGCTTCCCCCCCCCCCCCCTCCTACTTTCTAGCAAATTATTGTTTTAGGTGAAGTATTTTCTAGTTCAAACCAATTTCTGGAATTATTCAAGCATTTCATTTGTAATTACAGCAATGCACTTTAGAAAAATTTAATTCCTAAACCATGAAACTGCCTTGGAGGTTCTGGGAACACACAGAGATCACCTCAGCACAGACAGAGCTGGCTCCCCGAAACAAAGCCTGTGTGTCACCACGTGTGGGGCTGCAGCTCCATGGTCATGCCTGGTGGACCCACCTTTTCTGTTGGTTGATCTGACCGTGGTCCCACTGAACAGGCCTGCAAAAGGGCATCTCAAGGGAGAGAGTTCCTGCCTGAAGAGCAGACGTTGCTGTATTTAATTTAGATGTTTAGCATTTAACATCCTGCTCAGAATAGATTATTAACGTAAGGAGTTATAGCTTCTTTCCGCAGAAAAGAAAATCCTCAGTGGGCAGAAATGGGAAGAGAAAGTTTAGGCTATGACTTCTCTCATGGACCAAAATTCATTTATGCTGCCCATATTGTATGATGTATGGTATGGACAGATATTGTGCACATCATATTTTCAGCCCGTTGAAATGAGGCTAACTTCATGTACGAGAGGACTTAATTATACCTTCAAAATAACGAGGCAGTGCAGTGCAGGCTGGATGTGCTGCCTGGATCAGATGCAGTTAGAGAGGATGTGGCCAGAGAATGGGCACAGAGACAGGTAATTATGCACCTTATTGCACTGCTGGGGCTGAGCCCAATTCTAGCAGCAGCTGTGAGTGGTAATAGCAAGTTACCTGCAGCTTTATTGCAAACTGAGCTGCTACATCTGCTTTATTCCAACGCAAGAGCATTCCTTTGCATTTGATCACATAACATTTGCTTCACTCATCTGTGCGAATATAGTGATAGCATTCCAGGATAATGGTTGCTGTTTGAGCCTCATGTAAGTAATCACAAAATCACTTCACTCCATTCAAGCCATATTTGACCAAACAATGCAATGCCTCCAGCAGACCCAGGAGCTGCTGAAACCAGAAGACTGTGTAAGGGTCGTTGTACTTGAGGTGTTTGCTGGCCATACCAAGCTCAAAGTCAAACCCAAGGGTGAAGATCTGCTCCTATTCTCTGGGTTGCCCCAAAAAAGAAAGAAAAAAAAAGCCAACAAACAAGGAAAGGAAAAAAAAAAACCTCCACACAAACACAAGATGGAATAATTAGCTCAAGATAGCAAGATATGTATATATTGAGTTAGAGGAAGGGCATTGATTTTGGGCCTGCTGTTTCTCCATTCTCCGCTCAATTTGATTTAGGTGGTGACATGGGAAGGCTGAAACATGCTGGTGATGGGATGTGAATCCAGCCTGTTGGTTAGCTCCCAGAGTTAGCTGAAAGGTGGCAAAAATCAGAAATTCCTGATTTCTGGAGTGAGACTGGGTGGTCAGGGAGGCAGGATGGGGTTCACCCAGCCACCAGTCTGGGATACATCAAATAAAAGATACCCAACAAAGCGCAATTTCTATCTACCTTCCACAAAAAGTCAATAAAGAAGCTTAACCTGCTTTGTATTGGGTTTTATGTAGCACCTTTCAAGAACAACAGCAAAACTTGTGATTTCCCGTAGAGAAAATCAAAGATGCTTAAAGGGGAGTTCTGTTATTATTGGCTTATTTGGAGCTCTGTCTGTGCCATCCAATGAGAATGATGGTGATTACTGTCATCATTTGTAGGTCCTCTTCAGTACAATCTAATGATGATCAATACTGTCATGTTCGGACAATTGTAGCTGTGCTGGTGAGGCAAGATTGATTCTTCTACCAAGGATGGAGGCTTAGGGGGCTGCAGTAGGTCTGGATCTGCTCCCGCTTTCTCTCTGTGAAGTTTCTCCCAAACAGGGCAGCCATGGGTGCGATGATGAACCACCCAACCCTGCAGGGATGCCCTCACTTTGTGGGAATGTCCTCTTGATCCATCTGGAGCTGCTTAAAGCAAGGGGGACTTAAGGGGGAAACTTTGTCTTGCATGATCCAGAACCTTCAGATCTTCTCTGTGGGACTGAGAAAGTGGTGCTCCAGTAATCCAGGAGCACATTTCTTTGTCTCCAACTTGTCCTTGTAGCCAGCAGACACATCCAGCATGGCTCTCTGATGTGGAAACAGGTGAAGCCACGTCTGCGAGCATCTCAAGGGCTGGAAGAGACATATCCACCAACAGCTGCTGTTTGCCATGGAGCAGAGCAGGGCAGCTCCCTGGCAGATAGGAGAGGAAGAACAAGGTTGGCTCTGCTAAATACGCAGTCCCTGGAGGAGCTATAATAGTAGGCTGGTGGGAGGGTGGGCAGGGCTCAACAGTGAAGAGTGATTCACTGTATAACTGCTTTACAGGAGAATCTGCAGCGCTAACCACAACCTCTCAGTTGCTAATGCCTTCGAAGAGTTAAATGAAGACTGAAAACAACTTGATTTTTGAGTCTTCTGCGAGCATAGTGTTTGCAAGGAAGTCAGCAATTAGCAAAAGCAGACTCTATAGAGGTTTTCATTCAATTTCTCTAATAGACTTCTAGCACCAGAAGAAACTCAGCTCTTCAGTAAGTGAGCAAAAGATCATTGCACTTTTTCCCCATTAGGAGCATCACTTTCTCCCAAATCCTCCGTTATTAAATTCAGAAGCCACAGAGCAGGAAAAGGATTCATCCCTGAAGCAAAAAAGTGACTGCTTGGATTCCTCGTCTTTATCTCTTTTCTTTAAGCAATCCTTGCGGTTGGGAAAGACAAGATAAAGCTGCAAGCTGCCATTGCAGAGGCTAAAGCAGAGTTATGTGCTAAATATCCTCTATTCATTCTCATCATGGGCAGCAGGAGAAGTTCTGTGACAGAACTGCTGCAATTGGGTTAGTGAGGGTGGGATTCACACATTTGCTGCCTTTATCTACCATAAAAATATCTGGTCCAAACCAGTTTTTGTTAAATATGCAGACATAATCCCTTTTAAACCTTCAAGTGAGAATGCTTTGGCAATCTTTCTTTCTGCGCTACTTGGAGATCAGAGACATGTCATGCAGTTAACTCAAAATCTACAAATGCACTTTTATTCCAGTACCTCCAATATATTGCAATAGGATGTAGGTTTTACTTCTCATGTCTGCCCTTTATCAAGCATGTTCTCCAATCAACCCATTTCTTATTCTATTTGCTATATCAGACTCATCATAGAAAGTGTTTGCATTCATATCAAAGAAGGCAGATAACCTGAGGGCATTGATGTATTTCTAAGCTCCTTTGAGGTGATCCTGGAAAGTAAAGATCTCCATCATGGTATGGATAGAAGCAAAAGGGCCTGTGTTCTTCTGGATTCTAAAACACATGCAAGCAAAACTGGGCACAGATCCTGCTTCACTGAGTTCAGAGTGGCTTTTGGTTTTTAATTCTTGATTTGTGCAGATTCTGTTTGCCTTTGTTCCTGGCTGGCAGAGGAGCACTTATCCACGCTCTGAGGTTAAACCATTCCTCTTGTCCATGTAGCTCCAGGAAAAGCAAAGGCTGTGATTGCTTCTCCGCGTCACTGCCCTACACAACATCTGTGCTGAGCTGACTGGTGGCTGCAAAATTTGTTGAAGGATTAGCTGAAGAATCAGAGCAAATTCTGAAGAATCAAACCATTTCAAGAAATCTTTCTGTTAATTGAACTCTGTTCCACTGTCTGCCAGTTCATCTCACAGCTACTTTAGTGGCAGTTATCTTCATTATTACTTCTACGTTTACCACGTAGTGAAATATGACTTTCTTTCACGAAATGGTCATTACTGAATGAGAAGGACTCCATCTAATTTTTCTAACCTATTTCTCATCCCCTGTCATTAGTTTGGCTCTGCTGACGTTCAGCAATTTCTTGTATGAATGCACCCTTCCACCCAAATCATTTTCTAGACTTTTTCCTCCAGCACTCAGCCCTGGATTCAAAGCTGGGTGCACAGCTTTTGCTATTTTGAGCACTGCCAGAGAGTCTTGTACTGCACTGAAAGAGAACTGATTTTGGTTTCAGCGTCTTTAGATGCTGTGAAATCTGAGCTAGAAACAAGCTGTTATTTTAAATGTTCTTTGCACCAGAGAAGGGGTCCTTATTTCAACACGAGAGGCAGATTTTCCTCTTTAAAAGTTATTATTACCTGAGAAAAACCTTTCGTTGCATTTTCTTTGCAGTGTTTCTCAGGTCTGCCAGGTGAGAAATCTTCCTTCACCTCTCAGCTCCAACAGCATTAGAAAAATTCTAGGAAAGATACCATAGAATCACCTGTTTGCCTTTGTACTAGGATTTGACAAGATATTGGTAGTGTAGGCAGAGCAAACAACAGAAGAGGGAACTCTCAAGATACAAAAAGGAGAATGTACTGCAAGAGCAGACAATGTTTTTCGTATGGTGCAAAAACAGTTGGAATATGTTTGCCCTTGGAGTCAGAACAGTTTGTTTGTGATTTATGAGAAGGTTTAAAAAAAATAGCTGTAGTCCAGAGAGCTCCTGTGCTCTGCAAGCATCTCGCCAAATCAACCAAAGGTTTATTTCATGTAAGTTGTTGTCTTTTTATTTTTTTTTTTCCCAACTTCTCCTGTACCTGCAGTTCCCTGGACAGCTGTGATCAGATTTTCAAAAACTCTCAGGCAGTGAATGCAGCCCCAGTTAAGCTCCAGTATCACATTGAAAGGCACTGAATGAGCTCCCTGTCTAACTCAGGCTGAGCTGATTAGCCTTCCTGGCCATTTGTCTGCTGTTTTTCTCTTTTCAGCTTCCTGCCTGCCTCCTCTGGCTGTTCTCCTTCAGTTTAGTTTAGAGCAGTCACAGGGCTGCTCTGTGTTATGGTTTGGGGTGAAATCCCCCCAGGAAGTCCGCAGGGATTTGTTCCCAACAGTCTGCTGGCCTGCAGGTATGGGAATAAACCCTTCCCTTCAGGCTCCCACTCACCAGCAGAGCAGCAGGTCCTGCACCTGCATCTGTGTTACAGGTGGAGCAGCAGGTCAGAAATGGGACTCTTCTGCACCCAGGTACTGCACCATGGCACTGCCTGTAATGGCAGGGATGGAGCTCAGGGAGACTATTTCACCATTTGTGGAGGATGCAGACCTCCTCTGCACGTCACATCCTCTCTGCATTCTCTTCTTGTGCAGTGAGAGGGATGCCAGCACTGGCTCCATCACTCTGCCAGGAAAAAAAAATGGGAGGATGTGGGCTTTTAGTGGGAAAAATAGCAGGAACGAGGCAGATTGCACAGGACAAACAAAACAGATTCACAGCAGGTCGCAGTGTGCTTTGGAAGGCAAAAATTGCCAAACTTTATTGTCTGCTGAAGTGGCACAGAGCGACTCGAGGCCATCGTAGGGTGTCCCAGGAAAATGGGAATGGCTCTGGGGACAGCCCCTGACAACACACCACTGAGGAAGGGCTGAGAAGGCAGATGGCATCCCTGTCAGACACAGGGCTACCTGCCTGCACTGCTCTAACCTAATCCTAGACCTAACCCTAACTCTAACCCAACCCTAGCCCAACCCAGAGCCAGGCTGAAGCCTCAGAGGCTGCAGCAATTGCAGACTCTTCCCTTGGATTCCTCTGTCTCATTTCATTATATTTCTTCCTGGGTAAAACAGGATTTTCAAAGAGAAACTGCAGGGCAATGCACGAGCACAATTCATCATGTGCTGGACATTTATATTGTATATGAAAACAAAGTGTGTTTGTTGCCACAAGGAATCTGATTTGGGCTTGTTGCAGTCACAACTCAGGGGATCCAAAATCTGCTTTTATCTCTGAACTGAAGCAGCTGGTATCTTCTGTGTGTGTCCAGTTAACACATCTGGCTCCATCTGAGATAAATATTGCAATGCCTATCGGCCAAATAATCTGCTAACTTGAAAGGAATTTTGCTAAAGTAAAGGGATGAATCTGAACACCCAGCACACAGAAGATAAGACGAAGAATCTGGACACCTCATTTCCCAGCTGTCCATTCCCAGAGATTGATCCTTCTTCAGGGAAATTCTCTTACCAGCATCATCATACATATCCCAGTGTACCCTGTTTTCCACTTTCCTATTTTCTTTTAAATCTGTCCAGGGACACAGCGCTGGTGTATGTGATCATTGCTCTGTGCTGGGTATGGTCCCTCTGCTTTGCCAATACACACACCAACGTGCTCACACTGAGGAGTCTCAGCAGTTTCCTCTGTTATGAAAATCAGAGGCAATAAATAACCCATGTATCAACAGTTTTGATTTAAAATACTCTCCTGAAATCACTTCAGCCAAATACAGTAAATAACGTGCAGCAGTTGGGAATCCTTTATTGCATATCCCAACTAGCAATACTTTATTTTGCAATATGTTGAGTAATGCAGTGTTTCTAAGTAATGATGCAGTCAATATTATAGTCAAAAAAAGCTGATATATGCCCCCTTTTCTATCACTCCTTTCTTCCTCTCTTTCTTGAACAAATCTTCCTTGTACTTCCCAGGACTGTACCTTACTAACCCACCTTAGACACCCCTGGCTTTTAGGGATGTTTGAAGAAGAGAGCATCTGTCCCAGTGATTTCAATGGGATCTGACTCTATAGGTTCGAACCAGGAATCTGCTCTAACAGATATATAGGTGGGGAGCTGCGACCTCAGCAAAAGGAAAAGACTGACACAGTCTTTTAGCATCTGCCTCTTGCAGAGCTTTCTCTTTGCTGCCTTCCATGTCCTTCAGATAAATCGCACCTGGAGAAATCGGACTGCAATAGGGTTAACATGAAAAATTCCTGGTGGTCCCAGCTGCAACAGGAAAAGCAAAGAAGAAAAACACTTGGGTCAACATGAAAGGGAGAGAGAAAATCTGGGGGCCTTGTATCCTGGTCACTGTGGGACCCTCAGCTCACAGTCCAGGAAGTTTTAATAGGCCAGGTCTTTAGGTGATATTTTCCTGAAAGATTTTAAGTAAATGCCTTGCTGTAACATTTGAGATCAGCAGCCTGTTGGTTTCCATGATTCTTTTCTGTTCTAAGCCACAGACACACACATACAGAATATATTAAAACGAGCCCAGCTTAGCTAAAAGGTCGGCTAGTTCAGAAACAAACAGCAGGGATTTAGGCTGGAAGCTTTAGCGCACAAGGAGAGAAGGGTGCACCTCCGGCTCTGCTTTTGCTTGAAGGAGAATATGGATTTCATCCCTGCAGGGAGCAGAGGTGAAGGCAAGAAGAGATGGTTTGGCATTCATTTCAATACCTCACACAAGGAAGGGGACTGCGCGTATCCTTCAGGTCACACGCAAGTAATGGGGACACTAATGGTGTGTTGGGAGATGTTCTCTGTGGGATGGCGTCTGCTTGGCACTACAGCTCTGCCCATTCCAAGGGAAGGGTTTTCAGGGCTCAGCTCTGCACCACAGGTCTGTAAAAGTGATGTGAGGGCAGAAAGTAGAACAAGACCTTCCTGTAAAGATGAGACCCTTTCCCAGCTGGTGATACACTAAGGCTTTCTTTTATTTTCTTCTTTACAAGGTGACCCGTGTCTCTGCATGGGGAATGGCAAGGCTGTGTGTCAGCAGGCAGACTCTGGGAAGGCAGCACACCCAGGCTCAGCTAGATAAATTGGTGGTAAATTTACCAGCACCGGTGTACATTGGAGAGCCACGTTGTGATTCCACATCTAGTCATGCACTCATGTTCTCTGATGACTTTACAAGAGGTGCAAGCTAGCTAGCTGGGTTGACAGAGGAGCAATGAGTTGACATCCTTGCTATTTAGCCTCATCTGCTAGGAAGAGCTGAAAAAGAGGTACCCTTCCAAAGGGCTTTTATGAAAGCAGAGATTTGGCAGTTGACACAAACTGCACCAGCCTGATGAAGTGCTGATTGTAAATCAACAGCTACATTGATTCCTGGTAGCTGATATTTCAGAGTGTAATTAGAATTCTCTTTTAGCTGTATCTCTGGGTATTTTCTGCCAGCACTTGGCACGGAGGGAAAGTGGAGGAGGTGGTACCTGGAGCACTTGGGAACGGCTGCTGGGACAGAGTGAGGAGATGTAATATCTTCCTTGTCAGCAGCCGTGCCTGCATTGCCTGTGTGCAGAAACACGGGGCAACAGAATCCAAAACAGAGCATTTCTACAGACAGCTATTGATATAAACGTGCACATACACACTGTGAAATTAGACCAGCAGATGGGTATCTAGTTTATGGGGATAGCAATTGCTTTCCACAAGGCCAAAACGAAATTACAGGGCCAGGAAGGGACAATAACTCTTTGTTATGGACAAGGATCCCAAAGGAACTCTTACACTGCCTCAGGGAGAAGCACTTTAGTGCAGGAGCAGGGCTTTGGGCTTGGGTCATAGGACCATAAGTTACTGCTAAGGACTAGGAACACTGGGAACCTGGGAAGAGAGCACACCCTCACTGCAGCTGCACTTCAGACAGCAGCACAAGGACACGGAACAAGGGGTGAGAGCAGCTGGGGGCCCCAGCCCTGACAAACTCCTCTATGCTGACAGAGACCTCCTAACAAAACCTTGTAGACAAAAGGAACATTGGTGCTAAGAGATTATTAGTCATTCTTTAAACCAGTGTGGGATGAATGCTAGAAAACATTTCTCTCCGTGTTTATATGACTACATAAAACTAAATAAATCTGATTTTGGTCAGCTTTCTGTGGTGACTCTGTCAGCTGGATATAAGAGAAATTTAGGGGAATGTTGGTTGTTGGTGGCTGGCTGTGTAATGTCCACTGTATGCATGCAGAGATTGTTTGACTGACTGCAGGATTAGATGTCTTCTTGCATCAAATACATAAGTGGTCTGCAAGGCATCAGTGCACTCAGAGTCCACCGGTGTTTGGAAACACAACATCTGTCAACAAATAAATTCAGACAAGTTACGGTTGCCTTGGCCAAATCAGTGGATGGGAAATCCCTGGATGGGATTTCCTAGATCTCTGTGCAATAGTAAAGAGATTTATCATCAAGACAATTGACTAAACAGCTCTCTGAGGTTTTACAAGGCAGCATACAGCTCAGTACCCCAAGCCTGAGAAAGTAACCCTCAATAACCCCTATCCTGGGGAGCCCTTTGCTGTGGGGGATCCCCTTATCACTCTCAGCATCACTCTCATCATCCACACACCCCTGCAACAGAGCAGCTCACAGAGAGCTCACATCTCCAAATTGGAGGATGTGGAGCTAAGGGAAAAGTGACATATGGGGATCAAAGCAAAGCAGCTCGCTGCTGATGCTGCTGAGCTGTAGGGCTGAGAAGCCTCCCGGCTGAAATAGATATTTTTATGTGTTTTAAATGCATTTTAAATGCATTCCTCCTAGAAGCAGCAGAGTTTGTGGGTATTTGCTCACAGGGCATGGGAATGTCCAAGGGTGCACTGCTGGTGTCTCTCATGACTGCGGGGGGTGGATCGATCTGAAGGGGTAATAGAACTAGGGCACTTTCCCAGTCCCATTCCAGCCCTCTCCTTACAGCCTTGCCTCTGTGCCTGACTTTCCATGGGATGGAGAAGGGGGGTTCCAACGGGAGGAGGGGGACCCAGTCCCCGGGGCTCTGCAGCCTCCGCGCTCCAGCCCAGCCGCTCCTCCCCATCGGCTCCAGGTCGGGCACCGGGCTGGGGCTGTCGAAGCCGTTCGGCGGCGGGGCTCGGACAGGGGGAGCCGAGAGGAGGGGCCGGGGGAAGGCAGCTCGGGGGGCGGCGGTGCGGCGTGTGCCGGCACGGCTGTGCGAGGCGAGCTGCGTGTGCGTGTGCGTGTGTGTGCAGGGAAGAGCCTGCCGTGCACATCTGGGCTCCGGGAAGCTGCAGGGAGGAGATTCCAAAGCTGCGGGCTGCGCGCAGCTCGCCGAGGCTGCTCCGGTGTGTGTGTGTGTGTCTGTGTGTCACACTCTCACACACGCACAGCAGCCCGGCAGCTGCAAGCGCCTCCTCCCCGCCGCATTAAAACGAGCCAAGTTTCCTCGCTGGGGGCAGCGGTACGTCGGGGCGGGCGGCGGCTCCGAGCTGCAGCCCCGGCGGGGTGGCCCGGCCACGGGATGCATCCCAACGCCACGGCCCCGGCCGTGCCCGGAGGCTCCCAGCACCTCCATCCCAACGCCTCCAACCGCTCCGACCTGCTCTCCAAAGGACCCGACGAGGAGGATCTGGACGTCAACACCGATATCTACTCCAAAGTCATGGTGACCGTTATCTACCTGGCTCTCTTTTTGGTCGGCACCGTGGGGAACTCCATCACGGCGTACACGCTGGTGCGCAAGAAGTCGCTGCAAAACCTGCAGAGCACCGTGCATTACCACCTGGCCAGCCTCGCTTTCTCCGACCTCCTCATCTTCCTCCTCTGCATGCCCATCGAGCTCTACAACTTCATCTGGGTCCATCACCCCTGGGCTTTCGGGGGAGCTGTCTGCAAGGGCTACTACTTCCTCCGGGACGCCTGCACCTACGCCACGGCGCTCAACATCGCCAGCCTCAGCGTGGAGCGCTACATGGCCATCTGCCACCCCTTCAAAGCCAAGAGCATCATGTCCCGCAGCCGCACCAAGAAGTTCATCAGCTGCATCTGGATTGCCTCCTTCCTCCTCGCCATCCCCATGATCTTTACCATGGGGGAGATTTATGCTAAGGATCAGGATCCGGATTCCATCATCTGCACCACCATCGTGAACACCTCCACATTGAAGACGGTCATCCAGGTGAGGACCCCGAACAGCCGGGCCGGGCGGCCGCCTCATTCCCTGAGCTGGAAAAGCCCAAACTTTGGCGAGAGAAGGGCAGAGTGGGTGGGGGAGACGAGGCTGGGAAGCCGGCTTTGGGAAGCGAGGGAGCGGAGCATCCCCGACGGGACGGGACGGGACGGCGCGGGGTGCAGGCGGTCGGCGGGGCTTGAGGGGCGGGGGGATGTCGGCTGTGTTTGCTGTGCCCCCCTACGGCTCCTGCCCCTCCAGCACCAGGCTGAGCACCGGGGCGAACCCCGCAGCGGGGTAAATCCAGCCCCGGGCTGGCACAGCCCCCTCCGAGCAGCCGTCGCTGCTGCCCGCAAGCAGCCCGCCCTGTCCCGGAGCGGGGCTCTCCGTCCCGCACCCCTGCGAGTTGCATGCAGAAATCCTCAGCCCTTCTTTGCACCCCCTCCCCTTCGGCTGTTAAGGGACCAGCAGCATCAGGGCAAATAAACCCATCTTTCTGCTCTCCTCCCCCTCCCAGCTTCTTGGGATGACCCACAGCTCATTTCATCTGTGAAGTAACAGACTCATCTCAGAAAGTTTTGGGCAGCATAGGCAGCCGACAGGAACAGCAGCTGCAAAGCTAGCGGCTGCTATTTGGGCTGTTTGGAGAAAACCACAGCTGGTTTAGCTATTGGCCCTCTCCCTGACTTCAGAAAGGCTTTGCTGGTCTCCCTGCACTGTTTAATCTAACACTCCCATGAGTGGAAAGGATTTCAGCATCACCACTCACAGCACTCTGAGGGGTTGAGGCATTTGTTCACTGGAGCATTAGGCTTGAAAAATGTAAGAGAAGTGGAAGGAAAGGCAGAAAGAGCAAGACACCAATCTCCATAGCTCCCTTGCTGCCAGGCTTACAAGTGATAGCTCCTCAATCTTCTATTTGGAACATGAATTTCAGGTGGGTCTAATCTGTAGCCTATTAGGCTTTAAAACTGCAAGTGTACTAAAGCTTTCAAAATGTTCCTGCAGGTAAAGAACTTAAATGGAAACAGAACTAAAAGTGGGTGAGGATACAGACAGGAGTAAGCCCAGAGCCTGCAGATGTTATGGGATGTCTCTCTGATTTTCCCACTGCACTACTGCTCCAGTGACCAAAATCCAGCCCCCACAGAAGCACTGAATTCTCCTCAAATTTTGTCTCCACACCTAAGTTTCATTTTCAGATCATGGAGGCTGCTTCCCCTGTAGCTTTTCTTAGAGGCAGCCCAGTGTGCTTAACCCAAATTCTCTATTCTCTAAGGAGGCGTGAGCCATCTGATTTAAGAACAATGTGGCTGGAATGCATTATTTCCACTTATCTTCCTTTAAGGATTAAACCCATGCTTTGTGTTAACACGATAGGGCTGAGGAGAGCAGATTATTTCCTAGCCATGTCTGCGGAGATTGAACAATTCTCAACATATTTTACAGTCTTGCTGTTATTCAGGATCTACCTTATCCTGTTACCCGAGGAAAAGACAGGCAGACATTAATGCATTGTGTATGAAGTTTGCCTGTGGCCTCTTGCTTACATTTTTTATCATCATTTCACTTGTGAATGTACTGAAAAGTAAAAGGAAGGAGGCAGCTGTGGGGGAGGTGGGGGAGCATCATACCTTTCCTTCTTGGGGACCTGGCTACGAATGTAGATTTGCTAAGATGGGAACTAATTTCATGGCTTGGGGCTCATTCCTCAGCACCCAACGTGAAGCAGGGCGCTGGGTCAGGGAGGGCTGCAGAGTGAGTAAGCAAAGCAGCAAGTCAGGTTTGAAGTGCATTAAGGGAAACCACTGCACAGCGTGTGATCGAGCATTCTCACGTTGTAAGCTGTGCAGGGGTTTAAAAAAAAAAACAACGAATAATGGAAGACCTGTGAAGGAAAGGGCAATGGTAATGTGTGAGAGTGATGCGCTGAGGTCCCACAGTTCAGAAATCTGGAGCCCTTGAGTTCTGCAGAGGGCTGAGGCTGCTTCAGAGCAGGTCTCTACATCTCTTTCGTTCATTTTCTGCTTTTAAATTAATCAGAGCAATAATACATTTGCTCAAGCTGGCAAATCTCTTGTATTAAATCACTCAACATATTTCACTCTTCCTGTTTGGCCAACTGCCTAAAGTAAATTGGGATTTAAAAAAAATTCTTTTTTATTTTTTGAAACCATCGGTTCTCCAAGAGGTTTTATTTGGTGACTAATTGCAAGCCAGGCCCTGTGCAGAGCAAATGTAACCATTTATAGACTCAGAGCCCAGCACTCACTCTGCAGAGCCCAGGAGGATGCCCCTCCCTGGGCTGGAGCCACCGCCTCCCCAGGGTGAGCATTGGGTGTTGTCATTGATGTCTCTTTCTGACAAAGTTCCTCACTTGGAGTCTTTTGATGGACATTCCCCAAGGGAACTGCACTGTGTGAACAACCAGTTTTCCTTACAAAAAGAGAACTAGAATTAACCATTCAAACAAAACGCCGCACACTCGATTTCTGCGCCTATTACTTAACATGTACCTCTCAATCTGCACAGCTCTAAGAAGTGATTACTGGCATTCCTCTAGTAATTACAGATTGCTCAGTGCAGCACCCACTGCTAAGCAGGCAGAGCAACACACGAGTGTTCTGTGGGGTGTCACCCATCAGCACCGTGGGGTGCTGAGCATCCCTCCTCATGCCATCACGGCGTGAGCTCCGTATGACCTCTGGCATTTAATTCCTTACAGCAGCATTGCTTCCCAGCTTTGTTTATCAGCAGCCTCGCAGCTGCTGAAGTCAGGCTGGTTTATTATGTTTTCCCAGTGCCAAGCTTGCCTGTTCCTTCTGTCTGTTAGGGGCGTCTGGTTTGGATGTTGGCATCGTTCTGGGATCTGGTCGCAGGAATAAGTCCATTACAGTACATCATTTAGGTCTAGTTAACACTTTAACTGGCACACATCCTCTAACTCAAGCTGCAGCCAATTTTATGGTGTTTTTTTTTTTTCTCCCCATACAAATTAAGCACCTCTCAAAGCCATTTCCATACAAGTAAATTAATGTTTTCATGCCACTTCAGCTGGAGGAGGTTATAACAGCTGCTCGTTGTGGCACCACCAGATAAAAGAGCTGCAAGGCAGAGCGACACATGGGCTCTGTTCTCCTGCAGGTCAGCACTCGTGCTTTTGGCTGCTCATGGCTTTGCTCTCGAAACAGCAAACTATTCAGTGTCTGCCCCACATCCACCAGCATGCACTGTCCATCCTGTTCCAAAAAGATCTAAATTTTATTGTTTATGTGGCAGTGCAAATACTGTTTTCCTTTACTGCCTTGGTGTGGCACAACCCAGACCTGGTGGCCTTGCTGCAGAACATTCCCCAGGCTTTGACTGGGCCACCTGCAGCATTTTGATCTCAGTAAGGTGGTTCACATTACCCCTTTCCAAACCCTTGCTGTTTATATAGGGCCTGTGTAGGGTATCTGATACAACTGGTGGTTTACTGATGAGGACAGCTGGTGAGAACCCATTTATTGAAACACATGGCAGCAGGCCTCGAGCTTCCATAAACCATCACAGCTCCATGGGCTCCAGCCTGATTACTTGCTAGAGGATCTTCTTGGGAAGCACACTGGGAGCTGTGTATCTCTCACTGGTTTGGGTGGACTTTTTCCATGCTGTGCATCATCCCACTGTTGTGTGGCTGCAGCTCTCCCACCCTGCAGGTCCATTATTTGTTGTTTTATGAAGTCTGCTCATGGTAGAGTAAATAACACTGCGAAACAGTGTGATTTGTGAATCAAGTGAAAGACTTGTGAAACAACCATTTGCCCAAGCAGGCACTCTTCTTTATTTCCTCTTGCATTGAAGTAAGTGCTGAAGGGCTTCAGATCTGATGGGATGTGAAGGAGGGAGCAGACACTGGGGCTGGGGATGAAGGAGCTCTTTCATGTGTTCAAGTCCCTCACACAAGGCAGCTGGCCTGAACGCTTCCCTGGCCCTAAGCACGCTTCCAGGTTCATCTGTTCAACCCCCATTTATCCAAGGGGCCCAGCATCCCACACACAGTGTTGCAAACGCTCCCTTACACCTTCGCAGTGAGGACACGTGGCAGGATGCCTGGCAGGTCCATGGGGCCCTGCAAATAAACCTGGCAAGGGTCTCTCCATAGCACATGAAAAACAGCAATGAGTAAAACCAAAGGGCTGAATTCTCTCCATATTTGCTTGCATGTCGTATCCAGGATTAGTCGATGGCTTCAGTTCAGGAATTCTGCGTTTATACTAATGTTGGCTAGAGGAACTGAGGCTGGTCTCTTTTCCTTAAGTCACAGCCAAATTCTTGCTATGGCTTTTAGTAGCAGGGCTGTTTTCAGTCACTTACATGGTGATAATCCCAGCCCTGGAGCCTGGCTGATAAACTGTTTTGATAGATAGAGGCACGGTGTCTCTGCCCACCAGGGGAGCCCACTCAGCAGCAGCACAGGTCAGCTCCTTTGTGGCAGGACTGTGTCCGATGCAAGGTTTGAAAAGTCTGCCTCTTTCCACAGACTACACAGGTCCGTGGGACTTCAATCCAGCAAACTCAGCCCACCCAGTCCCAGGCCATTTACACATGGTCCATCGTACAGCTGGATCTGACTTGAGCAAGCTCCTGTGTTTGTTGCTTTACATAACCGCTTGGTCTGCTGTGTTCTGCCAGTTCTTACATAATTTCTTCTCTTTTTCTTCCTCCAATTGATTTTAATTCACTTGATATTTTTTTCCCTCCCCAACCCCCTTCTTGAGATGTCAGCTGGAGAGAATCAAAAGTGGGGAAATGTGGCCGATCAATTCAGCTCTTACATTTTCCTCTTAACAGCACTTTGTAAAAGGAGAGGAGATGAAGGTATTCTAGTGGCTCCTCTTCCTAGAGAAAAAAAAATGATAATAATAATAATGCAGCTGCCTTTAATCTCCTTCCAGATCATTTAAAGCAGCCATTTAATTGTCTTCTCCCTGCTTCCCCCTCCTTCTCCTTAAAGGCTTTTTCTATCATCTCCACGCAGCATCTGTTGGAGATGTGCAGATGGCATTTGTGCTTCCTGTGTCCTGCCCAGCACACCTGATAGCTGCATCCAAGGGCAGGGGCTCTGAGCACCACTGGTGTCACCATCCCATTTCTCAGTTGCGAAAGGGGTGGGTGCCATTGTCAGGAGAGGACAGCAGCTGAGCAAAGTGTCCGGACAGGTTGGGAGCATGGTGGGGCATTGAGCTGATGAGGTCTGAGCTTTGTGGCCATTGAGCCCTAAAGCAGGCATTGTTAGATGCTAACACAGCAAGCCCTGGTCCTAACATCCCTTCCTTCATTGCAGAAAGCAGGTGAAGCTCTGTTCTTACACTCCCAATCTGCCTGGTCTTCCTCCAGCATGAAGCACTCACACCATGTGAAGCTGGAGGTGCTTCCAACGCCTGCACTCCCTTATCTCCATTCCCCACATCCCCCTCATCGTTCAGACTGGTGTGGCAGAGAAGAACAGATTATAAGCCCTGAGCTTCCCCAGATTATTCTTCTACTTTCATATACATATGAGCATCCTGTGGTCTTCTGCCTGGTGTGACCTCGGCTGCTGATCCCTGTCTCCCTCTGCAAGGACACGTCTGAGCAGAGAGTTTAACAAAGACCTGCCCTTCCCCAAGTGATGCATTTGGCAAATTCAATAACATCAGCCCACACGCTTTGCCTCCTGTGGGTGCCATTTCTTCAATCTAATTTCAAGGCATCATAGGTGTGGGATTAAAAAAAAAAAAAAAGCTGACAATAAATCAGTTGAGCTGATGAGTTATTCAAGAAATAAGTGCCAGGGGTTGGCTTTGAATAAATAGGTGGTGGTGATGGAGTACCAGCCCTGTCTGGGAGGCAGAAATTTCTGAGCCACCAGTTCATTCCCAGTATTTATCTGCATTCAGAGTGTCAGCTGTTGAATTTTCTATGGGTGAGAGGGCGACAGCAGTGAGAAATGTTTGTATCCTGTGCTCACTCCCTGTGGGTGCACTGCGTGCACTGGACTCCTCCATTCTGGGCCACTACAAACCTGTCCCTCCTGCTCCTAAGGGGCAGAGGATGCTATGAGACAGGGCTGGACATGGCTGAGTTGTTTGCAGGCTCTGTTTGCTTCCTCCCTCCTATGGCCTTCCCACTTCAACATTCATCAGTGCAGTAAGTGTGCTGCTGGGCACGGCTTCATGGCAGCTCATCTCTACCAAGGGAATAAAATAAGTGAGTGAGCAAGTTTCTTTTTAACTGAACTCTTGCTTGAGGAAGAAAGATAAGTTTCTTTGAAACTTTGAATTTCTCAGGGGCTGGAGATGACTGTCAGCTGAAGGCAGGCGATCAGATTTTCTAGTTAAAATTCTTTAAAAATAGCTTTTCACAAAGCCTTCTATATCTGAACGGGGGGGAAGAAAAGCATCTCTTCTATGCAAAGTGCTCACAAATGGGACCTGGAAGCACCTCTATATTGTGAAGCCACACATAGCGAAAAGCCCTTTGGGTTTCAGTAATTCAGGGCTGTGAGAGCAGCTGCTGGGCTGGGGCAGTGCCCAGCCCTCACCTGTGCTCCTCACCCACAGTTTGCAGCCAGCCTGCAGGTTTGCATCTCCTCAGATACTGCACCCTGTGCTGTAAATCTCCCTTTATAAAGTTGTCTCTTTGCCAAGCAGATTTCTAAATATATAGAAGAGGAACAAGCAGCCTAGACAGAGCTGGGGATGTAATCTGATTTCAGCAACGTGTTCCCTTCTCTTTGCAAATACCCTCTGGTACTTCCTGCCAACTACTACTCCCTCTAGATAATAAAGAATAAATTTAAGGCCACTGCTGTTAGAGCCAACTTGTGCTTCTGAAGCAAACCTATTATCTTGCTCCTGGAGATTGGTCCCTCCTTCAGGGAGCTCTTGTATTGCAGAAGCTGCTTTGAAAGGAAGGAGATGAGGATTCTGAACTCTCTGTGGGCCTTCATTGCAGCCATTTGGAGCAACTCAGTGACCACACTGCTTCCCTCCCAACTCAGGTCAGTAGCTCCTCTCCTACCCTGAGCACTGCTCACCTGCTGGGCTCTTCTGCTGCCCACCCCTCAGCCATCTCACTGCCTTCCTCCTTCAGCCTGAGGATCAGGGTCTGCTCTCCCAACTCACCTTTCTCCAAGCAGATCTCTGCGGCACACAACTGCTGCGCAGCAGCCGGGAGCGCTTTGACGCAGGGCGACGTTGAGCTCAGCAGAGCCCTGGTTTTGATCAAAGCTCCAAGCAGCTAATTAATGGGGTTGTTGTGATGCCGCATCCCAGTCACTGCAACACAATCAAAAGCAATGCAGGTCTGCAGAGCTGAACCGCATGGATGTGGTCTCAGTCGGTGGTAGGGCTGTAGCACCCTGCTCTCCCAGGGAATGGATTTTGTAAGCCCACAGGTATCTGAGTGTGCTCAATACCAATTTAATATTAATTTGCTTTTCACTCCTATGTTTTTTTTTCCAACTGTCTCATTAAAATGCAGTGCACACAGCCACCGGGAAAGTTTAGCTCGTTGCTTGCATCATCCAATTGATTCCTTCTTGCATTTTATCCTCGAGAGGACAATTTATACATTTAATTTACTCGTTTCATTCAAAAGAGAAACTCACAGAAATGTCCCTCCCCGCAGCCCATACTTTGTGCCTTCCATCACTGTCAGTTGTGGTCTTACGACATGTCACACTTCCTCATCCTCCAGTTCTGAGTGTGTGATAAAGCACTGCAGGAGGAAGGCTTCACACCAATGCAGAGATATCTGACTGCGGTCACCAACCCACGGTGCTGCCTAAAGAAATGGAAGATCCCTTGAAAGGGGACAGAGTTTTTCAGGAGTGTTGTCGGGACCCAGCAGCGCCACCGTGCAAAAGGAGGTTCATGCATTGCCTCATGGCCACGTGTGGAAAGTCCACCATCACAGCATGGGGAAAGCAGAGGGCCTGAGGGTGGTGTTTCTGTAGCAGGTTGGTCAGCTTGCATGCTCTGAAAGCTGCTCAGGGGCTTAGGGATGGATTAGCAGCAGCGGCCATGAGGTCACCGGGACGTGGCACAGCACTGTGCCAATGTCTGCCCTGACCCCAGAGCTCTGCAGGGAGCATCTCTGTGTCCCAGGTCTGAACCACACACGCTGCTGCCCAAATTCTCCTCTGGGCCTCAGCTCTCCCACTTGTCTCTGCTGGGCTGACACCGCATTGCCCATGAAGGGGTTAAGAGCCCCCAGAATGAGTTTTGCAGAGCGCTGAGAGCAGAACTTGCTGCTGACATTTCCTCCAGCACTGAATCTGTGCTCTTTGTCATAAACAGAGCTCACACCGGAGTCTGCATTCAGCAGTGGGACAGTATTTGACTTAACTGTGGCCTTTAATTTATTTATAACTGCATATCCAGCAGTTGGTATCATATTTAATGCAAACAACATTCAAGTGAAATCCCCACTGAGACGGACATTATGAAGATTAACAGCCTGGCTTTTCTGTTGCTCCGATTAATACAGTGCTGATTTGTGCCTGGTGCTTCATAGACAATGCTAAGGAGAGTTGAATGAGGGAACCTGAGCTTAAAGCTGCCATTCTGCAAAATCAGTGTCTGACACCCTGCACTCATCTCGACAGCTGGAGGAAAGGACCCAGAGCGTAAAGACCTTTGGGAAACACTCACATACAGGAAAGGAGGAGAAAAATAGGGCTGGGACCTGCAAGGCACAGCACCAGAAAAGCAGGTGGGCACTGCACAGAGTTGCAGTGGGGGAATGATAGGTTTTGCAGCCCTCACCCACAGGACAGCCCATCAGCCTGACCCCCAAAAAAGTAAAGGTGAGCCCCACAGCATGCCATCTGCGTGGGTTGTATTTCTTTTAATTGCACAGACTGTTTCCATTTTAAACAAGCTGTCAGGAAAATTAATTTCGCCAAGTTTAAAATGACATTGAACATGTTCTCATGCTCTACAATTATCTGGAGCTGTTTTATTCCTTTATGTATTCATGTGATGAATTTGTCAGGTGTACCGTTGTAGGCTCTTTAGGAACTTTATTAATAGGTTTTTGTCTGCTCTTCTGTCTGAGTCCTTATGTCTCCTTCTCCCCCTTTGCAATCAGATTACTCCTGCTCCCAAATTCTTGTCCCATTCTCCTGTGCACAGAGGAGAAATGTGGCCAAACCTCTGAGAGCTGCCAGGACAGGGATCTGTTCTGCTTTGCTTTCTGCTGTGGATCACACTCGTACTCCAGCTTTGCAGAGAAGCTGCTGCGGGCTCCACGGTGCTGAATAATGCAAAGGGGATCTTGAGGGTGTTGGCTCTGGTCTCAGCATCTCTTCCAGCAAACAAGGTCTGCTTGTCACTGCCTGTGTGCTCTGTGCTCCTCTGGAATGGGTTGGAAAGATGTTTTCCTCAGGGGATGGCTGTGTCACAAAGAGACCATGCAGGAAGTCTTCCACTTCCATCAGTTCTTCCCTTCCCTTCTTCCTTCCTCCCCTTTTATCAGGAAAGGTCACTCACGTTCAGGGAAGTTACAGCAGGAAAAAAGCTGCCTTCTGCTTTCATTACTTTGAAACAATTCTGATTGAGAAAGGGAAAATTACCAGGCACACTCTAAAGGTTTTCTCTTGTTCTATATTGCTGTGTTAAATTCCATCCCTTAAGCATTAGCCAGGCAAAAAAATTCCTTTGGGGGCTCTTGGGGGCTGCCCCTGTGTTGCAGAGGTCTGCTGCTGCTGTCACACAGTGTTACGGGGTGGGACAGCAGCTGCCTTCACTGTGGGGCAGGTGGCAGCACCTGGATGGGACAGCCCTGTTTTGCCACACATAGGGAAAACCCCAAGCAGTCAGGGGCCGGTTTGCATTAAGGACACACGGATCAATCTGGAGAGATGATTTCACCTTGTAACCTGTGGGTACTGTGGATAAAGCATTGAAAACCAGCTGCAGATTTGCCAGGCACTTATTCCTTTTCAGCTGTGGATGGTCCTTGCTGTCTGGGAGGCTGATCTGCAGCCCCATGCCTTGCAGTGAAGGCATATCTTGGTGTCTGCAGCAAGGTGTCCCTCTCTGTTTCCCTCCTAGAAGTTTCTCCCTAAGCGTCATGCAGGAGCTGTTTGAGGCTCTGCTGTGAGCACCATGGGGTGCATGGATGCTGTATGTCTCCCTTTTCAGTGCAGGAGACTTGGTCTAGATGACATTTCAAAGTCCCTTCTTCCAACTTGTCCAATTCTACGATTCTATGATTCCATGCCCAGCCTTTTAGCCAACTATTGCAGAATGATCTAGGGAAACTCACCCTGATGCCAGGATGCAAGGCTTTGCAAACACATTTGGCTGCATCACAAAGAGCCACGACTCTACCTGCCAGTCCTTGCTCTGCAGATGCAGCATCCTTTTATGAAGCCGTGCTGCCCTTCTGCCAAATGGAGCTGGGGCATTTCAGGTCAGCAGGAAAGCACTCAGGTGGAGAATGGGTTGTTCTGCTTGGCTGCCTCCACTTATCAACAACACGGGGCTGGTATGGTGGCCAGGCAAACTGGGTGTCTGCATGAGCCCACTGCTTCCACCATTGACCCCAAATGGAGCCAGTGTTGCACCACTTCACCCGTTGACACAAATCAAGGAGCTGCACCCCAGGGAGATGGGGAAGAAATCCCTTTGCAGGGAGAAAGCCTCCTGGAAATTGCTGTTAGCAAACATCAAACCCTGGAAAGTGACTCTGCAGCCCAGGACAGGGTTTGCTTCAATGGAGTTTTCATGCCTTACTCAGTATTCTTGTGAAGCTTTGTTGGAAAGAAGTGGTCTGTTGCAAACAGGCTTTTGTGTACAGTCACAAAAAAAAGGGATTGTAAAGACTGCTGAAGAAAGCAGAGTAATTATCCAGGGGGAGAAGAAATTCAGCTGAAAATACGCATGGTGTTGTCATTAGCAATTCTAATTGTAGATTGTCACAAATCTGGTTCCAGCATAGACTTAGAGATGGGAAAGAGGGGGACTCAGTGATGAAATGTGCGCTGGTCACCCATAAAACAGCAGTTTGCTCCAGGATGTAACCACCAAACATTTCCAGTTTCTTCTGCTTACAACATTCAGCAGAACTGGTGCTGTTCAGGCAGACCCCCCTTCCCCCAGCCTCTCCCAGCTGCCGGCCAAAGGCTTGTGTTTAAATTGCCTGGAGTTGAGGAGACAAGTTTGCCTGGAGCACCAGCATCAATCCTGTGACAAAGGCGGGCTGATAAAATAAACAGAGATTTCCCTGGTTTTAGTGCTGTTTAGATAACTTTGAAATGCTTATTATTCAAATAAACGAATCGCACAGCCTTTTCCCTTATTTTTGGCTCAAGAAGGAGTCAGTGAATTTTCTTTTTCAGAACAGAACGTTTGTGCTTTTTTTTTGCCATGATTGAAGGAGCAGCACTGTAACCAGGCCCTTCACAGTGACAC
This sequence comes from Perdix hodgsoniae, assembly GCA_035772895.1. Lineage (NCBI taxonomy): Eukaryota > Metazoa > Chordata > Aves > Galliformes > Phasianidae > Perdix > Perdix hodgsoniae. The sequence continues at coordinate 8,636,443 of JAPSGF010000017.1, read as the reverse complement.
ATTTTGTGTTGGCAGAGTGCTGCATCTCCAGGGCCTCTGTGCACCGAATGGCTCAGGCTGTGCCTCCCCAGAACCTGTGCGTGCAGCTGGAGCAGCCCCAGGGAAAGCAACTGCAAGGAGCTGGGCCCTGCAGCATACAACTCTGTGCCTTGCAGTGATTTCAGGTGCAAGTTAGCATCAGGGCTAACAGACAGCATTTTATTGTATTTATTTTCCATTTTAATGCAAGGCAGGTGATGCAGCAGGAAGGCAGGAGCGTGGGTCCCTGCCCAGAGGGACCTGCTTGCTTCACTGCTAGGAAAGTCACTTCCCAAAGGAGTTGTTCCTGGGTTATATCACTGTAAGTGAGAAGAGACAGAGCAGTGCATAAAGTGCCCTGGAAACTGCTGCTCAGCTCTCCCTTTAGAGCCTCATCCACCCAAGTAATTGCATGTGGCTCAGGAACCTCAGGCTGCCAAAACAATATCATTGTCCTCTAACTTTTCTGTTTTCATTTACTCAGAGCATTAGTGGTCAGGCACTGGCAGAACTGCCCAGGGAGGTGGTAGGGTCAGCCTCCCTGGTGGTGTTCAGGAACAATAGAGATATGGCACTGAAGGATGTGGACTTGGGGATCTTAGAGCTCTTTTCCAAGCTTAATGAATCTGTGATTCTATGTCAATTTGCATTTTAAATAAGGAGATGGGGATAGAGCTGCTGATTGGTAACTTGTTCACTGCATGGGTGAAGGTAAGCATGACTCACCATGTCACCCTCGTGCTTTCTCTTTCCTTATGCATCTCTGACATTAAACTGAAGATAAAGGGGAGAAAAAGCCTGGGTGTGGATGACACCTAGTTGGCTTCCTCCACTGGGTCTCCCAGAGGGATGGTGACATTTTGAGGAATGAGGAAAACTTCATCCCCAAATAGCACACTGCTTTGGAACCCAGTGGCAAGTTGAGCACATGAAATGGGAGCGGTGGTGCAATGGAGAGCTTGGCTGGGTTTGGGGGGCAGGGAGCTGCAAGCTGACCGTCCCAAACCTGCCCTGCTCCAGGTGTTTCCCCAGCCCTGAAGCATGTGCTTTGCAGGGGATTGTTACAGGATATTTTTAGCGTGCTTCAGTTTAGTGCAGGTCGCAGAGAAATAGAGCATCAGTATGTGGAAGAGCTGTCATTCCACTTCCAGTCTAGCAGGAGTAACACATTGACTTATTTATGAGAGCAGTCAGCTCCCTTCTCTCTGTGCCTAAAAATCTGCTTTACCACTCCCAGCACAGAACAGTAATTTTACTTTCAACATTTTTGCCTTCATAATAAAACCTGAAATCAGGCTAAGCAGGATTTGAGGGAAGTGGACATGTTCCCAGTTTATTATATTTTTCACTCTTTCCCAAATATTCCACTCTTTCACTGTCTAAGCCACCGGGCAGCAAATCACTGTGCTGGCCAAAAGGAGGCAGAGGAAATTATTTTTCAAAGCATGAAGGCTGCTGAATAAACCAGTGGCTGTAACAGTTCCCAGTGGCTACCCAAGCCTTTGGGTGTTCACACAACCTGGTGTGAATGTTGCTCTATCTTCCTTCTCAGAAGGAGGGCTGGCAGGAGGGCGGCATCCCTCCTTCCCTTCCATCCCCTTTAGCTGCCCTTCCTTGCAGGATGAGAGGAGCCTGAGTGCACAGCCAACATCAAATTGTTCATTAAATCTCAAAAGACAACATCCCCATGCTTTGTGCCCAGTAGGAGAGGCTTAATCTGCTAGCTGGAAAATGCCCACGTTGAGAATGACTAATCTCGTACCTGGAGAATAAAGATACTTAATGCTCCCTGCAGCAGAAGAGCAGGTGGATGTCTCTCAGTGGCACATCACATAGAAAGAAGACATAAAGAGCTGCAAGGAAGCCAATGTGGAAGGCCATGAAGGCTTTCAACACCCTCCTACAATTTCCAGTGTTGTTCTGAAGTCTGATGTGAATTTTTCTGCCTGAAGTGAAGATTTGGGGATTTGTGATTATGGGGATGTCAGATTGATCGCATGGATTAAATTTTGGTGGTGCATCAAACGATGCCTGCCACAAGTATGAACAGTCCTGAATGAGTTACTCAGGGTAGTGCAGATGGGGCTGACGAACAGTAAGAAGGACTTGGCTGGGACAATGGAGATCCTAAGCTGAAATGTCCTCGTGCTTCATTGATGTAATTATTTTTGTGAAAAATGCCAGTTCTTATTAAACAATTGTCTGTCATAATTGTCTCCAAATCTGTCATTACCAAGGAGTCAGCTGTCATTTGCAAAGATGTGCTTCTGGAAATGTCTCTGCCTAATTCCAATGAGATGACCCAGCAGAGCATTGCTGCAGAATACAGAAATCACCCTTGGGTGAAGTGAGGGTAGAACAGCTCCATCCCAACGCTCCTCAGATGCTGCTCTGGTGTCTTGGGGCCACAGCAGCACAGCCCAATCCTCAGTACTGCTCTTGCTCATTCCTTAGTGCTTATCATAGGAAAGCTGGGGTCAAAGGCTGCAGAGATGCGTCTGCTCCCAGTAGCCAGAGCCACCACTTCTCCTCCATCCTCTCTTTTCCACTGGAGATGTTCCTTCTCCACTCGGCAGAACAGCAGGGTTTGTGGTTTCATAGTGAAATAATTCGCTTCCAAAGGAAAAAATGTGCTGGGGCCAAAATGAGAAAAAAAGAGGTGAGGAATTTCTCAGGGACGAGATAAAGCAGTTAGTTTGGGGTTGACCTACAGCACTCTGTGAACCTTTACTCACAGCACTGAGCTTGAGTTGAGGTGAAACACTTTGTTTCTCTTTCTGCTTACAACCACCTTCTTTTTTAGCTCAGGACAATTCTGAAATAAGACAGAAGCTCAGCATGGCTTTTTAATTTAAGATGTTGAGAAGAAATACGTTAGCGTTTCTGAAAACAAATTGGTGTTTAAAGCAGTGGCACAGTTCACCATTTCCCCCATTTTCTTGGTCCATTCATTGCCTTACAGCAGCGTGCAATATACCTTTAAATGCACAAAGCTTTTAAATTACACCAACAAATCTTTCTGGTTATATTTTTTGCACAGCTTTTACAGTCTCACTGTACTGAGTCAAAGCATTTCTGGTCTGGCTTCATCTGACACTTTGCCAAGTTCCACTTCTTTGAAGCATTTCAATTAATGCATAATAGATAAGTAAACAAAGGCATAAATTGTCCCCTAGAAGTTAGGTGCTGTCTTCCTGGCATTCTCTCCTGATGCATCTTGTTTCAAGTATCTCTCCTCTAGCGTGCCCATGTTTTCCCTTGCCTGTGCCAGGTATACACCAGGGAGAGTATTTAATAAGCTTTCTAATAGGCTCTAAAGATAATAAACCAATTAGCAGTCAAATGGTGGTACCTCTCCCATTTTACATTTTTTTGTTGTTGTTGTTGTTCCAGAGTTGTGCAGGGACTCTGCACCATTAAAAAGCAGAAATCCCTTTTTCCATCAGTGTGATCCCTGCCTCAGCAGCAGCTGTGCAGCAGAGCAGAACTTGACATGCTTCACAACCAGCTCCAGACAGGTCCCCCCGTGTGAAATGCTTTGACACACCATTTGGGTGGCATAACGCTGTCATTAGGGCCATACTTTTCCAAATTAAGCAGTGCAGGAAATAGAAGTTCAGATGAAGGCTGTAAGTACAGGAAAAGAGATAGCAGGGTGGTTGGGACTGGGGATGGAAACAAATTCAACAAATAAAAAACAAAATTTTAAAAAATTACTATTAAATAGATCTGATTAGAGAGAAATTAAGGTAACCAACAGCCAACACAGTGAGATGCAGATAATTAAGGAAGACAGAGACAGAAGGCAGAAACATGCCTTGGTGGGGAGCTGAGCAGGTGACCAGCTGCAATGCCTTCCCTGTGCCAGCAAGGAGGAAGCAGTGTGCCTGAAAAATCTCCAAAGAAAAACATTTGCAGCTGTGATAAAGTAATGCTCAGCAAATTCCCTGGGCTGGCTGAGGTCCGGCTCTGCTTTGGCAATTGTCCTCCTTGCTGGCGATCACTCACATGTTGATAGTAAACAACTCCCAGCAGGGAGTTGAGTCTTGCAAACGTTTACTTTATATCTTAAAATCAAGTAATGCTTCCCTGAGCTGGAAATTCGATACAAGCCAAACAGAAAGGATGACTCATAGGAGTGTTTCCCATTGCCACAAGTTTTACCTGCAGAGCTTTATCATTGCCAGCTCCGTCTAAGCGCACCAAACACTAAGGATGTGACATTCACATCTTTGGTTACACCTTTTTTTGAAGCCATGTAGACAGCAGGAGAGTACCAGTAGGGCAGTGTGCTTTCACCCTTGTTCTTTTGCTCGTGGTACCCTTGGCTGAACCTTGTGTGGATGTTACACCACAGCTCGTTACTTCATAAGATTGGACTTTGGTGTGCAACAAGCATCCGCCTTCATCCTTGCATGCTGTGCTGCAGCATCCCTGCTCTTCCATCAGCACCTTCAGCGCTAGCGGAACAGTCAAGAACACAGATGTGTAATTCCCATAACTTGGTTTCAGAGCGCATAACATAAGACAAGTAGAAGAGTCACACTTCCAAGAATTCATTTAAACAACAGACTTTGTTAGCAGGCCAATTTCTCCCTGCCTTGGTGAAGCAGCACGCTTCTTTTCCCAAAGTCTATATACTGCTTTATTTATTTATAATATCCATATATTCAGTCTGCTAGTCTGCCGTTTCAGCTCCCCTGTGCATATTTTTATTGCCCTTAGTCAAAGCAATATTACATGGGAGCTAGAGTGAAGAATGGGAAGTCAGATTTCTCAGGTCAATTTAAGGCTTTATTTTAAAATAAACTTTGCTACAAAACAGAGAAACCCATTGTGAAAATGCTTGTGAAGAAGAGGTTTCGATTAGATCTCACTGTTTTCTGCCTCAGTTTATTAACCTGAAAAACAGGAATAATAAAGTCCTCCTTGTACCCAGAAGGGAATGGACAGTTTTGCTTAATGAACAGCATAATGGTTTTGTCCATAAAATGCTGAATAAATTCAAGTTCCTTCCACCAATTCAGCACTATATGTGCTACTCTATTCTCTCCATGAAAATTCATCTCAGTACCTGAATACTGAGAGCTAATGAGAATTCTCTGCACTTAAAGGATAAATGAAAGTATCGCAATTACCAAACTGTCTTCCATTAGATGGAATTATTTATGAGAACTTGTCACTTAAAAGACTCTCGTTTTTCACTGAATCAGAAATCAAGAGGTTTAAGGCTGCTGTCATTCTTTTTTTTTTTTTTCCCCCTACCAGCTTGACACAGGAGCATCTCTTTCTATATTGCAATGAATTGTATGAGAGAACAGAGTGTATGGGATTTCTGGCATCTTCTTTATCCACTGCTGCTCAAGCGAAGCCTCTCAAATCATCCCAGAGCTGTGGAGATTGATCCTCACATGTTCTGGTGCCCATCCTTACCATGACCAACAAGAGGGTCCTTCATGGTGGGTGAACCTGGAAAGACATAAATTTATTGCCCTGATGTTGAATTTGGTGCCAGGTGCTGAGCACAGGGAATGCAGCCCCACCAAATAATTACGTTCCTGAGTATGTTTGAAATCCCAGATCTTTTATGCTCCTCCTCACACCCTCAAAACTTGAAGGTGCAATTTCTTTTCAACTGGAAGAGAAAAATAATATTTGAAGTGCTTCCATAATCCATTTTGAGGCAGGATTTTGGATGCAGAGCACAGCTAACTGAACAACAAGCAAGCAAACACAAACCTGGGCTAGGAGATTGTTCTTTTATTTCAGCCAGAGCAGACAGCTCAGTTCTACACCAGGAGAGCAGCGTGAATGCAACTTGCCCCTTAACAGATCAGCATGCATCAGTCAGCATGGCCCTGTGGTGCAAAGCTCTGATTCAGGAAGGGGAGGGATGCTACACCACGAGCCATTGGCAGCAGGAGGGTCTCACAGAGACCTGGGGGTGGGGGTGAACTGGGGGTGTTCCATAGCACAGCTGGCACAGACCTTTTGTCACCTCCTGCAGTGGTGGACATGGCACTGGAGTACGGCAGCACTGTCCAATAACTGTTGAGTGTAAGTAGCTTTTTGCAAATAAACACAAGGAAAAGAGTCGAAGGATGATTTCACCATCAAATCTTTGTCACATGGGCTGTTACACAGCAATGTCAGACAGAAACGTGGTGTGTCAACCTGCTTGCTGGCAGCAGAGCCAGGTGCTCCATTTCCCTGTGCTTGTTCTGAAACCAGTATTGAAGGAGTGAATTAAGAATTAGAAAAAAATTAAGGACTAAACACTCAATTGTTGGCTATGAATATTCATGACAATATTGGACTTGCAAATTTAAGGTAATTTAAATGTCAAAACCAGTGTAAAGTCTTACCTTTGGTGGATAAGTCAGAGAAAATTTATCTTGATTACAAGTCATAACATAAGGAAATTAGCATCTTAGGGCAGCAGTGATAAACACTTCTGTGCTATCCCCTTCATAAGCCATGTACTTCACAAAGATGAGAATTAATTTTAATAATAAAAAAAATCATCCCTTAATTAAACAGTTAGGTAATTAACAGGGAAATCCTGGTTGCATTCATGACACTGTGATTATTCCATCTAGCTAAATCACCTCCTCTGCTGCACAGGCTCTGCCTCCATAGCTGTTTGAGGAAGGAAGGTTTCTATTTGTGACTGAGTCTTCTCGTGTCTGAGAAACTTACCTTAGGGATAAATGCAGTTTATGTTTGCAAGTAATTACTTATATTTTAAAAGCAAATTATTTTACTTAATGCATAGGAAAGACCAGCGCAAGCAGTGCCCATGGTAATATCCCTGCAGGCAGGGGAAGTGGCTGCTGTCATCTTCTGCAGCCACACTCCCCGAGAATGACCAGGAGCTGCTGGGCATCTGCAGGGATTCCACTCCTGATTCCTGCACTGAAGAAGTCAGTGTCAGGAGCTGGTTTCTGCTCCAGTTCTAGGTCAGCATATTTTGCATCCCTCCACGGACCTTCTTGGTTTTGAGAAAGGCAAATGTGAAAAACACCCCTGCAGTTAGCAGGCTGTAAAATGCTGTATGGAAGGCTGAGCTGCCACAGGAAAGTGGAGATTTTCCTAAACCTGCAATCACAATCTGAATTTAAGGAAGAGCAGTTTATAACTTTACAGGCAGCTGAGCCCCACACAGACCCCAAGGAGTTAACTGCCCCAGCAACTCACAATGGCCTCATCCATCAAACTTATAGCCAATCCCCAACACTGGCTACAGCCAGCTGCTTTGGGATAAGGTTCAAAGAAATTAAGAACAGCAAAGAAACCAACCCACTGGCAGAATATCTGCCTCCCACCACTCATCTGGTATCTGGATAAAGCCTCAAAGCAGAGGTTACATAAAGTCTGTACGCAGCAATGACTCCTCAGCAGCTGCACCAGAAACGAATCTGACATTTGCCCTATTAGTCTCATTTGCAGTCTTATCCTGTAGCATTTAGTTCCACGTGTTCATTTTGCACTTTAAATACTATTTTAAAAAAAAAACAACAAAAAAAAACAGTTCTGAGAAATGGATGTGTGACTGGGACTTGGCTTTGCTATGGTTTGCAGCAGAGCACCACAACCTTCTTGGTACGTGTTGTTCTGGGATCATTTCCTGAAGAGCTGCAAGGATTTGGAGTTCTGGTGACCTTGCAGATCCCCACTGAGGCTTGGAACTGCAGTTCTGAAGCCAGTTAGGGCACATGGGGTCTGACCTGCTCAGTACAGGGGATTTTATTTTGCCAACAGAGAAAAGGAAAGCTCCTGTACCTGCTCTCCTCTCCAGACATGTTAGATTTGCAATTGCTCTCCCTGCTCCCACCTTCCCTTGCTCCCCTCAAGTCATCATGCACCTTCACTCTCTACCCTAAGCATGCTTACCTCCACAGTTTCTGAGGTGGCAGATCCCCTGACATCCATGGTGCTGTCAGGTCTCCTACAGCTCCTCTATTTGCTTCATCTCCCTTACAAAATAGCAAAATGTGCCCCTCCTTCCTCAGCACGAGGCACATAATTCTACAGTAGGAACAGCAGAGCACACGGTATTACTGTAGAAATATCAAGTAGGCCCCTTTTAAAGTAGTCCATAAGCCTGTACATAAACAGTCACCCTATCTTTCTTAGGGAATTTCATGATTTCCCACATTTCAAGACTTAAAGCAATGATTACTACAGCAGCCCCCATGGCCTCACTGCATCACAAGTATCTCTCCCAGCTGGATTTAATGCTCCTGGGGGGATTGGCTTGGGGTGGAGACATCCAAGATGACTAAGTCCACCTGGGAACCTCTTGCAGCTGCTCTTTTCCATGAAATCCCTTCATCTGCAGTGCTGAGCCAATGCTCCCCAATGATCTTTTGTATCTGGTTGTGGCTCCAGTTCCTGACCAGCCTTTGTGTCCATCTTCATGGAGAGTGACCTCAAACCTCCAGTCGTGCAACCTGCTCACTCAATTGTAAATGCACAATTGTTCCCAGTTCTCAAAGTTTCCTTGAAAAAAATAGCTCTGAGCATCTCTGCTTCTCTTTCATTTTTTGTCCCTTTCTGCCTTTATCTGAGCTATTTGTATGTAATCTTTACCAAGCAAAGAAAAGAAAGGTGATACACATATTGATAGAGAGTGAATGGGATTTTTCTCTCTGGACAGATTTCTTTTCCTTCCTCCTCCAGCACTTCACATCCTCAGCTCTCCATCTCTCTCTTGCTGCAAATATCTTTAGCAATGGGTCCTGCAAATGTGCTGAGGAACACACAGTGCTGTAGAAAAAAAACCAACAACAGCCATGTTCACATCACATGCAGGTCATTAGAGAATGAGAAGCTGTCCAGGATGGAGGCTGCTGGTCCCCATGCAGACAAGGTCTCCTCTTGGGGTAGGAAGATAGCAGCCATGGCCAGCAGCCCCACTGAGTGAAGGAAAGAAGGTCCTGGTTCCCTGCTTCCCCAGGAGCAGCTCCTGGATTGGAATGCTGTGACTGCGTTGTGCACAAATTCCATGCTGTCTCTTCACTAAACAGAGGCCACTGTATGTATTCTGGAGGAAAGACACCTTATCTCATCTGCTCCCAAACTAACAGGAACAGACCTACAAAAAACTGACTGTAGTATAACAACAGAATGACACATCTGGTCATTCAGACTGCCTGACTTGTAGACTTGCCAATGCATTCCTATTCACGCTGGGAACATGGGAGGACAAAGTAGCTCCCAATTCACACTGTATTCCTATTCTTGTTCTGTTGGCATTCAGCTTGTGATCTGGGGGAGGAAATGTAATTAATGGAGGACACAGCGTGTGGCAAAGGAAGACAAATCTGGTTGTGTATTCTGTTTAGGCTTTACCCAAAGCAAGAATGGGGAAAAGAAAGTATTTGGCCAGCAAGAAAGTGGTGTTCTGTGAAATACAAATGCACTTTCCTCCTTCAAAAATAGAAACTGCAGAGAAATGACTGAAATTTTCTCAGGTCTAACAAGACCATAAAAGCCTCGAGAGCTTCTTGAATAGTCCCATGATCACAAATCAGGGAATTAAGCCTACCAAAAAAAAAAGAAGAAGAAAAAAGAAAAAAGAAAAGTGCTGCTTGATTTGACTTGGTCGTGCAGTTCAAGCATAGCAGAGGAAGATAATTTTAGTCTTCCTCGTGATACTACCTTGTCCACACTTTTTCCTCATCCAATCACACTGATTAAGAGCTGCATGGCTGTGTCTCTCGGAGCAGCAGGGAGATGCAGGAGACCCGCACACACTCTGTGCTTCTTGACCTTGTTTAGTTTTGAGAGGTCAACCACATTTCCAAGGCAGCAGCACATCCTGAAGGAGACACGGAGATCTCTCCATCCTACTTCAAAGCCTGATGAGAAGAGGGATGAGTATTGCCTCCTGGGAAGGACTGCCATGGAAATAGGGACTTCAAGAGGGTGTTGACAGCATTAACTCCCTCAAGAGAGAGCCCAGTGCTTTGCTGGATGTAATGATTCAAATCACAGCCTTTCCCAATCACTTTTTCCCAACGCTACTCCAGAAAAGATTTAATTTCTTCAGTGCTATGACCCAACCTTCTGGAAAGACCTCATGGCGAAGTCCTGCCGTTACAGTAATGCTAAAAACCACACTGCCAAATGCCATCTCTGTAACAAGGTCTGATTTTGTGTGGATCAGGCGTTGGTTTGTGCCCCATCTGCAATTAATTTGTGTAAACTGGAAAAAATAAAGATAAATCATCTGTGCTGCCACAGCTTAATATTGTAATTCGGGGAGGAACTGCCACATTTTCTTAGTAAACTGAGGAATGTTCCAAACTTCTAAAGTTCAGACCCCCAGAGAGATTGTTAGATTTTAATTGCTACCTTAATCAACATTTATTAGTGCTAACCAAAGCTCCTCGTGGATTTAAAATTCAACCCATTTGTCAACTACTAATTATTTTACGTAGACAAGCTGTTATTTTACCAGCTATCTTAAATGTGACTTTTCAGCACATATGAAATATTACAAACAGCTTCAGAAATTTTGTTCATGAAACATAAATCAACAGACAAAGCATTCCTTGCCATGACCTCACATGTCTCTCAGACATCTATAATATCTCTTACCCCCTTCTACCTTCATCTCACCTGGCAGAGATCGTAAAAGCAGTCTCCAGTCCCATGTGTTTCAGGAGGAGAATGATTTGTTCTTTCCATTTGATTCTAAATTAACTCTCCTTTGAATCCCTCGGTGACCTGCTTGCCTCATGCATCAGGCTGAAGGGTGTAGTGGTTGGCATGGTTTATTGCAAAGCCTCTGCCTCAAATCTTTAGGATCATCTGGGGGCTGGAGATGATTTATTAATTGCCCTCCACGCTGAGCATGTGCCTGCCTGTCACCTAGCTTCTTTCACTTTTGCCTGCATCCATTCACTGTGGGCTGCATCCCCACTTCCCTACCTTGCCCCCAGCAGCAGAGTTGACACCCCCCCCCCCAACCCCCCTTCTTCTTCACAGATCGAGACCCCACTGTTCAGTGATCACACCACGTGCTGGTGGCCACTGTGGGAGCAGAACAGTCCCATGTGTTTCCCTAGCATAATCCATCTGCCATACATTGCCACAGGAGTGTGGGAAGAGAGAAAGAAGCCACCACTAGATTTAACTCTTCGCTGATTTTACAGCTGGAAATCTTTGCCTCTTACATGTGCTGCCATGCTCCCACCTTTTGCTTATTTCCAAAACTCTGGCTAGAAATTCCCAAGCTGGCCTGGTCCCTTTAATTGATTTAATATACATGGAGCCTACAGCCATCCATTTTGATTATCAGGGCTGAAATGACTCAATATTACCAAATGACAGAACAAGAAAAGTTGGGGGATAATTGACTGTCGCCATGGTTTGATTATTTTTTGACATGCTCTCTGTGAGACAGTATCCAAGTATAATAGTCTCATTCATTACAATGACTATCCCAAGCGTGAACTGAAGAAGTACAGAATAACAAGCAGACATTAGGGAAGCAAAGCTTGCAAAAACAGCTGCTGTGATTTATTTACATGGCGATACACCAGCAAGACATAGGCATAGTCTGCACCCTCATTAAGTCTGCAGCAGCTGTTCCTGCTCCTGTTCCAGCTGCAAAATCTACACTGCAGGAGCAGGAGCTTTGGATTTACTGAGTGAAAAGAGGATGATTTTCTTGGTTTTGACAAGGACTTCATTAGATACCCCCAACAGGGAGCACCATGCTAGAGAGGCACTTCCCATGGATGAACATCCACCACGTGAGCACCAGTGGTGTGCACTGTACTGTAGAAAAGTTATGCAAGAAGATGGACAGAAAATAACGACAAAATCTGGATTACTATGACTCAGATGTCAGAAGCATGAGGCACTACACAAGCATTTATTGAAATATTTAGAGGGCTGACAAGCAGCAGGGCTGGAGGAAAAGAGATATATTGTGATAGGTGCTATAGGGCAACGTCCCTTTGGCGAAAGCAAGTAGGAACCCAAATACCAGCAGATAGTGAGAACTGAAATCCAAATGCACTGGTAAATTATTTAAAGCATATTTCCAACCTGTCATTTGAGCTGAAGTATTACTTCCCCTTCAGTAGGATGTAGCTGGTGAGGGGGGTGAGAGGGAAGCGGTAGCAGAGACCTGCACATTCAAAGGGAAAATCGTGAACATTATTCACTGAGCTTTTGTTCAACCAAAAATATTGCCCTAAATTGTGTAATGGGTAACTAGATCTGAGAAGCAAAGCTGAGGCCAGTAAGCATTCTGACAGCAGACAAATTGACTTTATCATTGTTGCAAGAAAACTGAGTAAATTTAATTAATTTACCTAGTAGTCAATGCACGCAATGGCAGGAAAATAAGAAGACCTGAAGGAGGAAGAGAACAAGATCTGAATCTTTCAGGTTAATGATGGCATTACAGAGGACGGACAGTGCTGCCCTTTCATTTCTTTCCTCCTCAGCAGGATGAGGGAGGAGCAGCCATGCTGGGCCAAAACCTTGACATCTTACCTTCCACACATCCCTCAAGTCAGTGGCAGTAATCTCTAGATTGAATGAAGCCCCCAAACTTATCTTCATCATCTTCATCGAGTGTCACCATAGGGAGATCCTTTTGGTTGGTTGAGGGTCTGGGATTTTTTTGGCAATTGTTTCATATTTTCTTTTTCCTGAAGAAATGTTCTTCTGTCCTTCAGTTTTACAGAGAGGTGAACGGTACAGTAAGGCATTCTGCATCGTGCTCAGCAAACCTTAAAACCTTCCCATATGCCCAGCTCTCCAGTGGGTTATTTTCAGGATTTCCTGAACTTCACAGCTTTTCTCTATCACTGGAGCCAGAACCACAAGAACCATTCAGATTTGAGAGTGGTGTCCTAAAGATTAGGGGAGGAGGAAATTTTCTCTTATGGATGTTTATAGTGAAGATTTTCTGACATTTAGCAAGGTAGTGAGGAGCTCTGAGATCCCCGTGGGCTTTCATACTTGGATATTATTACCCTTGTGTACAATTAGGAATAATAAGCCTTATATCAAACACTTATGTGTGAATCATAGCTTTCAGCTATTACTTATGATAAGTCTGAAAATACTTTAGGTCACAGGATAATTAACAATGCATAGAAATGAGGTTAAATGATCTTATCAGGTATCCAAGCTCAGGAATGCCACCATTACTCAGTGTTGTGACATCTTTGCCACCCCATCACAAGCAAGAGACACTTTTAAGTTGTTCTGCATCAGATGTTGTTCTTTATGAACAAGTGATTTCTCCATGGAGGGAGATTTATGAATGGGAAAGCTGGAGGAATGTTTTTGCCATGGAGATATGATGGATTTTTTGTCAGTATACAATTTATTTCCATCTGTTCTGTATCTGATTAACTCCTGCAGAGTGTGTGATTAAGTTCACTTCTCAAGATCATTAGCTGCTCTGCATTCCTGTTATAGTTCATCAGTGCAGGACCTCACACAGGCTTGAAAATCTTACATGTTGATTATTTTTCATGTTCTGTTCCGCACTGACTGGTCATTCTCTTGTTGTTTCCCTGGATCCAAAGAGAGAATGCATGTCACTTTACCACTGCTTTGGAGCAAGCACAAGATGCTAACAAAAACAGATTTTAGGTGGATTGAGATACAGCGTAGACTGAAAACAGTGCATGCTATCACTGTTAGCCACGTGGTAACACGCACTTTATTCTGATCAAAATATCTACCCATACAAAACCTAATACTTCTTAATAGGAGCAAGCAGCCACAGCTCACACACAGGTCTTTTATATCACGCTTGGAGCTGCCTTGGGGTAGTTTTACTTCTGTGGATAGAATAAGGCCAGTGAATGGGTGTATCACTAACTGAGACTGATATGTCCTTGCCACACGAGTAATTCAGTCTCATTGAAATGAATGGGTGCAGAGCAGTAATGTCATGGGGACAAGGCCCAGTCTGATTGCTTGGGAGCATCAGTCAGATCCATCTGACAGTCTATATTCAGGCTTGTGTGCTCTTTTTCTCCACCTAAGCAGCAGTACCTGCAGCCTCCTATTTCCAGACCTTATCCAAAACAAGAAGAAAGCTGACTAGAAGAAAGAGACTCCTGCAGAGATCTAAAAAAGAGAAGTTTGGCCAATTTGAGCTCCTGCAGCTGATGCCAGCCGAGCTCAGCAAAACCCACTGAGTTATTTAATGAAAAGTGGATTGAGCAGGATGTGTCTGTATTTGAGATTTTCCTCTGTTGTCTTTTCCTCTGAAGGACACATTTGAAGGCTTCCACACCTGAGGTCCAAAAAAGTGAACAGCAGAGCAGTTTGAGATGAGATTTGAGCAAATCACATAATCACACTGTCACATTGGGTAGGAGATACTGAGCCCATACCCCATATAGCTGAATAGAAGTACAGAGCATAATGTGTGACAATAACCAGAAGTTTCAGAAGTTTTCCAGCTTTCGCATTCCTTCTTTTCCCAGGTGGAGGCTATGAGGACAGTTGTTGATCTGTCACCCCTTACAGACACAGTCTTGCTTGCCCCATTGTATCCAAGAGATGTCACGGAGCTGCTCACTGCTAAACACTTGGCATGGATGTTTGGAAAACTGTGCAAAGATAGGATTTAACTAGACAGGAACTTACTTATAACAGGAGAAAAAAAATGGGATTATTTAATCAGGTACGTCCTGTGAACATCAAACACAAGTGGCAAAGCCAAATGCTTCTTTTGGCATGCCAGCATCATGCACATCTCCCAATCCTGCTTTGTATTCCACAGGTTGCTGCACCCACAAATGGAGCAGTGCAATTGTTAGTGCTGAAGTCATTCACTCAGTGGTTAAAAAATGCTAATTCCAGTCAACAAGTGAGAAAACTAGTGACTTTTCAACTATGTGTAGTAACATAGGATTGCTTGGCAGCCGAATGATGAAGGATTTGCTTTTCTGATTGACATATGCTAACAATACAGCCTCCACAGCCAGGAGGAGGAGAATTTACTTTTCATTTCCATTAGAAATGAGGTGAACCAGAATGTAGTGGATTGTTAAATCCCAGCGACGTTTAATTGATGTGCTCAAAAGCACAACACCCTGCATCCTCAGCCTCTCCATCGTCACTGCCAGGAAACCAGAAAGGCAAATCTGAGATGCTTGCCAGCTCCTCTGGGGCCTCGCAGCCATTTTCCTTGTGTGTCCTCAGCATTCGAGAGGTCTCTGGGACAGCTGAAGATCTCTGCACTGAGAAATCCAGGCAGTAAAGGAGCATCTCAGCTCTCTGCCATTAAACGGGAGTCGTATACAAGTGCTAATGTTGCCCTAAATCTCAGCTGTCCCTTTGTCTGCTCTGGGGTCAGGTCCATGCTGGTGGGAGCCCTGGCTCTATTCCTTGGGAACCCTGACTGCTGCCTGCATTTCAAGCTTTGTTTACTTTGTGTGACTGTTTATTTAGGAAAAAACCCACTTGTACCACAAAAAAAAGAAAGAAAAGAAAAGAAAAGAAAAGAAAAGAAAAGAAAAGAAAAGAAAAGAGAGAAAGGCAAGTTCAAAAACATTTCCCTTTTAGTCTCATTGAAGGTGTTTTTTTCAGATAAAACCACTTTCTATGGAAATATTATGAGCCATTCTTGTTCCTGGCTTTCTTTTGTTAATATATTAGCAGTGGAGGTGCTTTATTCACTACCATTATCTTCATAATTTTTAACATTTAATCACTTGAGTGGTCCAAGACCCAATCAAACAACTCTTAATACCTGCTAACAGCTTCAAACCAGTGTTGGACCACATAAGCAGCCAATAACTGGCATTTCAGTGCTAGGACAATTGGATTTTGCTGGCAACAGAAGTGATTTGCTGCAGCTGGAACAGAGCCTTCCTTCTGGGTTTCCTTGGCTTGACAAGTAGGAGAGAAAAACTCCTTCCAAAGGGGCCTTGGGGTCTGTGTTCCTCCAGCAGTCACCCTGCAGCACAACATTCACAAAACGCCTGATTCACATCCCTCGTTTCAGCCCTCTGGGGAGCTGCTAGGCCAATTTCTGTGCCCACCATCCCCATCACTGCAGTGAGCCATGCCTGCTTCCTACAGTAACCCAGGGAAACTACGGCGGCCGTGATGGGAGGGTTGGCTCAACAGAAGCAAACCACGTCAGCTCCGCAGAGCCAGGGGAGCCGTGTTCCGTACAAAAGATTTAGAAAGACACCAGAAACCCCAGAAAGAGACAAACCCCAGCACTGTGTTATTCTTCTCTTTCACTTGATTGTGCTGGTCCCTTGCCCCGTGTCTCTCCCATGCTCTTGGTTGGAAGGAACAAGAAAACTCACAGCCTGCTGAATTCCTCGGGGTCCTGCTCAGTTAACAACACAAAGTCTGATTTTGGTTGAGCTGACTGGATAACAGACTGGACTGATTAACTCCATTTTCATCCTCCAAAAGTATGATTTAATTTCCATTTGTCTTCTCAGAGCCCTTGGAGCCTCATCCTCAGAACTGTTCTGTCTTCTGAGTCCTTCAAAATGCTGCATGGTTGTAATGCTTCATGCTCTGGGGGTCCTGGAGAAACACATCTGACTGATCCCAAGCAGAGCTGCTCAGTGCTGCTGGGAGGAAAATCCATGGCTCTGTGCCATGTGAGATGAAGGCTTTGTATGATGACTTGGTCCTGAGGAGTAATCTCATCCCAGAAATGCTTTCAGCCTGGTGCTTCAGTGGCTTTGAGGGCCGCTCTGGCCACAGGAGATTCAGCAGCATGGAAGTGGCTCTGTGTTTCATTCATTCCTGCCAGTGGTAAACATTGTAGTATTGCATTATCTTTAAAAAATATGTATATGTGTAAGTTTTAATGGGGAGGATAAACAGCCTGAACTCTTGGTGGTAGCTGAGATGAGGCCGTGGCACTTTGCTTTTGCATTCAAACAACGTGAATACGGCATTCTGGATGTGGTATTGCACAAGCTGTCATTTCTGTGGTAAGCCAGCATACAGCCTAAGACTTTTAGATCAAAAATGAAGCTGGATACTGTCTAAATCCTCCTTCCCAGGACTGTAAATGTATGCAAGAAGCCAAAGGAATGAACAGTCATAGGTGTTCACTGCTAGCTATGGTTCCACTGATAATGAAGAGTGTCAGCTCTAATGAAAATCTCATTTAACACCCATACAAGTCATTCTGCTCCTGAACACTGTTCAGTATGTAGTGCTGGGATTCCAGACCAGCTCCTGCCAATGCAGAAAGGACACTTCTGCTGGCTTTGAAGTGCTGTTGGAGGCAAATCAGCAGCACTGCCATGCCCTGTGCACAGCCCAGTGAGAGCCAGGGACAGCACCAAGCAGAAGGACTGTGCTGGGAGAGATCTGCTTCTCTGGCTCTCTTTGTCTTCAAGTGTTTGTGTTTGAAAATGATTTTTTTTCCCACAAATTAAAACTCTCCATCCCTTTGAATTTTGGTAAGTACAGGAGGGCTTCAATGCAAATCAGGACCAGATAGAAATCTTTTAATGGAGTTTTTCATAGAATGTTTGCAATTTGTACGCTTCTGCAGTAGCAATTCATAATGCTGTTCTTGACAGTTTTTTAAGCTCTTTAAAATCTTCACAGTACTGTTAGGGAATGAATCAAAACTTTAAAGAAAGCTCAGAACAGACTTTTTGGTTTCTGTGTGATTCTATTAGGCAAGACTAATTTTTAGCTTGGGCAAAGCTATTGAGTGAAATTCAATAAACTCTGAATCTTTGGTGGCAGAGTGAAGCGCTTCCTTTTGCTCGTTTGTAAATGCTGCTCAGTGGTGGCTAAAGCAGCACAAATAGCCACGTGGGGCTGCAGGACTGCAGGGCCAGGTAAGCCTGAGGAAAGCTTTTCACCCCTGTGTGTGCCAGCTCAGCACAGCTGCATTGTGAAGCTTAAATAAAGCAGGTTCTTTACAAGCACAGATTGCTCTCCCTGTGAAAAACTTATTTGGCTGAGAACGTGCTGCCTACCACTTAAGGATCTACCTTAACATCTTGAAGCAACTCCAAAAGATAACTCTTCTTTGTATGCAGGATGCTGTGAGACGTGCTATTTTTTAGAAGACAAGGGGAGCTTGGAAAAGTATATATTTAACAACAGAGACCATTAGTAGTTTGCAGTGGGGGAGCATATCTAGGAATTTCCTCCGGAAATTGTCCATGGTGTAGCTCTGTTATTATTACAAGAATAAACTGAGAGTCAGTGCTCTCACAACATGGACTGCTGGAGATGAAACCCAGCTGGAAATTTTGCTAAAAGCATCGAGCTCTGGAGCACAAAGTTCTACAGAGACTTGATCTAAAAAAGAAAACTTTGGCAAGAACAGCACTGCCTGTCTTCACCAAAAGAGGAGCTACATCTTGCTTAAATTTATGAACATGGAGGCTTAAGTGCTTCTGGTTGTCAGTGCACCTGCTACCCTTACACTTATGTTCTTAGTTCTTTGTTTTATGCATCCCACGTTACATTACCGGAGTTTGGGGATTTTTTCTTCATTTTTCCATTTGCATTTGTATTTCTGAATTTTTCCGGAGCAAAGAGATCATATCTCTGACCTAGATACTGGCAGTAGAACAGAAACCTGGACAGTGCGGTGATCTTACTGTGTTGGAGAAGGGATTTCTCCACCCAAGCGGATGAAGCACTCATTGGTCAATGAGGTTTCCTGCAGAATAACATGGGTTTTGCTCAGGGTGCAGGCTCACTTCTGTATTTTAAAGCACTGATCTGCAAGAGATGTGGCTGTTTGGGTGAAAAAAGTTAGCACGCCTTACAACCCTACGACAGGGCAAGGGTCCCCATTGCTTTTTGTCTTTCATCCTTCTGTTGATGTGGCTGTTCTATTGCTTTTAATAAAATTGCTTCCTCAGTGGTTTGTAGCATGCGGTCCGATTCTTGTTAATATTTTGAACGTTTAAAACTTCAAGGCTTCAAGGGACTTTTGCTCTTTCACCCTAGGCACCCAGCAGCGAGGATGAGCCTCAGGAACACACAGCTAATCTTCCCAGGCTGTGTTGCTAAACTGAGCTCCAGCGAGTTTCAAGGCAGAGAGGGAGGCCCTCACGAAGGCTTTCTGCTTTTAGTTGACACGAACAGTGACTTCCACTTGATTCAATCACTGCTTAATTTGATCCTCCATTTAATTTTATCAAAACTGTAGTAATCAAATAATTTGTACTAAAACCATTATAACTTCCACTTGTTTATTCCGATCAATTTTAATCCTTTAAGGCACAAGCTTATTGGACAATTTGATTACTGGCTAACAAAAAGCTGTCATTAAATCTACAAGGGAAGGCCAGAGCTGAAATATCCTGAGTAGACCTCATAATAAAGAAAAAATATAATAACATACTGTTATTTAGGAGTTGCGTTCCGCACAATGAAAGCTATAAAGCATCCTGCCACTGGCAAGATAAAAAGATAATGATATCTTTTGGTCATGACACTTCTGGAAATGAGCTGCCCTGAAAAGGGAAAGACATCATAATTGGGTGTGAGTGAATTTGCCTTTTTTGAGTGTTGACACCACTAAATGAACACATGACGACAGTGTCTGAGCTTTCTCTCTGTGCAATAAGCCTTCAAAACCAAAGGCAAAGTGCAAGAGAAGGGAAAATATTTCCACTGCAGGCTGCTACACTTGCTGTGAGAAATGAATCACGATCTCCTGCCTTGCTGACCATTTCCTTGCCTTGACCATGCCTCGTTTCTCCTCCACAGGTCAACACGTTCATCTCCTTCGTGTTTCCCATGGTCGTCATTTCTGTGCTCAACACCATCATTGCCAACCAGCTCATGATCATGTTCAAGCAAGCTGCCCAGGAAAACCAGGTCTGCACCATCGGTGGGCAGCAGACGATGCTCAGCATGTCCATGGAGCCCGGCCGTGTGCAAGCCCTGAAACATGGTGTCAGGGTCCTGCGTAAGTAGCAGTGTTTTGACACTGAACTAGCTAGAAGTGTCTATGTAGATATGACTTCAAGGGCTAGGTTGAAATTGGTGAACGCTTTCATTCAGAACATCTGAAATGAAAAGTACCATTTTCAAAAATCCAGATTACCCCTGAGAAATGCTTTGAAGTTTGCTATTATTATTCAGTTCTCAACTCAAAGCCCCACATTTTGGAAAGTGAGATTATGTCTTCTCCTGGTCTCTTTCCTTCTTCTTCTTTCTGAGAAAACAAGAGTTTCTTAGGGAATTTTATCTTTAATTTTCTTTTTCTCCCAGAGACACTTCATCTTAATCTTCCCTTAAAGGATAAAAAAAAATCATTATAGAGGAAGGAAGCTAGAGAGGGATTTAAGCATTATTTAATTCATTGTTCTCAGTGGAGGAGAAGTTGAAACATGAAAATTCCAAATTTAAGGAAAGAAATTATGTTAGACAGAAAGGACATGCTAATGTAAAGCTCTCCTTTTCTTATCCCTGGCCACCTCCAATCTGAACACCTCTCTTCCAGCTGGTGCTGGCTTTGGGCTCTCTGCGATGTGGGGACTGATGTTGTTTTAGAACCGAGGGTATTTTGTGGGGTTGGTTTTGAACAGATCATCCTGAGCTGGTACCTTGCACATGTCACTTGTGGGCACACTGCTCATGGCCATGTAGGCACACAGATCCCCTCCAGCTCCTGGAAGCAAGGCATTGGTCTCCTCAGGCAAAAGTAGGGGCTGCTCTGGTAATCTCTGCCAGAGGGGTGTGAAAAATTGGTTTCCCCCTGATGGCACACACATAGAAATGTGTTTCTTGCAGACGGTCACAGCTTTGATTCAGGTTTCAATTTTCCTTTTTTTTTTTTTGACAGAAAAAAAAAATGGAGCAGCTGAGATTAAAAAAAAAATCTTAATCAAGTCAGGCTGTCAGGCTGTTTTTCCTCTTCAAAACTTTGACTTCCAATTTCAATTACAGAGCAATGTTAAAATGTCGCTATTTCTGTCGATGAGAAAGCAAAACATTTTCCACACAATCCAAGCCTGAAGCAAGTCAGTGAGGCAGTGATGAGCGACCGCTGCATCATCTGCAGAGAGAGCATTCCTTGCTCCTGTGCTGCACACAGCCAGGGTCAGGCCAATCTTCCCTGGTGCTCTGCTTATTACAGCAGCAGATGACACGCTATCTTTCTCCCAAACCTCCCAAACCAACATATGGAGCTCTATGTAAACACACTACTCTGAAGATTGTATCAAACAGGGCTGGATATGAAGCCCTACTGACTGCTGGCTCGGCTGGGAGAGGCCTCTGCATCTCCTGCAGTCAAGTGCTAAGCTTTGAGGAAAGGTGAGCCTCACTTCTGTGCTTTTCTGGGGGCCAAAGTCCCACTGTCACCTCAGCAGGGTTCTCAAGGGACACATCTGCACCCCTTCAGCTGCATTTTGTCTGCTCCCTGCCAGATTTTGCACGTGGTGTTTTGCAAACTTTGCCCGAGCTATTCATGATATCACAGCAAAGACACTGCATTCCATCCCAAGCCAAATTAGAGTATTAGACTGCAATAGATTTTTTTTTTAAAAAAAAAAAAAGCTTCTCAGAGGAGTTTTATTAAATTTTGCGGGCCTCAAAGCAGCTGCAAACATATTTTGGATGAATTCCTAAGCCCAGTTATTGAAAATGCCTCTATCCATATTTCACATGCAATAAAGGGTTCGCCTTTGTACACATAATTACTGCAGTGTCTCAGACAACATTTATAGCTGTGAGCACAAATGGCAGTTTATAAACTGATGGGTGAGAATTAACATCAGAGAAATGAGGTGGAATTGTGATCTCCCTGGATGAAGACAGAAAGAGATTCAATATTTTATTCTTCTTCTGAACAGCCACAATTAGAGCGGTAACAAATAATCCTTTTCTTTTGCCTTTGCTTGCCAATATGTAAAGCTAAAGAATAGACCTGCTCTCACACACAGGCTCTCTGAGGAAGAGCTTTTGAATGAGTTCAAAAGCAAAACTGGCTCAGCATTTTAATGATTCCATCAGCAGCAACTTAGGCCTTAAATATCTGGCTTTATTCCCTTCCTTTCTTTTTTTTTCCTTAGAGCTTTGGTTCAGACAGAGGTTAAATAAAAGATCCAGTACCCAGGAATTGAGTGGTTCTGTGAAATTCTGGAAGCCTTAACTAAGCAATCTGAAGAAAAAACAAAGAATCTGGTAGCTTAAACTGACAGATGATAAAGCAAAAGCAGTTCAAAAATAGCACCCTAAAAAAATCTATTAAAATATGCCAGTGCCAATTTGCACTGTGAGGGCCCTCATGCACATGAGATGGTGAGAGCTGGCTAGCTAAAGCCTTCCAGCTGCTGCTTTTTTTATGGCAAGGCTCTTGGTGGCTGCCGTGCTTTGGCCAAGGCCACCTTTTCCATCCAGGAAGGAAATCCTGGCCCTAGAGAACACACCAAAAATCCCACTCCCTACAGTGGAAGAGCATCCCTCACCAATGAGTCCAGGTTAATTCCTGGTACTGATGGCAGCCCTTCTTTCTACAACAGTGCACAGGATTTGTGCTGGGCTCCATGGCAGCCAAAATCATCTACCCAGACTGATGAGTTTATGGAAGACAGTGGGAAAAGAAAAAATGGCCCTTGTCCACACTAATAAAGCTGTTGGCATGAAATTAGAACTTTATGAGGATTAAAGTATTTTCCATTTCCAAAAATAAACTTTGGCCTGATGTACAGAAAGCTTGGTTATGTTTCAAGGGTGAAATGTTTCAGAATACATACAACCAGTGCTTAGAAAACAAGTTTTTTCAGTTCATGGTGTGCAGAGTTGGATGAGATCAGAGTAGCAAACACTTTCCTTCCTTCTTCCACATCTACTGAGTTTGTACTTATTTACATTAAAATAGGAGCTAAAATTGTCAGGCCAGCAGCTTCATTCAAATATCCACAGTATTACTTTCCTCCTTTTTGCTAGCTTGTATGTGTTTCCTTGGCTCTGTTTGACTCTGGTCATGCACAAAACAATCAGGGAGTTCAGGATCGAGGAACTTGTCAGCCCTGCTTCCCGTGAGCCAGTTCATCAGTTCATCGAGCATGTGATTTCTGACTGTAATTCCCCCTCTGCTGTCAGCTTCCTGTAGGTGTGAGGATCCACATCCCGAGAGCTCCAGGAACTGGTGGCTTTCCAGCTCCTTTGTGAGGACTCCTTTATTCCTTGGTTGCACTGTAGCAGTGCTGTTCAGCCAAGTCCCTCAGGCATTACGTGGTGCTGCACAGAAGGGTGAATCTGCTGGTTATGTATCCTGACACACCAACCATTCGATAAGGAAGAAAGCTACCTAAATAAATCTGAGCTATACACTAGTTCTCAAACACACATGCAGATATACACCCTTCATCATAAGCAGCTTTCAGCAGATGAAACCTCACACAGGCTGCCCAGACTATTGCATACCGCATCCAATATAAGTCTTTCTAGGGGCGTATTTGAGCTTGGCTCAGTCTGGAAGCACTTTTTGGCCAACATTTCTTCTTGAAAGTTCTGTGACACGGACTAGTTGTCTCCATCAAAGCACTAGCCTGCAGCCCATCCAGCAACTGTAGAAAGAAACGCCTATTCTTGGAGCAGCCCTCACTGCCTCCACAGCTGCCATGTCCAGCAAGTGGGAAGGAGTTACTGAAGGGCACAGCCAAGTAATGACAACAACACCAAGGCAAACTGATGGACATCGAGTGCAGGCATTATGCATCCCTGGGTGGGCGTTGGCTAATCTCATTAAAGCGTGAATTCTCCCAGGTAGCATTTTGCTCTGTTACAGAAGCTGCTTAACTGAAGCAATTATAAAGCATTTAGAGAGGTTTAAAGAATTAAAAGAATATCCTTCAGCCTCCCACAGTTGGCTGGTTGGTGCCTTAGTGTGATAGATTTTAGGAAATGAAGTCACACCATATTTTTTAACTGAAAGTTGGAGAATGTTAAAATTATGATTCTGGGGCCTCTACATTTCTTCAAGCACTGCCAGGCAAATGCCAAGTATTAATGAAGCATCCGCGCATCCTACATGTTTCATTACTTTGTGTGTGAATAATTCCCCTCCAGAAAAATGTGCTGAAGATGTTCCAAGTCTGAGCTATCAATTTGAGGAGAATAATGCTATGAGATGTAGTATAACAAACAGGAGTAACAAATAGCAAATGCTTTGCAGCTGCAAAGGTGTACAGAAGAATCACAGTCTGAAAGTCTGTACTATAAGGAAATCAGATTTATCCATGAATCACTTTGCTTGCAAGAAAGGAACTAAGTTCATGACAGTTTGTATCCCTAGCAAAAATCCGAGCTGCTGCAAGTGGAGTTCAGCAAGTCTCCCATGACTTTAAGCATGGATAGAAGTTGTGCTTAACAGCTGAAGTGTCACACTAAAATTCAGGAGGATAAATGAGCCACCTAATAGCTGTATATGTTTCTTGGAGGTGTTTGTACGTGTAGGTTTACTTTGCAGCCTGCCAAGTGACATAAAGGGAGTTGTACAGAGCACTCTGTAAACAGCCTCTGAGGAGCAGAAATGCAGCACAGCTGTGCCTGCTGGGAGAGGAAGATGTGTGCGCCAGTTCTGTGGCTGCTGGGCAGGGCTGCAGGGATTCGGGCTCCTAGGGCTATGGGAATTCAGGCTCCCACTACTGCATCTCTGAATACAAACCTAGGGCTGGCCAAGCTGGGCAAGTAGATTTTCCAGGTATTAGGTCCTGCCTTGTATGAGTGTTTAAAGAGCTAACTGATGCATTTTTTAGACATGAAATCTGGCCAGGCCTCTGTGACTTCAGAAGCATGCAGCAAATACAGTGCCAGGATCCCCCAGCAAGCAGAAACAGCTCAGGAAGGAATAAAGGACATGTAAAACTCAAAACAAGAGGAGAATGAAGAACGGGGCTGCAAAGGATGTCATCGTGGGTTATAGTAGTGAGTGGAGAGTGTCTTGAATGGGATGAGGAGAAGACTAGAGCCCTCATCTATCCATCCAAGGGGAACATTTCTTTTTTCTTCTTCCTTCTACTAACACCCTGACATCCTTGGGGGGAATGACACGAATGAAGCTTAGATTGAATCTAGCAACATCTATGACTAATTATCTTAGAAGGGGACTTGGGAAGAGTCCCTGGTTTGCAGTGTGTTGGCAGGGATGTGCTGCTTGCTGAGCCCCATTCTTTGGTTGGCTTTTAACCTTCATATTCTGCCTTGCTCCTTTTGGATGAAACCAGGTCCCACTGGTGCCAGTGGATGTTTTAATCACATTGCCCTGTGTGAGCAGAGCCAGGAATTCACATTCATTTTCAAATCTGTCAGCTGAAGCCTCTAAAAATCAAGTCTGGAGAATATAGTCATAGTACAATACTTTGAGGGTTTTTTTGTGCTGAAAAGGTTTTTCTATTCACTCCGCTGTCTGCAAATAATACAGGAAAATGAAAGCAGATCTCTGGCTTCAGAGAATGTAAAT
This sequence comes from Perdix hodgsoniae, assembly GCA_035772895.1. Lineage (NCBI taxonomy): Eukaryota > Metazoa > Chordata > Aves > Galliformes > Phasianidae > Perdix > Perdix hodgsoniae. The sequence goes on along the minus strand of JAPSGF010000017.1, from coordinate 8,610,999 downwards.
TAAGGAGTCAAAACTAATGATTACACTGTTCTGTAACATATACAAGAGAACAGGAGGATTGCACCCAGCAAAGTCTATGTGTCTTCGGCAGTTTCTGAAGGAGCTGTGGGCTCCCTGGGCTCCTTCAGTTCCCAGTTTCTCTTTGTTTCATTCTCCTGGGCACTACTGGTGCATACTGGTGGTCTCCTCTCTCTGCTGGTAGTTATCGACTTTTATGGAAATGCTTTGTTCTACAGCCTCGTGACCCAAATACCAGCACAAGCAGTTTTACTAGGCTCCTACTCACATTGTAAGTGCCATAACCCCTAGTTTGGGGCCTGCTGGTGTAAATATCGCCAACAACCTGTCAGGTGCTGCATCATTTTGCATAAACAGCGCCTCGAGGTTTAGCCAGGCACTGCCAGCTGCATCTGCACTTGGCCCAACTTTCTCCATCTCTCATATCAAACCACACGGTAACACTTGTTCCCCGCTGTGATAGATTCTCTTGTAATGACATCAGCTAAATAAGCATATAAAACCCCCAGGGCTTTGAATACGCAGGGACTGCTTCTCTAGAAGTCAACATCAATGCAAATTAATGAGCTCCATTACCCTGCTTTATGCTTTATTCAATACCGGCCGGAGCGTGCATTCCTTGAGCAGCATTGGAGATGAACAGCTGTTGATATGCTGAAAATCAGAAAAGGATGAGAGGTTTTGTTCTGCTCGGTCTGCCCAGACCCAGACAGCTCCTGTCTTTGCTCCAAACTTATGACACGCTGTCTGTTTTTCAGCTCCCTTTGAAATACAAAGAAAAAGAAATAAATTGGCCAAAATTGACTGAACAAAGCTATTGAGGAAGGCTGGATTTGAGCTTCTCTGAGCAGCGTCTCTCTTCTGTCTGTCCAGCAGGCACTGCCAGGGCCCGTGTACAGGTAATGTACTACACGCACATTGCCAGATTTTTGAGACACTGGCCCTGGAAAATGGCCACCTCCCAGACACACAGGATATACTCGCAATGAATAAAAGACTCAGTGCAATCTAATAAAATTCAGCTTCCCAGCTTGCTTCCACATCCAGTTTAGTCTGAAAATCAAGACTGGCACAGCCTAAATCTCCTCTTGCACAATGAAGAAGACGTCACTCAAGATTTTTGTTTCCCTTTGCGGGCTTCCTGTGTGATATATGGGCTCTCTCCTCCTGCCCTTCCTCCTTGGGATGCTGTTCCAACAGGCAGGGGATCAAGCCACAAGACAAAACAGAAAATCACAGGATGCAATAATTCAGGTTTGCACTTTTAAATTACAAGTTTGATTTAGAGGGTAAACGAAGACCCACTGTGCCTTGTTTTGAATCCTTTCCCAGGTGGTGCTCAGCTCCACCAAGCTGTCCTGCCCCATCTGACAACACCAAAGAAATCCAATCCATGTGAAGCGTCAGATGATGGAGAATAGGCTTTAGCAGCCTATAAGAGTAATAAATCATCATTTTGGCAGCAACGTTGCCCTGGATACAGCAGGGTTAAGAGTGGCAAACGCAGGTCAGGACCTCCTCACCTCTGCTGCACAGAGCCTCACAGCACACTGCCCAGCCAGGATTTCAAAATCAGCTTCTAAAGTGCCTCCATTGCACTTAGCCATGTGTTTAATACAGTTCTAATTGCAGAATGATTGCTTGGGATATTACAGAATTACCACAGATTATTTAATTGACTATCTGTTTGCTGAGGTCAAGTGGTTATTTCTCTCAGCTTGTGTTTTTGTTGATATAGACCCCTGCCTCTGTGCTATCTGGCATTGCACTCTCAGAGCCACAGAAGCAGAGCTCCTTCACAAGGAGGAAAACACTTTCAATTAACATGTTGGTAGATTTAATGGGCAGATGTGCAGGACCATTAAAGTTGGCATGAGAAAGAATCCAGGCCCTGAAGTGCCCAAGGAGCTGCAGGCGGAGGCAACACCTGGGACCTGTCAGTGCATATAGGTTTCTACAAACTATCTGGATGAGATGCAGGTCAAATTCATCCACTTGGTGGTGTCTTTTAGGCTGCTGAAGAGCTGCAGACCCTATAGTGACAAATTACATCTGCGATCATAATGACCATATAGCAGCCAAAAAACACTCAGAATGAAATAATGAATTCAGCTAGATGAGAGAATGAAACCAGCCCCTCTTGCCTGCTTTCCAAAACATTCTTTCAGATGTTTAAAATTTTACTGAATAAATGACTTTTGCAGGGTTCCTGCTTTCGTACATTGCACATGCTGATTGTAAACAACTTAGCCATCTCCATTGTTAGTGATGTGTATAATAAACGAGAACCCATTTCTTGGTGGTTGAAAGTGTGAGTATGGATCCGGACATCAGGAATTATTGAATTTCTTGCCTCATTAAAGGGGTTCATTTACCAGAGCCTTCACCTTGGCTCTGTGCTGCATAACAGTGATGGGGAGGTGCAGCTGCCATGGGCTGTGTTTTTTGAGAGATGCTCATCATCTGCATCTCTCCTCCCACTCTGTAGGATGAGCGCTGATGAGTTTGGGACATGGCTGCCTAAATATTTCCAATCAGAAAGCAGAAGGAAAAGCAGCCTCCAAATTCACGTTGCACTGGTGGTATGGAGCTCGGTGAGAGAGCATTGCTACTGCCTAGTCCTCACAGGTCACATAAAGGACAAGAGTGATGAGGCCCTTACCGTCTGTAGAGCAAGCTTGGAATAAAAAAAAATAACATAATTATTTTATTTAGTCTTGATTTTCTTCTTGACTTTTATTATGTTATGTTTTAACTGAGATTTCTTTATTTCCTGCTGGGATTCTGCCAGAACGTTGTCATTTCATACAGAGGTTGAAATACATATTGCAAAAGGAAACAAATCTTTCTCTTGATTGCCTGATATATCTGCTTTTAAATTTCGATTGATGATTGCTCAGCACCAGCAGAGCTTTTATGCTTCAGAGTTGTAACATTCTGTTTCTCATTGTTCGACATTCCTTGGCTAGAATCTTGAAAGGAAAAAAAAAAAAAAATTATGCATCATCTCCTCTTTTTAACTTACAATTCTTATTACAATAATGTCCAGACCCAAGCATCTTGGAATCACTGTCTCAGGTATTGCAGAAATGTAGAATAAAAGGACAAGCTGGAAAGCAGCTCCTGAGGCCATTTAATGATCCCCAGCACTGTGGAGACTGTGGCCAGTGGCTCCACATAGCAAACTAATGAGATTATTGTGTCTACCTGGATGAAAAATACACACTAACTGCCTCTGTGGGTATTGTAGACAAAACTCCCAGTGCCATAACAGCATAAAATGCAAGAATAGGTGCAAATACAGCCTGATTTCATTCTGATCCAGGCATAAGCAGTCCCTTATCACTGTTATTTCTTCTTTCTTTCATAATTCCTCTGTCCCCAGCTTATAGCTATTTTTTTTATTATTTCTGTTATACTTGTTTTTATAGGTATTTTCAGGCTGTTTGTCCCTCAGGGTTATTAATATCTCCCAGAGCAGCAAGATGTGAACAAAGTGGGGCTTTAAGAAAGAAGTTTGCAGTGATAAACACCCCCACAAAACAGGTCCCTTTTCATCCTCGAGGAAGAACTGCTCACAAAAAGTAATGGGTTTCTTTCATGCCTTGCAGGTGCAGTGGTGATTGCCTTCGTGGTCTGTTGGCTCCCTTATCACATACGGCGCCTCATGTTCTGCTACGTCCCCTCCAACCACTGGACAGAGTGAGTTATGGTCTGGGGAGCAAATCTCCCTATGCTGGGTTGGGGTGTGGGGCCAGGCTGTAGCTCAGCTGTGGGCACCAGTAGACTGGGGATAGGGGTGAAGACTGGAGAGAAAAAGAGGGCAGAGCCTCCACCTCCTAATTGTTGTGTTGTTTTTCCTTCTGGATTTCTTGCCATGATTATCAGCCAAATTAAGAGTCGTTGCTTTACATCTAACTCCCCCAGATGTGGCTGAAGGAAGCATTAGTTTGAACCAAAATGCATCAGCAGTCCTTCTTTCTGTGGCTATGACCACAGAACAATCTCCACTGACAACGGCAGTGGATATTCACCTCTGACAGCCCTTGATGAAACGACATTTGGCAGAAGGGTTTATGCATCCACCGGGGATAACTGTCTCTATGGTGGAGATATTGATCTCCAGCCCTAAGATGGAGCAGCTCCTGTCAACACACAATTTAGTTGCGCAGTGCCACATTTCCTTAGTGACAGGAGAGAGTTCACAGATGGGAAAATAGCTGGGATGCTCAGAATCTGGGATAGGACATCCGCTGCATTTTACAGGGAGTGCAACAAAATTAAACACCGGCAGTTTTCACTGATCAGAAAATGTCCAGCCTCACAGACAGTGTAGGGATGCATATCTACACGCAGTTGCACACCTACACTGAGCACACCTCTGGTGTTCATAGATGGGCAGGGGCACACAAACAGCTACCTGCAGCTTCTCTGCTGTGTCGGGCTGAGTTCCTTAGCGAGGCAGATACAGAGATACAGAGTTGATGATTCATTTTAAATATGCATAGTGCTAACACTGCCAAGGGATCTAAACCCAGGTAACCCAAGAGAGAGAGATAACATAAGAGGTTCTCAGCGTCTCTCTCCTCCCACAGCATTACGCCTCTGTTCTCTCTGGGTCTGGCTCTGCTTACTGCAATGAACAGGAAAGGGAAAAAGTCTATGATATCAAAAGGCAGAGCAACAGTGAGACATTAAATTTTAATAAACTCCAAGCATATATAATAGTAATTTATCATACAGCAGTTTGCTGAATGGAAATATACATACATCCATAGTAAAAGCCAAAATCTTTGATCATGAAAACAGAGCTGTAGGCACACACTGGGGCAAACTGTTGCTTCTTATTTGCTTTCCTATATGTAAAGCATTTAAAGCAGCAATCAATTATGTAGTGGCTGGTTTTGCTTTGAGTCAAAGAAGCAGAGAATTCTGCTAGCAGTTAGCATGAATTTATGCATTCTGGTTGCATTCACTTTCTTTTCTTCTTTTAAAAGCTGTGAGTGAGTTTAGGAAAATGTTGAATTCACAGGCATATTATGAATGGTGAACGATCTGTATAGAAACTAATCAAGAGCTCGCAGCAGTTCAACAAAATCGTCTATAAATGCAAGTGTCTGCTCCTGAAGAAATCTTTGCTCAGTTAATTTTTCACAACTACATTGAGAAACTCAGCTTGTAAGAGCTGGATGGGCCACACCATACTTGGCACTGCTGAGGGGGCCATGGGGAGCTAGTGATGTACTCCAGCACTCGTCTATTTATCTTTAGTTAGACAGTGCTCAGACTAACAAAAAGGTCTGCGGTTTCCACTGAGATAAATGAATCTGGGGAACATCTTCCTGAAAATGAGATCTGTGTTGTTTATAAACCCTTTACCAGCACAGAGATGATGATCTCAGTTTTCCCAAGGAAAGATATTTCAGAAAGAAAGAAAAAAAAAAAAATAAAGCTAAACATTCTAGATGAAAACATCATCTTGTGATGGCGAGGATCTGTTCCAAAAGCATGCTATTACCAGCTTGCCCCCAGAGTTGAGAATGCCATCCCAGAGTACAGGCAAATCCCAACCCAGGGACCCATTGAATGATTTGATGCAGCTCTCACTGCCCAGGGGAGGAGATATCTGCATCTGTTACAAGATCTTGGCTCTTCTGCAGGCTCTGTATACCAGAACTGCAGCCAGAAAAATCAGACTAATGTATATGCATTACATAGAAGCAAATTTCCATCTGGTTTCTCAATTTCAAGCATGTCTATTTTCAAAGAAAAAAAATGAAACCGAGGCAAATATCCCACCCAGTCCCAAGGCATCAATGAGTTTCTAACTGGCAGAGAGTGGGGCAAGACCTCTGTCAAGGTATTTGACCTACACTTGCCCAGTCTCAGCTGAAACCAAAGGGCGCTGCACTGACTCCCACTGGCAAGATCATGTCCCTAACAGAGAAAAGTTAGCAACAAGAAAAGCTCATGTTTTCTTCACACTTGTGACTGAATTATTCCAGTTCTCCACATTTTCTTAGAATTCTTTCATCTGTTCTTCCAGTTTTCTTTTCAACTTCTACCACTACTTCTACATGTTGACAAATGTCCTCTTCTACGTCAGTTCAGCAATCAACCCCATCCTGTACAACCTGGTATCTGCAAATTTCCGACAGATCTTCCTTTCTACGCTCACACTCGTGTGCCTACCATGGAGGAAGAAGAAAAAACGACTTGTGTTCACCAGGAAATCCAACAGCATCTCCAGCAACCACACTTTTTCCAGCCAGGTCACAAGGGAAACTACATACTGAAGCCAAAGGAGGAAGAGAAATGCATTTCATGGAGTCTAAACTTGAGAGAGGCCTCTGTGACTTTCATGCATGGTCTCCGAATTCATGTAACACAAAGCGTGTTTAGCAAAGTCATTTTTGTTGGAGAAATAGGCTTCATTCTGCCAGTAACTTTGAGGTTATTTTAAAGCATTGGCCTTGCCTCCTGTGAGTGATGTCTACACGATTTGTAAGTTCAGTCTGGTGTAAATCCAGGTACATTGTTAACTGGGAAGCCAATATATGTTAAATTTAGGCTACTTCATACAGTATTTCATCCTTCTCTATTGCAGAGATGCCGTGTTCACATCCAAAGGTTTGAGATCGTGCCTCTTAATGGCACTGAGCAGAGTCTAAGGAGGAAAAAGTAGTTTCGTAAAGAAAGGGTTGTTTTTGGCAAATGGACATGCTCATCTATGGATGGATATGCAATGAGCAAGGAGTGAAAACTCAGGGAGTCAGATGGGTGTTTTAGAATTACATCTAAATTCTTACAAATATGACCTGGGTGCTCAAAAGAGCCATTCTGGCTCCTTGAACTTAAATACCAACAGACGATGCCTTACTTAAAATAGGGTGAGGATAGCCTGGGGGAATTGGAGTCAGCTTTCACTTTAGGGCATGCATAGTGCCTGGTGCAGGGAGCCCTACTCTCTGGTATCGGTATTTCAACACCTATAAGTAACAGAGTCTCTGGCAAAGTCAAGAATGTAGAAACTGTGCCCAGCTGGAGTGTTGAAAATGAACAGAAATGGAAAATCTTACTTATGCCACACAGTCAAACTCTTGTTTCTCTTGCCAGGGAAAACAGCTAGCTGGCCTGCATTAAAGAGGTGAAAAAACAGCAGGCTGCGGAGGGATCCAGCCTGCTGATATAAGAGCAACCAGCCCAGTTCTGTAGGACTCTAAGATTTTTCCCATTATTTTCCCAAGCTGACATCTCATAGGCTACTGGCTGTAGGCGGTGGGGCCTCTTTTTCTACCTTTCATTTCTTTTTGCTACCAAAACTGTTGGTACACTGATCTCATCACACTAGGTCTAAGCTGGGAGACTTAGCTCTAAAACAACTTTCTTTTAACAAATCAGAGGAACAGGGCTGAGACCTGTTTACAGCAAATCAGCCAGTTTGGTTCGGTCAAGGTTGTGCTGAATCCTGACTATGAGCAGGTTCTGAACAAAAATCAGGATCAAAATAAGAGTCCATACAGCATATTTTCTCTTCCTCATATTTTCTCCCTTGATTATTGCTTTGAATTTGAAATTTCTCAGCTGGTCAGGATAGGTAGCATGATGTTTTTTCCTATATTGCTCTACCACTGACAGCCAACTATGAGACGTAACAAATTGCCCAAGAGCCTTTGGCACCAGAAATCAAGGGCCTCTGGGACAAGCTAAAGGGCTTTCCCTGCTGTCACAGCACCAGATGGTGACCTGCATGAACCGGGAACCAACCCATCATCTTGTTCAACCTGTGCTGTGATTTTGCTGTTAGTGACCTTATGTCCCCCTTCACACAGAGGCAGAAAGTAAATCAAAGCTGACCCTGCTCACATTCTCCTTGCCAGAGGCATTCCTCAACACCCAATTGTGCTCACACAAAGGTGAACCAAACACATCCTATCAGGGAAACCATGCATTTTGTTAAAGGTCTGGCCTTTACAAAGTGATGCAGTCACAAACCATTAGCAGGAATTCAAACAGACTCTAAAATAGATGTAAGCCATTCTGGGGCAAGAGGCAGGCTGGAGAGCGCTGGTAATAAGGTTAGATTTTAGTCTTATCTGCAGTTGTTGTGAGAAGGGTTATTCTCTGTTGGTGACAGACACTGCTGTTTGTTTCTGCTGCTTAGAATGGCTGTGGGAAAGGGAAGGTGGATTACTCCTGTTTGAAAGCACAAAAATTAAGAGATTCTCCATAAAGAGAGTTCTAGGGGGAGCTCTGCTGAAAGGAGGCTCTTTGCAAATCCCTGAACACTTGCAGAGGGGGCTTGCTTCTTTATGACAAACTGGAAGTGATGCTTGGCTCCATTCAGCTGTCCAGCTTTGCCTATCCCCTGTCACTCTGCAACTATTGATCACTCATGGAACACAGGACTAGTCTCAATGCTGGATATGTGCTTCTGGCCCCATGCACAGCTGTGTGGGGCTGCAGATCTCCACAGTGCGCATCAGTTCATGATACGTTCAGTACCAGCAGTATCTCATGAGTTAGGTCCTGCTGGGCTCAGGACATGGAGAAAACACCTCTGGGGCGTTTGTTGTTCGTTGTGAGTGACAGCTCTCTGCTCCTGAGGCATTTATTGGCAGTGGAACAGAGCTACCTGCACGGTACATCTGTCTGTTGCCAGCCATGACCTCCAACCACACCTAGCAGGGAAGGAGATTATTTTAATGCCTACTACAGAACTACTCCAAAGGAAAGGGCTCAAAACAGGAATCGGTCGGGCTTTGGTTCCTTCTGATTCCGCTAAACTACAGGCTCTGTCCTGTCATGCCTTCTCTTAATTTCTCGCCCTGGTTGTACAAAACAGAGGGCAGAGTTTACAGCTGACAAAGCACTTTTGTTGCTCATGTGCAGTTGACTCTTCTTTGACAAGGAAAAACAGTAAAGGGACACACAGAGAAAAAGGACAGAGAGGAGACTGGCTTCTCTTTGCAAGGAAATTTTAGAGGAACCAGCAAATATTATCATCGTGAGTGTGCTAGAAATGGCTTGGGCAGATTGGAAGAGAAGCTGTAGAGGATCAATATATCCTGCACCATGGGCAATGGGAAACACATAGGAATAGCAGAACGATGTATAGACCTGTATGTTCTCGGTTTATTCGCTTTTACTACTTTCATCTAACGCCTGTCCATTACAGATCAAACTTTTATGATGTTTGTAGACAACTGCAGCTGAGAGGGGGACACAGCACTTGTGGCACCTTGACAGCTTCCAGCTGATTGAGGAAGGTGAGCTGCAAACAAAATAAATAACCCATGGGCATCATCCATATTAGATCCTACAAACCCAGTTATCTTCACTGTTCTCACTCCTCCTGCACTAACAAAGTGCAGGTATGATGAGCAGAGGAAGAGGAGTCTTAATGTCGCACACTTAGTGGCAGCCTTCCAGGCAAGACAACCTTTAAATAGTTCTGGAGAGGACCCAAACTTTTTAACAGCACTTCTAAATAGAGTCAATAGCTGTGAGGTGGTTTCTGAAACCTCCCATGGAAGCTGTAACTGTGTTACTTTGACTTTCATTAGGATTTAACATCCTGTGTGTCTCAGTTGCTTTCCAGTATTCACCTCTAAAATGTTTCATGTTATTAATATGCTCATTAAACACCAACCTGCTGAAATGTGATTGGTTATCTTAGGAAACACTGTACAAAAATACTCTCACGTAAGATGTTTGGCCTTGATTTTTATCACTGAGATACACTGGCAGCTTACAGAACTTTTGGTCACAGCTCTGTGAAGGTGGTGGCTTTATTTTTGATTTGACATGAAAATGAGAACAAGCTGGAGTGAAAATGGACTTATCATAAAGTTCTTCTGCAGAGTTTGCTGGAATGCTCAAGTCCTGAAGAGCTGCCTGCAATGGGAGATTTATCCAAGCAGTTTTCTGGCTTCTAAAGCCCTGTTCCTCCAGGTTAATGTGGGAGCAGGCCAGAGTCTATGGCCTTAACTTGGGATTGCAGCTCACAGCTACCTCTTCCATTGAGCAAATCTAATTACCTGAGTTGAGAAGTGAAAGTTACAGCTGATTTCATCCTCTTCCCACCCTTCACCTAGTTTTGCTATGCTCAAAATAGTTTTGGCTTCCCTGAGCTCAAAGAGGTGAGGATAAGACACTATAAGACCCCATGGTTTTCTAAAGAAAAGCATGGTACTCTCATGAAGAAAAAGGTACCAAATGCCCAGTATATACTTAGGACATGGTTCTCTTTCTTTCCATGCCTTTCAACAATGGTTGAACTGCTAACTCAGCAGGGTTTAGCTTTAAGCCTAGTGGAGTATAATTGGCTTTTGCCATTAAACAAAATGCATCCTCACATCTTTGTATTCCTGTCTTGTCTGAATTCTCTTTAGGGGCAGAGCAGTGAGCATTCATGCAGCGTGCTGTTAATCTATGTAAATGTCCTGTAAGTGTTTCAAACTGGTTGTTTCTACTTAAAAAAATAGATCTGTTGAACCCACAGATGTGGAGTGCTGCCAGATGGATTCAGAGCGATTCCCATCTGAGGACAGTTTATCAAGTGACCTCTTCAGATATACTTTTGAGGTTTCGTTTATCTTCACAGTCTTCTCGTCAGGGCCGTCTATTTGGCAGCGTGTGAAATTAGATTTCCAAAGTCATTACGCTGCTCAGAAATTTCCCCCAGACAGGACTTTCTCACCGCAGGCCCCCTACACAGAGGTGTTTGAACGCTCTGCTGAGCTTGTCTTTTTGCAAAGCGCGTGAGATCTCGCTTCAGCGACTGCGCCGTAAAGAAGAAAACTACGTGGAAAAATCGGTGAGGAGGGTTAGCAGGACACGTGCTCGAAACACCACAACCACAGGACCTTTGCATTTGCAGCATCAAACGTTCAGTGAAATAAAAGTCTGCTGTTGCTGCAGACAGCTTGTCTCGTGGAATTGAGCTGAGCATCTGTGCGGCTACCATTTGTGCATGCCCTCAGTGGGCATGGGAGTTTTCCTGTGCAACACGTTGAGTGTTAGTCTGATATCTTCCTGGTTGTGTTGTTTGGTAGCTGTTTAAACAAAGCTTTATCTGTTGGAGCTCTGCCTGATTCTTTAAATTACAGATGAACGGCTCCTGTTTTCGGTTCCTACTCACTGAGCAGGGAAACAGAAGTTGCTAAAATTCCTGGTGCTGTGTCCTGGCTTTGTGATCAAGAGTCCTTCCCCAGCTGTGCCACCTGATAGTCCTGCACATACTGTATTTATGGCAAACATTTCTTAAAGTGCACCTTTTTCTTTTTTTTTTCTGAACTACAAAATGTTGATGTGCTTTATTTTCTGTGGCCTGTTGTGCAATGGGAAGAAAAAATAATGAATGTTCAAAGTGTGTCAGCGTCTCCTTTGTAAGATTTTCTGTGACAAAGGAAAGGAAAGGGTGTGAAATCCTTTTGTATAGCAATGGGAAACACTCTTTTGATGTAACATGCTATTATTGATACTGTGTTTACTATCAAACTGTAATGAAATGGTTACTTCCTGATATTAGCCTTTGTACTGTATGGTATTTTATTTTATTTTGTCATTAATTGAACCTAAAAAATAAATATCCAAATTTAAGGCTTGGATCGGTTTTCCTTGATCTGGTGGTGGCCGTGCCTGGGTCACACACCCTGCTCACCAGAACAAGCTGCTGGCTGTTCTCCAACCCTATTGAAATCCCCTTAGATAAAGTAAAAGCAAAAAGAGAGTGTGTGCTGGTTCACAGCCCAACCTGCTGTGGTGTTAGGAGCAGCAGCACAGAACATCCAGCTCCCTCTGGTTGAACCCCAGGGCTTTGAGAGTGTGACAAGCCTGAGGGATGGGAGTGGAGATGTTCCAGCCTTCAAGGCAGCTGCTGTGCTGAGATCCAGCTGGTATTGTGAGAGTCCTGCTGTTTTCTGAACTCCTTTGTTTCTCTTTCCTGCTTGTTTTCCCCTATTGTAAGGAAAGCACTAAAAACATTACATCTCGGCTGTTATTTTTACAGCAGCTCTGCCTGGAAAACTGAACAGTTCAGGGCTTTATTGCATGGGAAGGTATATGTACACAGCAAAGGAGACAGCCTGTGCCCCAGAGAATGCGCTGCTGAAAGACAATGCGGGTTCCTGGGCCTTAACCCTGAAATCTCCCCTCCTACTCCTTGTCTCCTCCTCTTTCTTTTTTGTGACCCACTTCATCCTGGCACTGATTTTTCCAACACAGATGTCACTTTGCAGGAACAGGATACTCAGGTATTGCCATTGCTTTAAAGCATCTTTACACTTCATGAGCAAAAATGAAGCACCTCCATTCTCCCTGCAGCTCCCCATTAAAACTGCCGTAATGTAGCTCAGCTGAGCAACAGGACAACCCACAGCATCTTCACACTTTTTGGCCATTCCACGTGATTGTTCTGATTTCCAGCAGCACAAAAGGTTGCTTGGAAAGTAACATCAAAATAACATTTAAGTATTCGGAGTCATTCGTGGATACAGAATCCATCTTTTAAAACCTCTCTGAGATGTGCTGGCTCTCCAAAAGCATTTTGGTTCTGCTTCCAGTTGAGAAGAGCAGGATTTCTGTTGTCCCTACATCATCAGTTATTGAAGAACCCAATAATTTATTTGATGGATCCTTTTATTTGGTCTTCAGCCCTGCCCTGTTAAAAGGTGTATTTTCAGCCAGCTGCCCACAGAGATGGAGTTAAACTCTTCAGCAGTGAAAATCCACGATATGCAGCAATGTCCTTTTTTCTGCATGAGATTTTCGTGCAGAGAAAGATGCTCCCAGCAGAGTCTCAGAATACCGAGACCTGGTTCAAACTGAGGTGAAAAATCTTGCTCTCTACTCATGAATTCCCTGAATTGAATTGTTCAGAACCGATTCCTTGAAAAAGCAAAATTCTCAGAAACCAGTGAGCTGTGCTCTACCGATGAAACCTTCCCTCCCAGTCTTGTGCAATCAGGCATCACAGCATGCCCCACCAATGCAAAGGAAAGCAAAGCACTGTGGATTGACAGTGAGTTTCTTCCTATTTGAGAAAGGGAAAAGGGCTGCGTTTCAAGCAAAGGAGGAATGCTTTCAGTTTGGCCCGTATTTCTCATTTCAATTACAAAGGTAATTTCCATAGTTCACAGGAGGGAAATTTCAGATGCTTTTCGCAACAAACATTGCAGTTGAGTAAGTGGCTTCATAAAACTTAATAAACAGCCATCCAGAAGTTAATTTATTTAAAATGTCTTTAAATCCTCCTCTGCCTTATTGAATTCATTTGAACTGTAGTTCAGGTTGGAGTATATTCATGAGGGTATTTAAGCAGTAAGGCAGAGCATCCTGGTTATTGTTGTAAGTCCCGTGTGGGCTGTGAAGTATGAAGCCAAGTGTGAAGAGACCGTGGGTACTCACATGCAAAATCCTTCCTGCAGTGCATGAGCACAGATACAGCCCTGAGTGCTGATGGTGGCTGCACCCAGCAAAATGCTGGGGTTCACTGCAGGGCCAGCCTGCAGGGTGAGGGCTCAGCGATCACTGCTGGGCAGCCTGGTGCTGGGCTCAGTCAGATCCATGCCACGGAGAAAAGCTGGTGTCAGCAAGCTAAGGATGAGACATCTGAGCCCAATGGGGACTGTGGTTGGTAAAGAGAGGAGAGAGTCCAAAAAACTGACGTTTGTCTCAGAGGTGACCAAAATACCATTGCAGGTGTGAATACCACACACATACAAGACACGTACTTGTCCAAGCATACACTCGCCAATTTTCAGTCTTTCCAGTGCTTGCTTGAAAGCTCAACTGGTTTGTGTTACCAGTGACATGATATTTCATTACACTTGGCTGCTTCTTTACGAAATCCTGAAGAAACTGGAAGCAATATCTTCCACACTTTTAACACAAAATTGTAAAACCATCTTGTACAGCAGGAACAGTCCACTTTTTCCCCTTTCACACAGCTGCGGTTCTGCTGTACACAGCTGACATGGGTAGCGTAAAATCTCAGCTGCACTGTAAACTGAAGTACAAAAAGGAATGATTACGAACACGTGGCCCAGATGATCTGTTTCAAGATCTCCAAAGGTACAGAAAGAAGAATGAACTCCTCACTTGTGAGTAACATCGATATCTCAGACGTGCTGTTTCATCCTCCTTCATCCCAATATGCTGTTGAAAGGATGGACACACTATGCTTTGCCATTGCATCAACTTCAGTCACATTAAAGGCTGAAACAGTTGGACTAGAATTTCTTTGTTCCTTTCTTCTGCTTGTTCTTTCTTCTATCTTTGGAAGCTATTTGTTAGGAAGGGTATGTCCAGGATGTGTACAATGCAGCTTTCACCCTCACGCACTCAAGCACATCATAATTAATCAGGTGTTAGCCCTCTGCAACTCTGTTACTTAACTACATAAATTCCAATGAAAGTATTCACATACCATTTTCTTCCTATAAATGTCCCAGGATTTAGTAGGTATTTGCACCGCATCAATCTGGCCCACGGTTTGTCTCCCTGCCAAAGAGTCCTTGCCGAAAGGGAAGAGTCCCAGAGTCAGAGCTACAAGGGAGGTTTGTGAAGTTATTTTTTTTTTTCAAGAACTGTGTGAAGGGTAAGATGCTACACAGCCAAGCTGGTGTTAACATCATACATACTCTTAATAACCAGAATACGGACTGTACAGTGTAAGAGTAGCTTCTGAAAATCAATTTTGCTGGGCTCACCTGAGAGCAGACTCCATGGATTTTGCTATCCTGTGCCTGCATGTAGTCCGCAGTCACTTGTGGACTTGCCAACACCCCGACATTTCAGGAACATAACTGAGATGTAATGGCAATCATTAGCAAGGTTTAACAGTGTTAGCACAGTGCTAACAATCTAGCAAACTCCATCTCTTTGCTGCTGCAAGGTTGCTCATATTTTATAGATATGGATTTCAGGAACAGAGAACAAAATAGATTCAGTTGGGGTCCCTAAAAAGATCCTTCCACAGTCCAGCAATTCAAACCCCAGTGTTTCCATCCCAGTCAGCTCTGATTCATCTTTTCCTTCATTCAGCATAAACATTGCCTGAGAGCTATATATAACCTCCATTTGAAGAGGAGTATCAGCCAAACATGCCAACGTTCAACCATTTAAAAGCAACTCTTGTTGCTTTCATCAACAGCAACAACCTTGGCACATCACTTGACAGCTTTCAAAATGCTCTTGCTGGAATAGTGGTGCTGTGCTTGGTATCTGCTTCCTTACAGAAAACGTACACAGTGCCACAGACGAAGCACTGTACTCTAAATCTCAAAAATAGCCAAACAGGAATGAACTCTATTAAATGAGAGTGGCCTCAGCAGTGTCATGGAGAAGGCTAAAAGAATCTGTGACATCTGGTGTTTCCAGAGTTCTACCTCTTCTGTCCACTTGAAAAGCAGCTATATCTGTCAGCAGCATTCTCAGTATTGCTCCCACGCAGATTGTGCATTCTTACTAAGTTCCACACTACTGCAAGAGATTATTTTTTGCCTTCCTTCAGACCAGTAATTGGGGTAAGATGGGGTAATATTCTTTGCTATTATCACAAGCATGAAATTAGAGTCTTCAGGACCACATCTCAGGGAGCCAGTGGTGTTTTCTGACTCCGAACTTTTCACCCTTCTGCTTCCTCTGAGCTTGATCTGGATTGGGACAAGCAAAGGTAGAAGGATATTGAAGATAATGACAGATGGCACCACAGCAAGGTAGTGAACATTCCTGTCCAGACAGTGTCTGACCTTCCTGGGGAGGGTGAGTTACCAAGTCGTGTAAACACAAACCTATACGCTTTTGATACAAAATCAAATGCCAATTTGGGGAGCATTTATAAACCCAGATGAAAACCCATGTGCACAACTGGTATAAATCAGCCTGGACCTGAAAAGAAACACAGTTTGTGTTCGTAAATGACCCCGTCTAGCTTTGCTTCTCATTTCTCCGGCTTTCTATTTTGAAATAACATTTAGCAGGGAAAAAATAAAGCAGTTCATTATGTTAGCAGCTCCACAGCCAATCTTAAATGCCAGAGGCGCTGATCAGATTAAAACAAAAATCACATTTTGTAGCTGATGTGTGGAAGGAACAAAGACTGTGGTCCTCATTTTGATTGAATACAGGATGATATCTCTTGCTTATTGTATATATTACAACTGCAAGGAAGGATGTCATTTATCACAGCATGCTTCAATGCTTTTTAATATACTGTTTATCATAAGGAGCTCACTGGCATTCACAGAGCACCCTTGCAGATTTCACTTTGTATCTTAATAAGTTTTGATGGACTTCGGGAGACAGAGAAAAATACTTCTTGTTCCTATGCAGCCACTCTCACTCCATTCGTGCGCAGTTAAAACCAGCTCCTCATCAAAGCCAGAGCAATGTCCTCAGCAGAACAGGCAAGAGTCAGTTCTCTGAAAGACAAACACATGTAAGAGGTGGTGCACCACCTCTCCTTACAATTGCTGCTGTTACTGCTACAAAACTTTGCAGATCTAGCCTAGCAAATACACAGTGTTGTACTGAAGGTCAGACCTGCATTTCATTCTCTGTAGTCTCTCTGATGATCTCTGGGTCAACATCTCATTTTATGAGTAGCAATTTTACCTCTTGTTCCAGTGCCAGTAAGACTTTCATACATCAGTCCCACCGATTTCCCTTGTTAAAATCCAATTCCTGTAGAAGTAGCACTGGCTTCTGCTGGGAAAACATTTCATCAAGCAGGAGAAAGAGTATAGCTAACTATTTAGTGGGAACTTCACAGCTGTGGTGAACAGGAAAGGCAAAGCTGCCCCCAGATGAACATCAAAACTGAAATTATGGAACACTATCTTTGGTCCATCTGTCATTCTTGAAAGGCAAGTGCAAAATTAATGCATCTCTGTACATGGAGACAGGGACAGAGAAGTTCTCTGCAAGGAGATGTTGATTTGGCCCCAAATGCATGGCAGCCCCAAAACTAATGACCTTTCAGTGCTCAGCTTTAAGGAAGGTTGTGCTCTATCAGCTTAATATGGAGGATATTCCATGAGGATATTCAGTGAGTTCCAACTGTCATCAGAAAGCATGGGAGAAATAAATGCACAGATATCATTCTGTTTGCTTTCAGTGTCCCGATATGCATCATGTCATCAGAAGGATTTGCAGACGTTTTCCAGAGAGAAGGCAGTTGTGTTAGCAACACCATCATCTAGTGAAAAACACTGGAAGAGGAAAAGAAAGAAAACAAAACCCACATTCTTCTCATGTCTGATTTTCACATATTCACAAATCAGACAATAGCTTTTTCTTCAACTACCGTTTCAGTTCCTCTTGTTTATGACAATTCATCCCTCTGTGCTGTTCGTTTTCCTTACGGATTGCCTCAGGGCTCTCAGGGTCCGTCCATTTTTTATATCCATCTCTCCAGGAGGCACCGTAGGGTTTGAAGATCAGTTGTCTTGATCAATATGAAAAGGCTGTTTTATGTACGAAGGGGCTGTGAGTCACAGCAAGACTCTGATGAGCCCAATAAACTTTCTTAGCAGCTGGCACCAGGGTAATGGAGAATTAGGAGCTACAGGACTTAGATGAAATACTGAATCACGTAGGATGGGAGAGATGTTTTTTGGGGTGACAAATGATAAACCTGAGGATATTGCATGTTTCTTTGAAATGGAGCCTATTGCTTGTGAGGGATAAAATGGATTTCTCAGGAGGCCATTTATTTGTGCAAAGACAAAGAAACAAAGAAGAGGACAATAATCAAAATGAACTGAAGGGGAAAGGGGGCTGTTCTGCACCCAGTGCACTGGGATGAAGGCGGGATGTGGGTACAATCCTGTTGACCTGCTGCCAAAGGAAGCTCCAGAGCTTGTCTATCTTGGTCCAGTGCCCCAGTGCCCCCCTCTTCACATCTAACTTTTCAATTGCAGGTATTTTCACAGTCATTCCTAAGTAACATTTGGAAAAAAATTGTGTGCACTTAAAATTAGCATTCCTATTTTGATAAAAATCTCCCTTACAAATATTCACTTCTTTCCAACCAGCTCTTTCTATTCTGCGTGATCAAGTAGAATTTTCACATGAGCAGCTGTTGTTACATGCCACTGGATGTTTATATTGAAGATAATTTGTTTTCCTCTTCACAGTAAAGTGTCTGTTCGATAAAATGGCTTTAGTCAATTCTGTATGTTTATTCTTTGTGAACAGAAATACTTCTGGCTTATTGGCCTTGCAGATTTATTCCTACCTTCATTTCCTTTAATAAGATTGTTACTTTAAAAAGATTTAAATACTGAGACGAACAGTACACAGATTTCAGATAAATTTGTTCACCGATCAAGGCACAAAAGAGAAAATATATCGATTAAATTAAATATTAGTTTCTATCCGCTATTCTACCAGCAGTAATGAATAGCAGTCTGAAATACAATTCAACTCTAACCATAAATATTCATAGCTAAAAGTCCTTATTTTCCCTTAAACTGTTCTGCGCTGCTAGAAAATGAGAGTTCATCTTAACTAGATGTACCCAGAAAAACTGAGATACAGAAAAGTGGATTTCATTTCAAATAAATAATGAACTGGAGGAAACAGCGCCATGTACTATGAGTTAATGCATGAAATTTGCATAAATACATAGAAAGTCAATCCAAGACAAGCAAAACTGGGAATGTACAGTCAGGATTAGGTGAAGACACAGATTTGCAGCCAGATAATCTAGTCCCACCTTGGGGATCGTGAGCAGTGAGGTGTGGATATAACTTTTGCATTTCATCCGAAGGACAGCAGTAAGTAAGCAGAGTTCAGCTCCCCTTTAAGCATGATTTTGGAAAAGGAGCTCACTTGTACAGTGAAAATGTTGTCTTCTCTAACATCCCAACTTGTCGCCAGTCCTGGTTTCATGCAAGAGCTGACTGTGGCAGGCACCCCTTAGACCATATGTAAGCAGTCCAGATGTCTTGTGACAAAAGAGTTTCACTGCTGCCAGTGAGTTTACATCTCCTCAAGGTCCAGTTTTGCGGATAACTGTTAGTGGCATCTTTGTAGAAGTGGGCATTACGTGCAAACAGCCAGCTTCTTGGCAGTACACCCAAGACTGCACCAGAGTGCTACAACTGGAAACCATGAGCTTGTACTGCCTGAGCTGCACAAGGCCAAAGGCAGCACAAGGTAACACGTGCTGAAGCATCCTATGTCCTACCTGCTGACTTGCTGGCACAGAGGCTGAGGACTGGAGGTGTGATGTCAAGCAGGTGTGCCAAGCCAGCTACTGCCTGTGTGGAGCCTGAGTGATGGAAAAACAACTAGAAAAGGCCTTGTCCAGCTCTGTAAGACAGTTTCATCAAAATTCAAGAGGTGATTTAGTACGGGTGCAGGAACCTTATGTTTTCCTCTTTCTGTTCCTATTCCCTTGGCCAGAAGCTTACCATCGCCAGGAATTAAGCAGCCTGAGACAAAGGCACCTTGAACCAATGCTCACACTTTAGATCTAGAGGCAGAGGCTATTTGTTGTGTTTGTGTTCACAACTGCAAGGGGAGGGGGGAAGGAAGGAAGAGTGTCCCATAAACCTTCTGACAAAAGGGAAGACAAAGGTAATTCAGTTAGTCTGCACCATAATGCTACCAAAAACAATGAAGAACTTAAGTAGATAATAGTTAATCCTTTATTTCCATTGTTGATTCAAAGCTAATGCAATTATTTCTGTAGGTGATGTCTCAGTTCTGGTTTACATGAAGGAACAGTCCCTCTTGTCTCTTACAAACTGTTAATTCAACATGACAGGTTTTACCTGAGAACACTAATAATGTTGTCATCTCATTTTCCTTTTCACGCAAAGCTGGACCAGTACATTCTGTCTCACTAGTTGAGGCAATCCTGTGGAAGCAGCTCTCTGTCAGGTGACAGTGGTATACAAGGGGAATTTCTTTCCTTTTTTTTTTTTTTCCTTTTTGTTATAAAATAAGCAAGTTCCATTTTCCCCATTACTTAAGTTATGATTCCCTTTTATTTCAGTTTCAACTTTTAAGTCTTTCTTCTATAGCTACTGTAATGGAAAATGTATGAGAGCAGAAGTCATCTGTGGAGAAGACATTGGAGTAGAGCTAAACAGTGTGGCTGTGATGGGCTGGTCAGTCATCTGCTTCTGTCTTCTACTGATGGCTGAAAAAAATTGTTTCCTTTCTTCCTTGGTCATACCTGACTCCGAGCTGGGAACGTGCCCATTCATGCTTGGATTCCATCTGCCTCTTCCCTTGAGAAGCAGAGGCTGTGCCAGGAACATGCTTTCCTTTTTAGGGAATCACGTTTAAATTTCTGGATACTCTCACACAGACACTGAGAAGTGGTCCCTTTGGACATAAGCTGTAGTCCAACCACAGCTACCTGTGCTCCATGCTTTTGTGGTTCAGAAAGTACATACAAGAACTCTGAAGAGCTTGAGCAAGCCTCCAAAGCTCCATGACCTCAAAGATAGGACCTCTCAGGGTCAGGGAAGCTCAACTCTTCCTCCCCTGTGTGCTCCTCTGATTTGATCTGATTTTACCTGCTTTGAAATTATTCCACTTGTGTGTGCTATGTTCTTCCACTAGAGAGAGAGACAAGGTTAGAAGAGATGACTGTTAACGCAGATGCTGCAGGTTGCGGTGCTGAACTCATTGAGATTCACCTACTGCTATCCTCACACTCCCTGAGAACTGAAGTGTTGCTGTAGGGGCCATGTTCAAATACTTGAAGCTCTTGAGATGGATCTCTCTGAAGGAAAGCTGGAAACAACAAATGCTGGATGTTATTGGCTGCTGTGGTGTATCTTCAGAAAACAACTCCTTTGCCTTAACCATCTGTACAGATCCATCTCAGCACCTTGTTTATCTTCACGGACTGACGTTAGAGCTTCAGTTAAATGCATTTCCCTTCATTAAAAGAAAAGCATGCAGAGAAGAGAGACTCTTCACTTTCAGACCTCTCTATTGACACCTTTTAAGCCCCACTCGGTGGTAGAGATGAGCATACACTTGTTTTTGGAGTACATGCGAGAAGATATAGAAGCTCTCTGTGTTACAACTGCTGCCTCATGATCTTCTGAGAGCAGCAGCGTTGTTCTGTGAAGTTTCCCTCTTTCCCTTTTATCCATTATTGCAGTAAGCACTTTGGCTTGTTCTCTTTTCTACCCCACAGCTATCATGCACAAACAAATAGCGTGGTACCTAGGACTTTCTGAAGAAGGATACATCATTCTGATCACCCCATCCTATCTTCTCAGATGTACAAAGGCATATAGCACCTGCACATCTCAGAAGCTACTTGAACCTAAAGGCTTAGAGCATCATGACAGACTCAACAGTATCCAAAGGAAATGATTCCCAAGCGCAGATCAGACACAAAATATCCGCTGGTAATCAGGGCTGTGAGATGCCTCTTCTCACAATTCCTCCACTCCTGCTGACAGCGGATGCTGAAATAAACTTGCTCACGTACCACATTGGAGTCTGGAGACAAACCAGCAGGAAGGGAGGAGGTGTTGGGGGTGGATGAGGGGGAAGGAGTTTTTTTCTCTGTGCAAACATCCAATTTCACCACTGACAAGTCTGACAGATGGAAACCAATTTAAAAAAAAACACAACCTTCTGCTTGCAGGTGCCAGCTTCTTCAGTGAAGTTCAGCAGTTCTCACCCATTTGTATTAACTGCTGGGTGTTCACACATGGCAACTCAGTCAAACAGCCTTGTCTCCTGGTGTCACAGACTTCTTGTTTTAAATGGGGAGTTATCAGCTCACGGATAACACGGCCACAGTCCCTCTGCATCCACAGCTTGTGGGGCCACACATCAGTAACACTTGTCCAGTTGCTGAAATAAGGTAGCACAAAGGTTGGCTGCAGTCTCTTCTTTGCATTTTCCCATGGGATGCTAATTTAAGTGTCTCAGAAGAATATAAGCCATTTCAGCAAGAATGATGCTATGAGTTCCTTCTCCTCAAGAAAATATTATCATTGTCAGTAGCAACAACTGAAAGAAGTCACTGACTTTCCTCAGCCCACAGAGACCTCACCTCAGTGATGTAGTCCAGATTCAAGTACAAGAGGTTTTGTATGACCCTCCTATGGAACTGTCAGCTCTTTTTACTTAGTGTTTGTTCAGGGATGCTCAACAGGGCCTCTGAGGCTGCTGCTCACTCGTCCTTGCTCACATGAGGTTTGATGAGAAAACTCATGCTGTGCAACCTTTTGAAGATTTCCCCCTTAATGAGAGCCACTTCTCTGCAAGGAGCCTCTGTGGCCTGGTGATCAACATCCATCATCTTGGGCAGAGCTACTTCGTTGTTATACTCCCACCTTGCTGCAGTACAGAGCTCATTAATACTACTTGCATTCATCCCTGGCCATTACATGTAGGGTTGACATTTTGAAATGCCTGGCAAATCACACAGTGAGGTCCCCTAGCCCCAGCTTACTCATTCCTTCCCTAAAAACAATCTGCAGAGTAATGATGGACAGAAGGTCTTATTCAGTAATGTCTCTTCATCTGCACTCATGAATTTTTATACTGTCGCTTTCCTCACAGGGCTTTTAGAATGCTAATCCGATTTTATTAAATGTGACAGGAGATAACAGCACCTTATAATAATTTCTTATTCTTTTTCATCATGAAAGTCATATAATGTGGCAATCTCAAGCTCACTGATGAGCAAAGGGATATCTTCCTGAGTCACAGGCTATAATGTCAGCAAGTCTACTTACACTCACTATGTCCCACACAAAATGGATGGCTCAGGAGGTTAGCAGCAACATCCAAATTATCTTATGATTCAATTAGTTGCCTTATGGGCAACAAAGGAGAAAATAGGATAGCAGCAGAAACACACTGGAGTGCATCTCCCTCCTGAGGAACATCCTGCTGAGATGGAGAATGTGGAAAATGGCTTGCTTTACCTAGTTATTCTAATTTATTCCTATAGATGAGCTATTAACTAGTGCATAATGCCAACAAGAGAATTTTCTCTCCATGGCCACGAAAAAGCCTGCCTTCATTTGTGAGACTCCAAGAAATCAGTTGCTGAAAAGTCATCCAAAGTGAAAGAGAAGTCTTCTGCCGACAGCTGCCTCCCTGAGATGGGCATCACTCACCAGCAGGGCATCCAGAGGGCAGGAGATGTAGCAGGTTGGAACATGGAAGGCTTGAGAACTGATGAGCTGGTTCCATTTGTACTTGAGTTGTGTTCTAATTACCACAATTCTAAGTGTTGATCAGGCATGTAGCTACACAGCAACTCCTGGGAGGATCTGCAATTCATGCTACAAGCACAGAATAAACTGCTGCAAAATTTATTAGAAGAAAGAAGGTCAGGCAGTTTGGTGAAAATTAAAGCCAGACCAGGAAGCAATATCATTCATGATTTCTGCCTTTTACACAAAAACTTTGGTATGGAACTATCAGCATCCTAAAAGAGTGTTGCTGTACTTCATTTTTTCTTTTCATCCTCATCATTCTCCAGGGACTCTGTTTGCTCCAGCCATATTTTTCTTTCCTCCAACAATAATGAATTTTATCCTATTATCCTTTAATTTGCTGCACATTCTAAATGCATTCTTGGAAACTGATACAGGGAGTGTGCTGCTGTCATTTGGAAGTAAAAAATGGCTAAGGGGCTTATAGCCAGTCCTCAAATTCAATTCCCTGGCTTAGCACAGCCAAAATGCCTTGAATGAAGAATTACAGTTTAAAGGGAGCATAGAAATCATTCCTGCAGCCTGGGGTCCTCTAAGCTCTAAGGAGACCATTGGACACATGCACAAATGCACATACTGTATATGCACACAGGCAGTCATTTTGTGACATCATGGTACAGGTTTCATGCATTATTCAATAAATGTGCATGGAGGCTTGGAAATGCATGTGGCTGATTGGCTTTCTGACTCACAGCCCATGCCAAACTTTGGTCTATATGCAGTTACATACCGCCCAGTTCGGTGGGGTTTTTTGAGATGCTGGAATTTCACCTTGTTCTCAGTAAGATGAGCTTGAAGTTTTCTCCTCATGACACCATCCTGCATATTTGACAATAGCCAACCACAGTGAAAGAGATGTGAAATTGTATTAATGCTCTATTTTCTTTGCCAATAGGAATTAAAGCTTCTGGGAAAAGATCTGTGTTTCACTTCATTTTATCTTGTGTCCTGGATTTAAGTGTGAGCATCCTTTACCATCTCTGTTCATTCTCCTCATCAGACTCCAGGTGCACACATAAGAACATACATCAGTCTTCCTCTGTTATTTCAGCTATTCCTTAAAAAGCACCAGTTTTCAGGGAACCATCAGTGGTTTCTGAGATGCCAGAGGGCTGCTTAAATGAAGCTGGACAAGAACATCCAGTTAAAAAATACGGTGTTGTAGCTGTATTAAATAAGCTGTTGTGGTTGAAAGAACATGTCCTAACATTGGGATTTAGTGCAATAAGGATTTAAAGAAATGAGGGAAGGATTTTCTTCTGAGAAGTCATTCTGGGGAAACGATCACCTGCTTTATTATTGCCTACAGATTTCCTACAATATTTGCCTGTTTATCAAGGTCAGCTGTTACATATTTCCTCAGCCTCCATGTTTTGCTGCTTATTCAATAGTTCTGTGATTTTTCCTCTCTCTTTCTCTGTGGCCTTACAATCCACTTTTTGAAGTTCCCATCATGGGCTGGAACCAAATGCGAGTGACAACATGATTTTGTAACACGCAATTACATAATGAGCTTCTTTCCTCACACCATTTCATTTCAAGCATGCTCACTCAGAAGTGGAAGCCTCAAAATAGCACTACTGCCACAAGTTCATACTGAAAACTGAGGCCAAATACACAAGGAGTTTTTACAAGTCTCCACAAGTGTTAGCAAGAATAGACTAAGCTTTGAATCCAAAATAGAAGGAGAGGACTAGTAATACTTAATAACTGTTGGTCAGTGACACTGAACATAGTACAAACATTATTGTGAGAGACCAGCTTGCAATTTTGAGACCAAGCCAGCTGAACTCAAAAGACAATTTCCCATCACTGCCAACAGGCTTTGGGAACAGGCCCAATTTGCCTTAAATCAGGCATCTGGCACTTAAATAATTAGAATTAGTTCAATTGGAAGGGGCATACAAAGGAATTGTTCAAGTAGAAGAGGCCTACAAAGACCATCAAGTCTTGTTACCTGACCACTTCAGTGCTAACCAAAAGTTCAAGCATATTATTAAGGCATTATCCTAATACCACTTGAACACTGGTGTGCACAGGGCGCCAACAATCTCAAGGAAACCTGTTCCAGTGTTTAGCCACCATCAGGGATACAGAAATTCTTCCTGATATGTACTCTGAACAACCCCTGGTGAAACCTTGTGTTGTTGCCATGCATCCAGTTGGGGTCAACTATATGGTACAAGTAAGCTGATGCATAAAAACCTCTGGATATTAGCTAGAAAAGGCTGTCCCTACTATTTACTCTGTTTCATTGCTATCTTCAGCTTTCAAAACCTCTTCATTCTCAGTGATACAAATAGTTTCTGTCATGTCTTGTTGATAATCTGCTTGTGATAAAATCCCTTTTACTGTTATTAATCTCTCATGTGGAACAATGCAAGCAGAGCTCACAGCCTTATCAAAGCCTGTTTCAAGAGCCTGTGAAAACAGTTCTCTTGTTGAATCTGGTCCCAGGTTTCAAATATGATTGCAAAATGTCAAGATCATGTTAATATGCATAGAGATTTACTGCAAGCTATAAATACTAATGTTAGCTATGTGGTTATCAACCATTATTACATCAGAGGAACCTGCAACATCTTCAGCTCTAATTATATTGATTAAAAAAAACAGGCACAAAGCAAAAAGAATCAATTGCTGAATACAATGAAATACTTCCTCCATTTCACAAAGATAGTTGTACGTAATTATTGAGATACAGGTTGGCCCACAGTGGCCAGATTGTACCAGGGCAATGGGCTGCCCTTTGCAATTTCTGTCATCTATTAGGCCTGTCTCCCTCTGCTCTTGCCTCTGCCAGATTTATAGTGACATCCACAGCAAGAGCTGCAGAACCCTTGAGCTTTCTGCCATTCACATTCTTCTTCTGACATGAATTGGTTGCATCAGGCAAACCTGGCGGAAGGCTCAGGACAGAGAAGCAATTAGCAGTCAATCTCGTACAATGATGAAGCCGTTTAAACTGAAGCAGTTGTGTGGAATCAGCTGGAAGTAGTATTTTATTTTTTATTTTTTCTCCTTTAGAGGAAATGAAATCTCTCTGGGTGTTTGTATTTTTTTCAGCATCTGTGCTTGAGTCTCTTGGCTAAATGGCTGGGTTTCCTGGCACTGTTTCTCCTTCCCCACTCTTGATGAGGGTGTTTTTCTAGTAGTAGCTTGCTTCATAAGTTCTGTATTGGCTCTGTTCTGCATAAAACTGGCATCTCAATCAGATGTGAAAGCACTGCTGTTATCTTTGGAGAGCAGAGACTTGAAATGCATATAAGCAGTAGAAAATTGAAATATCCTTCCTGCTATACCTAGTTAATAAGAAAAACTGAAAGAACTCTCATGCTATGGACATCTAACTGCTGGTAGAAGTTATTCCTTGCCAATATTATTTAGATTACAATAGAATCTGAAGATAACTGCAAAGCCAGAATGCCTCTGGGTTTGTTGTTGCTCTAAGTCAGATGATTCCTTGCCTACATTTGGAACACCAGGATTTCCTTATCCTCAAGATCTAAAGACACAGGAGCATCCACTGTGACAGGCAGACAAGTTTTCTCCCATGGTCTGAAGGATAATTAATTTTCATCTCAAGTGTCAGAATAACTTTTACTGAAACTTCACAGTACAGATTTTATTGTTTAGTTGTTTAGAAAAAGAGCGATGTGCTGCTGTGCACTGGCATCTTCTCTGGATTTGAACTGAATGAAAAATCAGAATTAACAGTTTGCTGTAAAAATGAAGAGATTGCAGCAGCTGTCATAAACCTGTCTTTCCGTGAAAAGCAAAGAGAGGTTTGCTGCTGATTTGCAGATGGTAGATAGGAGTCTCAGACCAGTATGCAAAATGCAGCTATGCTGAGGTCCAGTGAATTAAACAGCAGTAACTGCACTGGCAAGAGGATACAAACCTATTCCCAGCCAAAAAAAAAACCCCGTTGCAATCCAAGAATTACCAGCCAAACTATTTCCACCTTGCTATTTCTTATGTCTCACCTTATTCTGAGGAGGAAGAACAGGATGAAAGGTCTGTATGGCTCTAGGAGGTTGCTTGGACCAGTTCAACAAACACTGCTTTCACAGGCTCTTGAAGCAGGCTTTGATAAGCTCACTTTTCATTGCCTCCTTTGTTGGCAGATCAAAGCAGGTGGGGAAAAAATCCCCCACTGTAGATGGATATAATGGTGCCATAGGTGAAAATGACTTGCAGTCATCTGCAGAAAGCCGCCAAAATCAAGAAATCTTTTACTATGACCACACTGGAGAGCCAGGAGTAATGCAGTTCTGTCCCACACAGAAGTACGATGTGGGGAATGTGAGTTCATGAGCACGTCATAATGGAAGATAGAGGCACCCAAGTTTTCTGGGTAAAGTTGTGCCTCAAACTTTATGTTTAAAGGAAAAGGGAATATGAAATTGAAGGAGCTACTGACAGCTTGAAACCCAGAGGAACCATGTGGTATGTCAGTGTTTTCTACCGGGCCTACAACACAGAAAGTACATCTTTGCCTACAATGCTAGTTTATTATTTCCTCTGTGGGGGGAGAACAAGGGGGGGGGGGGGGGGGAAAGAAATGCTGTTCTGCTGTTGTAGATCATCTCCTAAAACGTTACATCTGATGTGATAGCTAGGAATGAAACTGGGTCACTCTGCAACAGCAAGTGGCTTTAACTAAACTTCTTGGCAGGATCCATGCAGACTCTGCACTCACATCTCTAATTTAATCTTTGTGTTTTATGTGGCTTCATTCAGCCGGAGAATCTCCCCTTTCTCCCTGGCATCCTCCATGACTTCCAAGCAATTCATTTCCATGTAAAAGAAGTAAACAGAGAAGTTTAATGACCTCACTGGCAAGGGGCTGGGCTGGTGGCTCTCAGGGATTCTCTTCAGATAGCTCTTTTTCCCCTGGGGCTGTCCTGATAGACGGCCAAGAGAAAGGGTGGCACAGAAGCAGGCAGCTACACAGCTGATATCAGCAGGCACCTAAATCCATCCCGCAGGCAATAGGCAGCCTCTTTACAACACCTTAACGTATTTTGATGGAGAATGAGAGCTTTCAAATAAGCCCTGTGCAAAATTTTCCAGGATAATTTATCCTGGTATTAAATACTGAGTTGTGTCACAGTTCCTCCTACATCACGTTGTATGAAATTACACTCAGCTGCAGGATAGTGTACTACACAGCATCACTGTGTATTAACTTGAGTTTGTACTTAGTGTATGAGCATCATATGGTAATGGTTTGCTTTTAGCAAAGGTTGTTTGAAAGGGGAAGGCTATTAATACAGAAATAATGAAATCAGAGAGAGAAGGAATAATTACGATTCATAGATCTTGTAGTAGGTCGTCTGGGGCTTAGAGAGTGGCATGTACAGCCTGATCACAGCAAGAAAGGACCAAATATTGGAATTTAGAATGTTGGCATAAAGGAATTGCTACAGAAGTTGAGACAGGTTTTCTTCTTTTTAAGTTAGGAAAGGTCCTACTTTGTCTTCCTGAAATCACATGCCAGCAAGTAAATAACTATTCATCAATATGCTTTTTGGAAATTGTCTCATTGAGAAGCTCTGTCCCTGCTAACAAAAAAAGCATTTACTGAGTTTATAGGAAGAACACGGTGTTTCTTTGTAAAGTTCTTAAGTTTCAACCATCTTATTTCTCCTGTGTCTTCTAAGTTTCTCATCAGACAAAAAAAAATGATTTAATGTTCAATCACTGTCTATGAGTCACCTGTAATTTAGCAGTCACCAATTTAGAGAGATATCAAGCATAAATGGAGATGGAGTAACAGCCAATGTACAACTGAAATTTTTTAGAGCTAATTTATAATCCTGAAAACAGGACACAGCTAATTTTAAAGCGATCTCACTCAGAGAAGCAGTGAAAAACCTGTTGATCTATATTTTCTGCAGATATGTTTTCAACATGTGTATATTCAGAAGAACCTGGAGGAACTGGGAAAACAAAACAGGCTTTCAGTGTGCTACTGGACGAGTGAGTCTTGAGGTCAAGATATTTGACTATGAGCTAGTTCCTGGCTCTGCACGAAATGCTCCCTTTGACCTTTAACATCTCATTTATTCTTCCACTATCTCCAGAACAAATAAAATAAGAAAAATCTTAATATCATTTCCTGATCTGCAAAGGGTACTACAATAATAAATGCCTTCCGACCTGTAAGGCACAGAACTAATGCCATGACTACAGCTATATTAAAACAAAGACAGATGCTTCATGCTTTGGCCCACCGCTTACCTACAGGGCACCAAGTT
The DNA here is from genome assembly GCA_035772895.1 of Perdix hodgsoniae. Taxonomy (NCBI): domain Eukaryota; kingdom Metazoa; phylum Chordata; class Aves; order Galliformes; family Phasianidae; genus Perdix; species Perdix hodgsoniae. Next base: position 8,581,496 of record JAPSGF010000017.1, on the reverse strand, counting down.
AATTTGTACCCTATGGATGGAAGCAACTGTTGCACAATCAATTGCAAGGCTGTGGGAGATATGGATTTGTCATGTGCTTTCACCCCTATCGCTCAGCCTCTGTCCACAAATACATTTATTTTACATTTTATATCCTTCCCCATCTTTTCCAGCTTCAAACTGCCAACATTTGACAACTGAATCTCAGTTTTGATAAGAAATATTTAGAAAACTACTTTGTAATAGATGAAAGAAGAGTACTATCCTAATTCAGCAGTGCTCAGTTATCAGTGTAGTAGGGTGGGAAGTGTCTCTTGTCTTCTCTGTAATTCTATCTAAATTATTGCTTTGCTCTAAAGAATATTCAAATGAAAACCCAACAACCAGTTTCTTTTCCAGTGGAATGGAATAAGTTGCCGTACATTGCCAATAAATGGAAGGAGAACGTAATAGTGTAGACAGAAACAATGTTTAAAAGGAACTCAAGTAGAGTCAAATGGAATAATACAGCTCAAAAAGATCACTGCATCTGCTTCCATCACCAGACATTTATCGCAAGCTCAGCATCAGCCATGCTACCCGAAGGCACCTATCAGGATCAATGACATCTTTAATTAATCCAGTCAAGACAAAAATAAAACAAAGACATTTCTGTATTCAGTATTTTCTTTGAACATTGTGTATCCCACTGGTTTTTGTGAAACATTGGAGATGAGAGTACTGTGATGCATTTTGCTACCCAGACACTCATCTGCACTCCCTGCCCTACTCCTCCAAAGGCCTTCCATGACCCACATGTCCCTCCAGCTGAGTGAATTACATGGGAAATAGTTTTCTGCACCATACAGTGTTCATATCCCACCACTGACCTCAAGCTTTCAGGTTCCAAGAGTCTGAATATTTACCAATATTTTATTAACTCTTTAGCAAGACTCCCTCAAGTTTATCTTACCCTTCTGCTGGGAACATTTGCTTCTGTGCTCTCAATACCCAGCCATACCCAGCCCCTGTTTCAGTTTCTCTGAAGCAATTCAATGAAACATCTCTCAGTCTCTAGTCTGTAGCATTTGCCTTTATTTATCTCCTTTATTTTATACTTCACATGAGAGAAGAAACCACCAGAGGCTGAAAATTTAATTTGGTTGGATCATGCACCTAAGTAGACCTGATAAGCCAGTGTGTTGGCAACACTACCAGCCTGAAGACAATGCTGCAGATGACTGCATGACCTCAGGTAAACCAAATTGTTATTAAACATGATCTCAGAGCAGCTAATTCTTTAGAAAGTAGAAGTTAATCAGCTTTTATACTGATATTCCAATCTCCAACAGTTGAGAGAACAAGCATGAATTCATCTTCTGCCTGACTGGGCAACCCTCTGCTCGTCTCATGTTGACAGATCTCATCTGAAGCACATTTTCAGTTTTCTTGGTAGATAAGTCAAGGATTTTTGCCATTTGAGCTGTCTCAGTCCAAATGAATTCACTGCCACATACATACACGTACAGCTGACGTCACTGGGCACATTATCTCCATGTTGGGAAACACGTGTGCCTACTGGCGGGTAAAAGGACATCTCAAAATCCAGGTAACCCTGTCACACAGCTCCAAAGTGAAAGTGTGGCTTCAGCTGTGGGCAATGAAAAAGCAATTTTATTTTATTCATTCATTAACATTTTATTTGTTCTTGATTATACACGTGTGTGTGTGTATACATAAAGTAATATATAAACATCAACATGCACATATGTGGATGTTTGGGTTTGTGTGTGTGTTTGTGCGCTGCTTCACATCCACACAAAATCAGCCCAAAGAGAAAACAGCGCTGTGTCAAAGTGATTGGATTAAAAAATACGTGTTTGAATTATTATTTTTTTTTTTAATGGAGCAATAGAAGGCATTCACTCAACAGACTCACCTTCCCCACATGCCTTTCTCTACTCTCATGGGCATTATTCATGCTGTACTAGGAGTTGTGGATGATTGCTGATGGTTTTTTGCATGAACATGAAGAGCATGGACAGGCTGTGTGCTCCTGCACCACCAGGCTCCATGTGTGCTGCAATGAAGGCCGTTCAGGTACTCAATGGCTTCAGGCAATGAGCAAATTACCCAGGGTATATCGTGAATCAGAGTTGGTCTAAGGGGCTTGAGGAGCTTCTCCAACTTAAAATGTGATAATAATGTTTTGACAGAAGTAGCACCCTGTGCTTCCTCTTAGCAAGACTGTATCTTGAAGAACCTCTTGCTGCTGCTTCCACTTCACACATTGCACGGGGCCACTACAAAGCACGGCTTTCTCAGACTGCTTGGTTTTCTGCAGTTTCTAAATAATACGCAGAAAGGCAGATGTCATTGGAGAGAGCACATGCAGAAGGGGCAGAAAAAGGCATTTCTCATCAGAGGGACTGCTTGCTCAGTGTTTCTGCTATATTCACTGGAATTTTGTTTATATTGTTAGTAAATGATGTTAAAGAACACATGAGCCAGGCATCAGACGCTTCTCATCTTAATGGAAAGAACTCCAAAAAGCTGTAATTATTAGCTGGTCACACCAGTGAAATTGGCAGCAACTCTATTGGCTAACCCATTATTATCACAGTATTAGTTTCTTCACTTTTGAGGAGACACTGCAGTACACTATGATAAAATCAAAACGCATGATAGGGCATGTATTTATTGAGAGTTCTTTTTTTAAGTCTGTATACATCTGCCACCTGTGAGAAACAAAGTCCTTGTTTGAACCTCTGAATTTTGGAATCAGTGGAACACACAGAATATACTGAGGGACATCCATCCTGCACAGCATTGGTGTATGGCAGCCACTGGTTCAATTTCTAAATACTTGCTGGTGGTTGCAGCACTACTTTTTTGTTAACTTCATCATTTTGGATCCCCTTCTGTTAACTTTCCTGATACGAGATATAATGTAACTCTGTATGTCATCTCCTTCAAACTCAGAGAGCTTTATGCAAAGAGCAAGTCACTAATCAACCAGAGAGCAAAGATGAAATCTGGTCTTTAGAAGGAGATGGAATTAAAACAGGAAAACATGGGATCTCCAGAGAGTTTAAAGTGTCTGTCAAACACACACCAAAGCTCCAGTTAAGTGGGCTGTGGAAAGTTTAATAGGGTGGCATTAACCCAAACTGAATTCATTTGTTTGTGCGTAATGTTAATGAACCTCGGCTGCTCTTGCTGAAAGTAGGCAGTGAATGCTCACTATTTGGAGCTCATGCATTAGCCACCACTAGTTCCTTAATTAGTTTTTCAAAGGCGGTGTCTGAATGGAAAGATTATGGAATAATAAGTGATAATGGACTCTCATTTCGTTTAGAGCTTTTTCCTAGTTTATGGTACATTAAGAAATGGTAAAGGGAAATAATTTCTTCTCATCACCTGTATCCATGTTGTGGGGAAAAAGAAGTACTTATGGCTTCCAGACAAGTTCAGCTTTGATGGAACTCTCTTTTCAATGGGGTATTTGCCTACCAAAGAGGAGTGTATTTTTCATAGAGCTTTTGGAACCTGCCAGCCTCGCTGTAATCCGCTTGGCTGATGCTCCACTTCTCTCTAAAGAGCAGATCTGCATCTAAACTGCTTCAGATGTTGGACAATAGAAACAGTGAAATTCCAAGAACTGAAAACCATTGAGGCACTGGCAAAGGCATTGATATCTATGAAAAGAAATGGATCAGAGCAGGTTTTAGTGGAGAAAGACGGCTTGTGGAAACAAAACAAGACCAGGGTTTTAAATAAAGGCAGTGTCAGACTTTCTGTAGAAAATGGGAACAGTCCTTGAAAGCAGTTGTTCTACTGTTTTTATTAAAAAAAAAAACACAGACTATGTATCTTTGTTCACAAAAGCAGAGAAAATGAAATACCCAAAAGAGGGAACACAGTCTCTTCCCACTCAGTGTCCTCCTGACAAAAGGACAATTCCCAGGCTGCTCTCAGACTCATGAAAAGCAGAATGATACTTTGCAAAATAACACAGTAATAATCAGCTTCCACTGACATGGTTTATGCCTCGAGAATAAATGACTTAATAAAATGGTAGCAGTCATTTCTCTTTGTATTAATCGCTTTCCTGTGTTAGAGATCCTTGCAAACATTCTCACAACAGAAACAGATGACAATATGCTGTTGCTGTTCTGTTTACAGCCATTTCCTTCACCTGCATATACAAGCTCTTTTACCTTCCTTTCCTTTGCCATCACTTCCTTATTACGAACTCCTGATGAAGCAAAGTGTATTTTCACTGAATTCCTTAAAAAAGAAAGTAATACATAATATTGTGCCTCTATCTAATTGCTGTAATTGTGTCAGGCAAACTTCTGCTTGTGAGGGGCCCATTTGCACAAAAAGGCTCTCCATGTCTTAGCTATTCTCTTTTGCTTTATTGCTTAGAATGAAATGGAAACACCAAAGCCTCTGTGTGGTTATGCATGTCACTGTGTCTCATTTCCATACTTCAGATTTCCTAGCAATTCATACTTTCTGATTTATAGCATTAGAGCAAAGAATTGAGACTAATCTGTCAGCTCTGTCACCAAAAAACTGACATGTTATAATGTCTAGAGAGTTGCCCTTAATCAAACAAGTAGTTAAATTGCCGTGTATTTAATTATTGGTAAACTTGCCAGATACTGTAGCTCAGAACAGTCAAAACCCCTTCATTTCCCCTGGAAAGCTCTCTTCTTCTGCCAGGATAATATTATTTGCCATGTTCAAACTTCTCACCTTAGTTTAGTAGAGTCTCTAACGTAGACTAGGATTACTGTAATATTTGAAAATGTAATCACCAAATGCTGATGCCATGATGAGCAGAAGCAATATTTTTCTAAAAGTCTGGGATACACATTAAACCCTGAACACAACAAATATCTTCCCAGCTCTCAAAGTCATGAGGAGACAGATACTCTTTCATTTTAATCAAAAATTAGTTTTTTAGAGCTCTAAAAACAATCTCTGGTAAAAGCTTTATTCAAACTGTTGTTTGTTCTTCTGTTCTTGTGAAGCATTCCTTCACAAAAAGAAAAAAACCTGCATTGTCCAACAAAACAATTCTAATCAGCTGTGCTCACAAACACGTCCCAAACATGCTTAAAGAAGCCAGAATTTTCACAGTAATGGCCATGAGAAGGAAAAAGTTCTGCTGCTCTGTCAACCAGATACAGAGCACCCCAAAAAGCCCCGGTTGTTCCAGTCTTTGACTTTAAATTCAGTAGAACCATACTGCAGCCCTATGACTATAAAGTAGTTCTGGGACAGAGCTTCTAGTGTAATACCATGGCAGTGCCCTAAGGGCATGGTGAATTTGTCTTGGGAGAGGAATTTGGTTCCAAAGACCTTCTCTGTGAGCTCCTGCTCAGGAACTTTTCTTTCCCAGAAAACAAATTTCATCCTCTGAAAATGAACTGCTGTACATTTCTGGCATCCAATGCAAAGAAGGAAGGAAACATAGGGAAATTTCAATTAACAAACTTGAGAAGAAAGACTGTGGGGCTTTTTTTGGTGCTGCGTGTTCTTACTGGAACACCTCCAGCTCCTTACTCAAAGCTCTTTCTGTCTCCTCAGTGGAAACATTATAACAGTACTGATGTCCTGGTGGATTAGACACAATTTCTTAATAATTAATGACAATTTCCCTGTGCAGCTTGGTCAGCAACCCACCAAATAGCACAAAACGAATGAGATGCCAACAACAAAACAGTTAACCTGTTGGCAATGCAGGGCAAGAGCTCTGAGTGTTCCTTAATTTCACCATGTACGTTCAGATGGCTAGAGCAGGAAGATGATTGCATTTTTTAGGTAGGTTATTAAGGACTGTGATGAACACGAGCTTAAAATTTCACTATCAATATTATCCCCTAAAGTACTTTGAGTTATGTTTCTTGAGTGCAATATCCTGTACCAACTCTGCAGAGACTTCATCACTGCAGTGTACTTCTCGCTGAGAAAATACATAGATGGGGCAGACCTGACTGCGTGTCTCAAGCACCTCCTGCAATCGGCTCACTTTGGCAGGGCTCTCGGTCGGTGGGAAGAGCTACATTTCTCCAGAGGGCAAGCTGTAGGGAAAGTTGAACTGTTAGGTTTAACCCAAAATGCAATAGCTCAAATAGCTCTCTCAGCAATGTGGAGACTCAAGGTTGGTCTTCTAACTGGAATGCTCCTTACAGGTACCTACAGTTACCTACAAATACAGATAGAATATGTCCTAAAGCCTCCCCAGTCTGTAAAAGGTACAAGGCAGTCATTCTGCCCATGCTGCCCTCGGACCTCATCTCCACTGATTCAGATCTCCCCCAGCAATCAGAGTACTGGAGAGTACAAGGAGATGAAGAGATGTAATGTTGCCATGAGGGAGGCACTGCCTTATTAAATTGTTAATACACTGCTGGGTTGCTTTTTGTTGTTTTGTTTTGTTTTGTTTTGTTTTGTTTTGTTTTGTTTCTGAATGATATTGAGAAATTATTGTTTGGAGAAATTAGGATAAAATATTAGGGGAAAAAAATAATCAGAATCATGAGGAATTGGTTCCCATAGACTTCGGTTATTCATTTTCGCTCTTGTATTTAATTACTTGAAGCTTTTATTCTAAACTTGGTCATATAAAAAACCCTGGCCATATAGGATGGCCGAGCACACAGATGCATGGATCTTCAGTCTTTCTGGATATAGAGCAGAAGGAAATTATAAATACTGAAGTCATCAAAGCCGCATACTGCAGGAGGGAAATACATGGAGAAAATAAAAGAGAGAGAGCTGGATTTGGAAGTACTTCTATTCTGTTGCATCTTACAACCTCATTCTTTGCTTTGTACAAAAGATCAGTCCTGGGATTTGTTTCAGCAGAAAAAAAAAAAAGAAGTCTTCTAAACCTGGCAACAAATCGTGTGCTGAGTGCAAATTTTTGTTACTTCGGAGATGCACGGGGCTGGAAAAGTGTAGATTTGAGGGCTGCCTCAAATCAGCGTATTTAAACTTCTTACATAGTGATCAAGTTCAGCCCCCTGTCTGGGATTAAGGTTATGAAATGTTAAAATTATGTAATCAGGAATGACGGCAGCAGATAAAGTACCAAGCTGTTAGGGTAAGAGGGCTTTTCCAGCTATGGCGTATGTGCCTTTATTTTAAATATTCTCCATGAAGAATTAATAGATCTCTGAATGTTACAGGAGAACAACAACTAAAAGCTGGAGATGCTAATAAAAAATGGTAGGCTAGATCCTGAACTGAGGGGTATAGGCTCCTCAGAGCTGCTGCGACTGCAAACTGAGATTGATGCTCTGTTTGGCTGAGTGATGTTCTATGGGTTTTTGGACTCCCAGTCCAATGTCAGTTTTTGCAGTATGATCACTACAGACAGAAAGTTTGGCCAGCCTTTACTACTGAGTATGAGAATTCCAATGAAGAGAGCTGCCTTTTTATCCCTTAAAAATTCTCAGATTCTCTTGCATTGCAGATGCTTACATTGCCATCTCATGAGTAAGTAAATGTGATCACTGATCAGATAGGAATTTCATGCTGTTGTTCTGACAAAAAGTAGATCTCACCTTCGCTCTGCCCAAAATCAGGCTGTTGTGAACTGTAAACTGTTGTTAAACTGTAAGTGAAAAGTCTGAGTGCTACCACAAAAATGCTGAGTGCAACCACTGCAGCTGCAGCCCCACGAAGCACTCAGTCATCTGTTGGTATTCTAATTGATAAGTTGCTTGATCAGAATCAGAATTCCTTGATTCCAAGCAATACTCTGAACCTTCAAACACAGGATAAAGAGGCAGATCTATCTGCAGACGGACAGATGGACAGAGGGGAGCTGTGGCACTGATGGCCAGTGCCATTTGTGCTGTGTAAAGGCTTGATTGTCATTAAAACAAGTAGCACGAGCACAGTGGAACTCACCGAAGGCTGGAAAATCTCTTGCTGAAGTTAAGTAAGTATTTGAGCTGTCAAGTAAATTATATAGTTGGGCAATGCCTCCAATTACTCCTGATTTAGCTAGTTAAAAAGTAATCTGGTTAGAACTGTATAACCTGACAATTTTCGTAGTCTAAATATAATCAGGCATAATTAGGAAAAAATGACAGCTGGTAGATATGATTTAAACATAGGTATCAGTTGAAACCATTTTGAACAAGAAGAGGGCAGTTTATGTCAGTTGGTCCTTTAATCTCTCCTTTACAATTAACTGTTTTCTCTCCATTGTGCATTCATCTCTGCAGTGCACTGAAATTTCATACTCCAGTTCATCCAGTGTTTACGTTTTGAGTCTCGCCAGTTCTGCTATAGCTAACTAAATTCATAGGTTGTTAAGGCTGTCCTTATGTATTTCTGTTCTAGAGAGGAATCCTGGTTGGTAGATGCCATCTAAAGATAGAAAACGAGATGAAGCACTGCAACAAATTGCATTGCCCCAGGCTTTCAAGTTACTGTAGCCTTCCTGCCATTGCAGTGCTCTGCCTTTGGACAGTTGCCTGCACTGCTCTGCAAGGTCTGCCTTGATTGATGATTCTTGTGCTCTACTCTCTGGGGCAGAAGATGCAGAGACACGTGCCCAGCACTAGCCAAAATGGCTAGAGGGGTTAACTCATGTCGCTTAGCAGCTTTCCACTTGGCTGACTCAGGAGTGATGCTGAGAGGTTTGGAATTTGGCTTGGACCAGCCATCCCAAGCCTGAAAGCTATGAATTCTGGGGAAGAGTCAGAAATTGGGGCCATGGAATACAGCTGGAGGGAGATTCCCAGGTTACAGAGCCCTGTGGGAGATCCTGGAGGAGCAGGGAAAAGTGAAAGTCTCTATTGCTGTTCATTGGGCAGAATAATCACAGCCAGCAAGCTGAAGATGACAAAACCACGCCGTGTTCCCATACCCGCTTCATAATTAAAGACTTTCACAGCAAGTAATATTGCACTGTGGATTTTATAGCAGTCTATAAAGATACATAAGGTTTTGCCTTTCAAGCTCAGCTGGGAAGTGTGTATTCAGACAGGAAAGTTGTTTAACTCAGCCTGCTTTCTTCTTCCCCCACCTCTGCCACCAGGAGCTCACTTACATAGTCAAGCCTCTTATAGGTCAAGGCATGTGATGACAGCTAGGGAAAAGAAAACTGGATGCTCCTAGGATACTCATAAACACATTGCTCTGTGAGCAGTGAATTCCTACAAACTGGTGTTTCACACATGAATTCTCTACATTTATTAACCTATGTTTTCTATTTGAAGTCTTCCACAAAGATTTCAGTATTTATAATCACCCTTGTGCATCTTTTCCATTGTCAGCTGTGCTCATACCACAGCTGTGCCTTCATTAAGAGCACTAATAAAGTCCACCCTCTTTGCCAGTTACCTTCTGCTGAGAGGTTTGTCAGACTCACTTCTTCAGGAACTCTTCCTGTCATCTCGAACATAACCAAAACTGATCATTTGGGAAAAAACTCTCTCAGATCCACTAAAAGACAGCCCTTTTTCTGACTTCTTGGAACTCTGAAGGGCTACAAGTACATTGGGGTAAGTTATAGCTTACTTTACCACCACCACTGCTTTAAAGTAATCAAATCACTAAAGGATTTTGTAAAGCTTCTCTTTGTCCAGTTGCTTCAGAATTGCCTGATGTCACCTCAGGTGAAATAATCAGAATAGAGCATTCTGCAAATGACTCAGGAAACTTTCCCCAGGACACCTCTCAACCCCCCCCCCTTTACAAACCAGTGTTTTCAGCCTCACCTGTGACTCTGCAGTAACAAGATTTATGTGGCTTTCAGTTGCCTTGGACAGGAGAGCCTCTTTTGGTCATTCATCACTGTTTTTCACTGAATAATGTGAGCAGCAGCAAGTGTGTATCTTGGTGCTGTAAGAACTAACACGCTTTCTGGTCCTTTATGTGTTAATTCACCACAGAAACTAAATGAATTCCCATAGGGATTCATGGATGGTCAACAGCAGCCTAGGAAATGGGTTATTGTATAGAAAAGGACACTTCTTGTGTTGAATCCGTGGCTGCACTGTGTAGATAACCTAAGTATCTCTTACTTAGCTGTCAAAAGGAATGAAGATTTTCCTTTCTGCAGGCCAGTGCATCACTGAAGAACCTCTGGGTTTTTTGGCTTTTTTTTTTTCCAGAAAAACATCAGAAAGGGTAGTGAGAATAAATACTAAAACCAACACAGAATGGAGTTCAAGATAAGTGAAGGGATGAAAAATGCATCCTAAGGACACTTCTGCTCCCAAAGAAACGTGTTAATATTACAATTCTGTGCTCAGATACACATGGAATATTCTTGTTAACTTTCTCTACTGGTGTTCATCATGCAGAAATCTAATGATAATATGGGTTAGCCTAGCCCAAGAGAAAGCAAGATGAAAATATTCAAATTATCTTAAAAAATAATAATAATAATCAAAAACTTTGTAATGAAATCAAGATATCATTAATTCAGCAAGGACTTTAAGAAAGCTGCATAAGTTATCTTTTTTAAGCTTCTGAATGAATACTTCGTGTTTTGTAGCATAAAAATGGCACCTTAAGTGAACTTCTGAAATCCCTGATGAAACCAAAAGACCTTGTTCTTGTTCCACCCCTACATTCTCGATTTATACTGATGAAAGAGATGAGAATTAATCATCCCAGGTCATACAGTAATGCTGACCAAGACTTACTGAGTTGATGGTGGTTTAGTAGAGGCCTGATCCCAGTCACACTCCTCTCTGCACGTAGACCAGCACAGCCTAGGGCAGCAGAGGTACATTTGCTATGTACCGCCAGAGCCATCTTCAAGATGACTCCCAGGAAAAGTACAGTACAACTGAGAAGCATGAGAGTAGTGTTAGTACAGCTGTGTTCAGTGTGTTCCCCACGGATGCACAGAAACCATCAAGTGTACAGGCAAAGCACTCAATCTACTGAGAAAACATTTCCCCCAGGAAGCCACATCACGTTTCTTCATTTAACCCAGATTAGTTAAATTGGTATTCACAAAATGAGTACCCATTTCTTCATGATTTTTGCTCTGCCAAGACAAATTTTTTTATGGTATGTCACATTTCCGTCTCATGCACAAGTTCCCCATTCAGAATTGTATCTTGCAGTATGTATAGCATACATATCACCTTAAACATGCATATATATTACCATAAATATATATAATATCTTAAATATGTATAGTACCTTGAACATGTAGACTTACATACAAATATGTGCGTTGGTCTGAAACTCAGAATCTTGCCTGTACCAGTGATTTTAGTGAAAACAAAGGCAACCTACTTTAGTGCATGTCCTCTTCCCCGATAGCAGATGGTTCTTGCAAGATTTTATTTTTTCTCTTATTTGGAGTTTAATCTTCATTACACAGGTGAGACTATGGATCTACTTAGGCGACTTCAGTAACTATCACACTGATCCCAGCAAGAAGATCTGGAGTGTACTGACTTGCCCAGTGTGTCACAGTGGATTTGTGATACAGATGAAAAGAAAATCCATAAGTCCTGATGCACTCCCTGCTGTTCTCCTCATTACACAACACTTTGTTATATAAAACTTTTTTTTTTTCATTTTGTTTTGTTTTAAAGAGGAGGGGAAGAGAAAGATGGAACAAAATAGCATAATTTTGATCGCAAGCCAGCTTTCTGTATCAAGATGGCAGCAGCGTGTGAAGCAAAGCAACGTTTCCTCATAGCACCATGTGACAAGGCTAATCAAAATAAACAAAAAATAAAGAAATTAAGGATGAGGTAGCAGACTGTGGGGAGAGCAGATGGTTATTTAAAATAACAGCAAAATTTTGCACGCTGAGTTCAGCTATAGCTCTTGTCACAAAATATAGCTGTTAATGGCAAAAAAGAAGGCAGAAATATCATCAGGGTATTTTGTGGAGCTGGCAAAAGCAGAAAGATGAAAAATAAATGGAGAAGAGGGCATTTTAGCCTTCTGTGAAGTCTACCCCAAATATCAAGAGTGCTACAGCAGAAGACAGGGAAAAAGAAGTGCAGAAGCTGGAAAAATAGCATCACATTGATTGAATTTGTCACACAACATAGAAAGCCTCTCAAAAGCACAGGAATCAGATACTGAACTAAATACAAAACTTTTGTCTCCGTAGAAACAGAAAAATGTATAATCTGTAGTTTATAATAGTTTGAAACCCAGGAAAGAGAGCTCAGTCCCTGAGAGAGGTGTGCTGGGTTATTTCAGCTTCTTCTAGAGGATTATTCTTATTCCTTAGCATGGGACAGCAATCATTCCTGACAGCAAAGTACTGCCGTAGTCTCTCACAACTGGACTCCGTTCAGGTGTTAGTCTGAGCTACTGCTGCAGTGCACACTGCCCCTTGGTTTTGCTGTGAGAGGGGGAGATTATTGCTAGACTGCAAATAACATCAAATAATAATACAATTTTATAAAGCCAACAATGGGTCAGTTTCCAGACAGAAAAGGGAAGAAAATGAGGCAGTTCACACAAAAACTGAAGCCCCCAGGTGTATATCCACTATCCCAGCAGCTGACAGGCTCTGATTTGGAGCAATACTTTCACTCACAAAGGTTATTACCCCCTCAGAAGGGACAGCACTCATCTGAACATCCTCAGTTCATTTGCAGATACCATTCCTTGGATTTACCTTCTGAAATATAAAATATATAATATAAAATATAAATACCCTTGAAATATGCCTGGTCTAAAAAATAAAAAGCCAGTCTCCTTCTGACACAGCTTTTATGACAAACTGAACTGCCTGAAAAGAACTTCCCTCTGTACAACTAAATGCTAAAAACTGTGTAGGTGGGTGGGAATGGGAGAGGAAGCTAGTAGTCCAAAAATACCTCTAATTTCGTTGCTGATCCTCTGGTACAGAGTGCAAGCAGACTGCTATTGTGCTGAGCCCTGAGATCCGCCATCCAAGTGGGGTCAGCTGAGCAACGACATTAACTCAACAAGAGACAAATCTGCTTTCTGAAGTTCACAGAGAATACCTGTTTTCTCCCAGACTTCAAACTCTGAACCGCTCTTTACTCTGAATCACTCTGTGAAGCTAAATAATAAAAATAATAATCACAGGCTGCAGACAAATTGCTTCATTTCTACAGTTAAAACTTTCAGAAGTGAGCTGTCAGCACACTGAAAGAATGGGAGGCAGCCGGCTCTGCTCTGCGCTATTAAGTGTTTTTAGCACACCAGACACTTTAGGATCTTGGCACAGTGAGAAATAAATGCAAAGAAGCATTTTTTCTGTCTCTTGCAGAGGAGGGGGAAGTAGAGGGACATATTCTAAAGCCTCAAAAATCTGGAGATGACAGTGACATAGAGGATGCAGCTGTATGCTTTTTCCAAGAATGATGGGTTTCCATGGAGTTCACACCACACATCATCTGCTCTTTTGTTGGCCACGTGTATTACCCACCCCTGTCTGGCCTTCTTCACGCAGGAAACCCTGCCAAGACTCTGTACATTTTAAAGATGTAGGTAGAGCCACACAACGCTCTCTCTGACACCTGTGCTCTGATTTTGTTATTGTATCTCTCAAAAATGTGAAAACTGCCAGGTTGGATCACCCCCAAGGTCCATTTACTCCACTCTCTTTCACCAACAGCGGCAGTACCAGCTGCTTTGGAAGAAAGTGAAAAAAATGCCTTCAAATGCCTTGAGTACAGCAGGCTGGGCAGAGATCCTCCGAACTGGGAAAACACCATCTGCCTTATTATCCAAATGTTCCTATCCTTCCTGTGGATTTTCTGCCCTAATAAAACCGGCTGTGTTTTCCAGGGCTGTGAGACAGCTTTTCTAAGTGTTGTTTCACTCCTTTGCTGGGAGAAGGAGGTGGTGAAGGAAAAAGTTCAATTTTAACTTTATTTTTAGATGTTTCTATTTCTTTACTTAATACCGCTTGATTAAAAGGGATTTACTGCATAGAAATACCATTTTGTAAAGGTGATCCTATCTGCTGGGACCGAGGGCAGGATGAATCTCATCACTAATAGAACAAGGGTTATGATGTCCATGTGGGAAAAAGATGTGGGTAGTCCAGAGCACCACCCCAGAGCTCTGGTTTGTAAGGCAGGTGAGCATGGTTGGAAGGACCCAGGGCAAAAAAGAATAAGGAAAGCTGTAGGAGAGCTGACAGAGACAGTATTCAGTGCACACAGGAAGCTCTGCCTCCTATGTATCACAGGCAGATGCAGTGAGTCATCCTGCTGTTGGAAAAGCAGAATTATAGATACATACACATGTATAATAATAGCCAATTTTCTAGTTCCTGCCAGGGCATTTGACTGAAGCTCTTTAGTCTGTTTAATTCAGTTTTACAAATATAACCTACCTCAGTAGTCTAATGAAACAAAATATACCTTTCTTGATTGCCCCAGGCCTTGAAATTCAGCATGGAAACTTCACTCAGAATCAGCTTACCAGATTTCATGAGAGTCCTTCAGATTTAAATAATGGACACCCCATGAGCTTCTATATTAGATTTACAAAACTTATTGCACTTTGCAACATTTTCAATAAGTTTCTTTGCTAATTAATTGGCAGCATGATTAATTTCTTATTCCGGTTCTCTATACAGTGATTCAAGCACCCATGTGAATATGGGATGAAACATAGGATCAGACTAAAAATAAAAGCAGAACAGGAACAATGACTAGCAGTGTTTTCTTGTTTTTCTTTTTTTCTTCTGAAATTACAGTTCTTGCCAAGTTTTACAGCTCAAAAAAAAAAAAAAATTACATCTATGCCTCTAATGCCCTAATGAATATTTGCTTTGCAAAACACCCAGACTTGAAGATTAAATTAATAAGTCTAACTCCAGAAGATATTATGGAAGCTACTGCCTTTACAGGTTTTGATTCTTTTTGAGAAGCAGAAAATCTCTCCATCAATGCTTGTCTGCCCGCAGGCTGCTGACCTGCTCAGGTAAATACCAGCCAGGTTCCAGGTAACCTTCAGATTGCTTTCAAATCATTTGGCTTCAGGGGACCTGAGTGCTTAAAATGTCTTGACTTCTCAGGCATTGTTCTCTACTTAGAGGGCTCAGAAAAAGGAAATGACCAAGTAGCAAATTTCCCTCCCTCAATTAGCGTGGGTTCCTCCTGCTCAGTGCCACATCACTAATCCATCACAGGAACTATTAGGACTGGAATTAGAGGACTTTCCTAAGGGAAGTGCCCAAATTAGCTGGTATCATACTGTGCCCGCTTTTAGAAACATACATAGAAATGCCCCCCTGCCATCTGGCTGGCAAATGAAAGCACCTAATCTGCACACACCTTCCTCATAAACAGTTCGATCAACAGTTTTATTAAGGTTTTGATCCCAAACTTTATGTAACGTGGCTCCTTTTGAAATCTGGCATATTGTGCTCATACCAGTGCTAGCTGCCTAACATTACAAAGCGTCAGAAGCATTTCTGTTCCAGCCCTGATGGCAGTGCAAATGTAGATACAAATCACCAGTCAGGCAGACAACACTATAAAAACAAGTGATGTTAACTGCCCACTTAGCCTGATGAGCAGCACTTATCTTGCTCATCATTAAGGGAATAATAAAGTAGACTTGGATTCGATGATTTTCACGAGTTGCCTGCCAAAACCATCCTTTTATGTAAAGTCAGCAATTGCTGTCAGAGCCCAGGTGCCCTGCCTGAGCAAAGCCTCCACCTGGGGTCCATCTCCAGAACTGGAAGCACTTTTCTCATTCATCTTCCTGCTGCTGACCAGGATCCCACTGCCACACACAGAGCTGCTGTCACTGATTGCACTGTGCCAGTACAGCAGCCATTCGGATGTGGGAAAGCAAATGTAGAACCATTGTTGCCACACCAGGGCTTTAGATTTGCCTACTGAGCTCCCAGCAAAAAGTTACTGTCATTAAAGCCTGTTTTCACAACACATCTAGACTCTGCACTTTGCCATTTCCCCCTGCATACTGAACTTGTTGCTCAGTGCTGTGCCTGTCTGACTCTCATGGATCCTGGTATATGGTCTGTTAGCCAGCCATAGGAACAGAGAATGCAAAATCAGTGTCTGGGAGGGATTTATAATGGAAACAGAAACATTGTGTTCTCAGCAAAGAAATGGAAGAGATGCAAGAATGAAAATGGGGGTTGTGGGAATACCTGAATCCTGTCTCACTTGGATACTTGCTGCGGTATTAAAAAGGCAGTTATGTGTGTTCTTCTGTTTGCTCAGTTATACAGTACTGAGATGTTCTTATCTGTGGAGCATTTGAAACTCCTCTATTATTCTGTTGTTATGAATTTATAATTACTACAATTTATTTTAAAATCCTGTAAGGAAGTTTTTTTTTTTGTTTACGACTTTTTTGTGGTAAAACAGTAACAGTCCAGCAGGACCAGGAACACAATGAGCTGCGATTGCAGTGTACGAAATTGAAAGAGGACTGTAAAAAGAAATACAACTCAGAAATCAGATCCTGCTCCTTCCAGCTCCAATGCCCTTTTCTGTAAGGTACCACATTCAGTACACAGAAGGAAGGCACAGCTGCTACCTGCAAGTTTGCAGAAGTCCCAGCTGTACACATCAACCAGGGCAAGGTGTGAGGAGCCAGCCCAGAGGCAGGTAACACTCAATACTGCAAAGCCTGCTGCTATGGAAGCAATTACACCTCTAAGGCTGTTTCCAAATGATTGCTAATGCAATAAAGGACACTAAAAATAAGTGTTTTGTTTGTAAAACAGCAGTTACAGGCAGTTCCAATTAAACACTGTGAAGCCAAATATTTTCCAGTTATGATTACGGCCAATAATGGCACTTCCTGATGTTGAAGAAATCGGAGTCCAAATTCAGCCTGCATTACTAAAATCTATTCCAGCAAGAATATAAACCAGAGCATAATTCCAGTAGATGAATCTCCCAAAAACCCTGGAATGATTTCTACCCTCATTACCTTTTGCATTTCAATCTTATCCCTTATATTAATAAGGGATTAATAAACATATCTGTGTGTGTGAGCCAGAGTGGGTGGAGAATGAAGGCATAAAAATGTATGCTAAAAAAAATAAATAAAAAATAAAATAAAATAAAATAAAATAAAATAAAATAAAATAAAATAAAATAAAATAAAATAAAATAAAATAAAGGACTAATTGAACAGTTCTTGTCCTCAGAGTTGGGCAGTGGTAACCTGTGAAAACGTTAGAGACCTAAAACGTTCAGACTAGAAAATATTACTGCTTTGCTGTATCACACACAACACCACCACTGAAAGGACAAGTACAAATAAATGTAAAGCTATGCAATTGGTGCTGCTAGAGCTAATTTCTAAGTCAGAAGAGATACGGTATCAGAGAAGGAAAGAAATGCTGTGAGAACTTTAAAATGCCCTGAAATTCGTGTATGCAGGTATCCAGCATCCACTATCATCTTAGCAGCCGTGGCATTCTTAAAAGCCACTTTTACATCACTAAGTCAGAGCTGTGTTTAATTACTTACAAAATGTAAATTTTGAATTTTGAAAGAAGGAAGAAATTGTCAGGGAGGAGAAAGAAGACAAGTAATCAGTTTGCATTAAGCTTTGGTTGACCTCGTTTCCTAAGAGGACCTGAATTTGTATGTCATGTGAGCTCTGAAATCCATGTAAACACTGGATCAAACCACGTGGATTACAGAGTGTTTACGTTCTGAGGCTGAATGCAAATGCACAAAAATGCTTGTAATCATTATTTTGAAGAACATTCAGGTTTTCAGTTGTTGACATCAACAGAGCTTATAAAGCAGCCAAAAAGGCATCTCTTACACCAAGCAACATCCATTTGATATCTGATGCTTGATCTCAATTACGTTAGTTATAAACTTCCACTAATGTTCTAAAGAGAAAAACGAGCATAATATAGTATCTCCTGGCAGAAGACTCAATTCAACAGTAAATTGAGGAAAAAATTCAGACTCACAATGCAATAATAGTCATAATGAAAAGCTTTTTCCCTCAGCTGCCCTCTAGTTATAATAGGTCGCATCGTTTTAAAATTACATTATCTTAAATGATCAGTGGGTTTTTTTTTGCCATGTAAATAGCAATTTTTATTCCAAACTGAAGACAAAAGAAAGCATTGTATAAAATGAATAGCTATATGGTATGAACTGTACTGCCATGTAGACACAGTGTCTCTTTCTTTTTGCACTAGCATGAATCAGGAGAAATTCCAGTCACTGAATTTACTTCATGAAGTTCAGTGTCATGAAACACAAGACCATCACCGTGTTCAATTGTCTGTTGATGAATGTGTAGCGTGTTTTTAACAAAAGAGTAAAGAGAGAAGCATATATAGTGTATTCATTTTTCCAGTAAATAAAATGGCTTAGTGATTTTTAAATTCATTTTCTGGAAACTTGTTCATTGTTGAAATTTCTATTATGAACCTGAATGTTATTTGTATTGGAGTCAGAAGTTTCAAGTAGCTGTTTTTAGAGTTGGTTTTATAAATTAGTCTGGGAGACGAGCACAAAGCCAACTAATCAGCAATTCTACGTAATTAAACTGATTAGAAGAGCACAGTGTTGCATATGTCTGCCTTGGTCATGGTGAGTGCAAACAGAAATGGTTCTGAATTTGAACAATTTAGAAATAATTCCATCAAGACATAAAAAGAAGATAATACACTAAAGTGAATGGTAGCGATAAAAGGTGAAACAGAAAACAAAAGAGGGTTATTTTTCTTAACAACCCAGCTAAGCTGACCCAAAGATGGATAACTTAAAAAAATGTGAAGTGGTGAGTGCATCTTCTTCTGTTCTCAGATTCTGACTGCAGGTTTAAAGGAAAGGACGTCAGCACTGCCTGCCATTCCTACCTGATGACACTTCCATACGTAGGTACAGAAACAGCTGAACACCTTTTACTAAGGGTAGAAAGATGCCCCTTACGACCCACCTTTGATGATGCTGAATATTCAGATGGAATTAATTAGACTCCCTTTGAATGGAAATAAGTTAAATGAATAAAGAAAGAATCTTTAAAACAATTTCAGAAACTCCTATACACAAAATGGGGAGAAAGTGCCACTTTTGTGCTGTGCCTTTGTTGGAAAGCCACCACAGATCATCACAGCTGGACGCTGTCAGAAAGGCAGTAGCAGATTAAATGTTCTGTACAAGATCAGAACTTCTGAAATGAGAGTAACATCAAAATCACCTCTGGGGATGAAAATCAGGCAGCTGAAAAAGGACATCAGTCATGTTAGTCTCAGAGCTAACTCTACATTCATGTTCTAACACTGAGGAAAATTCTTCCCATTAAAAAAATGCCAATTATGAGAGCAGTTTGCAGGGGACCCTTTAACAAAGTCAGTAAATGACCCAGCATTTTAAGTTTGCTGCAAATCTTATTTTTCCCACTCCTCATTTTAGATCTTTCTCCTTTTTGACTGTTGAGCATTTGGCCTTTGGATTAAGAAATAAAACGAACAACAGAGCCAGATATGGGGGGGAAATGATAGAATAAAAAGGGAATTTCAGAGAAATCCAGTGTATGAGCAGGTTTTGTGAAAGCTCTTGTACTCAGCAGAGCTGGATGATTTCACCAAGGTCGGGTGATATTTCTAAGATCATACAACTCTTCCTTTAAAAGCATCAAAAAACATTAGCAGACATAAATTCTGTTCCAAAATTATCACAATTGTAAATATTTTCTAGTGGAGGCTTAGTCACTGGATTGAAAAATTGAAGTGATTATGTTTAACATCACCAAAAGTAGAAAGCACTTCAGGTAATGGCTTCCAAGGAGGAGAAATAAAACCCTGGGAATAAAGCCTTTCTTTTCATCTTGTAAATATTTATCATCATTGCAGGAGAAATTCAGAATTCTGTTGTGCAATGTTAATAGGACCCATTAGAGTTCACCTGAGCCCCAAATTCCCTACTGTTACAGCAACACTGGTTTTTCTTTATTTTTATTATTTTCTTAAAGTACACTGTACTTATACAGCAAGATGTGTAGAGATTCCAAATGAAGTTGCATTTGCTTCTAATAGTGAATAAGAGAAGAAATACTTTTTAAGTCAGAAATTGATTAAATAATTCCCATTTTGGGAGTGCTGGTAAACTTTGGGCCTAATTTAGTGTCTCTGAAGTTGTTGAGGAAAAAAAAAAACCCACAAAAAACAACTGTTTCTTTTAGGTTTTGTTATCTCTTAGCAGCAAAGAGAGCTGGGAAAAGAACCGTGTTCTGAGACACCTGGAGTTGGCTCTGAGTGTAAATTTCACGAATGTAAATGCAAGACATCACCTTTTCCTTCACAAATGTCTCTGAAATACAAATGCACAGATAGCTGAGGTGAGGTTTGTGACTTCACAAAACATCCCTCAACCAGGATGACGTTAGTAGTTAATGAATGTACTGATATTGTGTGGAAGAAGGGTCAGCTCTGCCATTATCTCATGCAGACAGACAGAGGGATCTTGGCCAATAAGAAAACTAGCCAGTGAAGGAAGATTATAAAAAAAAGAGATTTTTATCCTCTCTAATTCTTTGCCCATACAGTACTATCTCTTGTATGCTAAATGACCTCCAGGCCTGAGATTTACAGATAAGTACAAAGTGGTTGAGAGAATCACAAAGCTCAATGTTGCCTAGGAAATTCTTAAATTACTTTTCTCCTCCAACAGTCCGAGGACAATATGTAGCAAACACTACTCCTTTATCTCCCATTCCTAATGGCTTCCTAAGGGCTGATCTAAAGTATCCTGAAGCCAGGAGAATGGCACCCACAGATATCAGCACATTCTGTATCAGAGTTTCTTTTGGACAGGAGGTATTTTTCTAATGGGAATGTAAGAAAAGTGCAAGCTTTATGAATGAGGTAAGAGAAAGAGGTATTTGATTACTCTTACCCAAGCTGCAGAATGAGTCAGTAGCACCAGGATGTGTAGGTGGGATCCAAAGCCAGCCTAAGCTTAGTATCCCATGCCTCACATCGTTGCTCTAATCTACAAAGAATAGCTGAGCTTTTAAACATATGCCCTACACACACAAGATAAAACCAAATAGATAATTTTTGAAAATTTATTGCAGAGCTAAATGATAAAGTTACAGATTATGATGGAAACTGGGGCCTTCCTATCATTTAGAAAATTGCTTAAATGTGGTACTTTACCTCTGATATTGTGTCAAGGAACATAGAACCAGTGTGAATGGCTGAGGCAATTGAGAAATCTTAAATAGGAGAAGAAGTTCTGTTTCCTTCCAAAAAGCTTAGAGTCACAGCTTGCTGGGAAAAGCTGTCAAATGTGCTAACTGGCTTTGTTGCTAATGTGATTATGCAAAGTAGATGATAGTAAGAGTGCTACCCTGTCATCACTTACAATGGCATCTGCTCTCTTTCAATTTTATGTAATTTTCATTGAATTTCAGTCCGTCAGGTTGCCCTGCCATAGAATTTGTGTGAAAATGAGATCCTTATTCCATGCAACTGATGCACTTGAAGGAACAGGATGTGTTAAGGCTGCTATCCATTATGCAAAGGGAGGAAGATTATTCCAAAAAATGCAAAAAGAAGAAAAAGTATTTATATGTGCAAGGTTTCAGTTACTTTCATTCCAGAAGAAAATTGAGGCTATTCTAAAGAACAGATCTGTAAATCTCAGCTGGTCCCAGAATACTCAACATGTGTTCACGTGGGAATTATGATACATACATAAAACTGCTTATAGACTGAAAATAATGCATTTGGTAGGAATCCGAGATGGGGGTTGGACTTAATGCTAATTGCAGCTATCTTCAAATAGCAATTTTGAGGTAGGGAATGCTGAGAAAATTAATAATTGGCAAAGTAGAACCAGTAATTTGAAGACAGTGATCGTAGCAAAGCAGTAGAGCACTATGGCCAAATCAACCCACTCCATGTTCTTCCAAGACCAAGATTGGGTTTAATTATGTAGTGCTTCTTGTAGTAGAAAACAGTGCAGAAGGTGGTAATTGAAATTTTGGGAGTGAAGTAAAAAACTATTGATCCAATGAGAGGCTTATGCAAATAAGTGTCTCATGAAGGTAAGACAGAATTTGTCAGACTTCTTAAGCAATAGCTTATTGGCATCACTGACTTTTACATCAGCTTATATGTACATAATTGTAAAATTTATAAAATCACTGACTTAATATACAAGCAACAAAGCACCGGAATAAAGGTCTGCCTGCTGAATCAGAAAACAGACATGGTAGGCTTCCCTAGTACAAATAAATCCCTCATGTCATGGGTGCTGCTACCCGAAGTCTTCTAGCCACAGGAGGTGCTGGAGAACTACAGACAGGTACAGCCTGTAATAGCTTCTGATTTGTTCTATGCATGATAACTGGAGAACACATTGGATGACAGACTATCTTTGCTTTGAAAGATGGGATTTAAGAATGAACTCCTTGTATTTAAGTAATATTTTCATACAGTGATATCAGTCATGACAGTGTTGACTGCAGCTTGTCTTTAAACCTGTTTATTTATTCGAGGGTTTTTTCTTCCTGAGATGCCCTAGGCATGCACATGGTGCAAAATGACATTTCATTGGCTGGGAAGATGAAAACACTTCTATGCTTCAAATCTAATCCAAATACTGAAATTACTGCTATGGTTTCTCTGGCGTTTCTGTGCTGTTTGAGAGGGAATCACTGGCTTTGAAATATGTGCTGTAAATTACAACAACAAAAAAGTAAGAGCTGCACGCCTGGAATATAGTAACCAGCTGTCTCCTGTCTCTCCTTACTGATGTCCCCTCACTTGCTGAATAAGTGGAGACAAGAATACAGCCTGTATGAAATTCCACCTTTGCCGATATCAATGGGTTTTTGTTCCCCTTAACACTGAAGCATAACTTTTGCAGTTGGTTTTAGTATTCATTAAAGACAGCGGTGCATTCATTGGCAATAATGAAGGCCAAAACTCACAGATCTTAGGCAACTCCAGCCGAAGCTGCTCCCAATCTGACATAGTAGCATCTGTCTGCTTGAAAGCAAGTCTGACCTATGTCAGAGCATCTCCTACCAACAGAGTCACTGCAGACATACTGACAATTTCTTGGAATCCAATTCCTTCTCAATGTGATGGACTTTACTTCATATACAGTGAGGAATTTGCTTCAACGGGTCTAGCCCCTTTATCAGATAAGCTGATTTATCAAATATTTGCTTATGTGAGTAGTTATGTTCCTCATATATGTGGACAAATTGAGAATAATAGGGCTCTAGCTTGGGTGTGTAAATAAAACATCAGGTTTAAAATTTTGGAATCAAAGTGGAAGTGTTTGTAAAACACAGCAGGAGGTAGGACAGGTCCATTCTCCACTGCTAATGAAGAACAGCGATACTAACGGTTTGTAGGCTCTTGTTTTTGAGACATGTTACATCTACAGCCATATTTCTGTGCACTGGGCAAGTTCAGACTTTCTTTGAAAAATCGACTCGTTAGTCATGAATGGTGCTACTGACATCAGCATTGCAAGGCAAATTTTAAACTAGCCTGCAGTTTCCACAGATTTCTGTAACAGCATTGCTTGGCCTGCTGCAGCTGGAGCCTGCTCCTGGCACATCACTGTTTGCCTATGCATGGGATCCATTCTAGGAAGCAATCTTATTAATGTTTATTACCCAGATGTTGTTCCCTAACAGATGATGCTGAAGGGTAGTTGTGAATGTCCTCAGGTATTCAAAGTGGAAATGCAAAAGAAAAGGCCTTAACATAATCCCCTAAATCCCTGACTTGCATATCCCCATAAAGGCTTGTATGTGCCTACAGGAGTGTACTTTTGTATCATGTACTTTGTGAAAATCTGCTGCCACCCTTCTCCACAGCATAAGGCTGTGTATGAAGTGCTGTTGTTGTTTTCTTGTGAGCTGGTCAGGTTTAATACTTGTCTGTTGTACTTCTGAAGACTCTTTTTATGTTTATGCAAGCTTTTTTTTTTAAAAAAAAAAAATTATTTTAAAGTAGTAATTTTGTTTTGAAAGATGGATTAAAAAAAAAAATGCCT
Source organism: Perdix hodgsoniae (assembly GCA_035772895.1). Classification (NCBI taxonomy): domain Eukaryota; kingdom Metazoa; phylum Chordata; class Aves; order Galliformes; family Phasianidae; genus Perdix; species Perdix hodgsoniae. Next base: position 8,557,551 of record JAPSGF010000017.1, on the reverse strand, counting down.
CAAAGAAGAAAATGGTAATAAGAACAATCCTGATTGCAGCAATGTAACTGTCAAGGAAAAAAAGCATCCTTAAATTTATACTGTCCAGATTGCATAGCATGCATTTAGCTTGGCAGGCAATCTAGGCACTATCACCCTCAATAAATTGTGCTGTGAAGTCTTCTGATATTGGCTTGGGACATCCAGGCATTCATGAATTGATTCGTGTGCTCACCTGGAATTGGTTCATGCTACATTCACTGGTTCTTTTAAAGCTTCTTTGTAAGCCTGGGACGTGATGTATGTTTTAAACTGAAAAATAAGTGAGATGGCTTTTCTTTTCCCACTCCTCACTCTGCACCATGATGTTTCGAGACATAACAGTAGCAATAATGAATGCCTCTGTGCGTGCTTAGAGATAATTATTTGCGCTGTTTTCAATCTATTTTTCTAAGGCTTGCCATCTGATGCCCATCTAATATGTAGCCTCTCTCTGCTGGGAGAATGAGCACAACAGATCACAAGGGAAAAGTTCAACTGAAGAACATATGTCTCATCAAACAGAACGTATCCTCTGTCTGACAGCTGCTTCTCTTTCTTCTGCTGCTTCCCCACCACCGCCTTATTTAGAACCAAATGCAGTATTTGTGCCCCTGTGAGAAGATTGGTAAGCCAAGTCTAAGAGTGCACTCCCTGTTCAATGTTCCTGTTTGAAACAATCAAACGCAGCTTTTTGCTAAGAACTTGGGTAATTGGAAGAAACCTGGGGAGCATCTTCTTGCCTCTCGGCTGGAAGAAGCAGCACTACTCTAAAGAGCTCTGTGTGATAGGACTCCAACAACACAGAGGCTTCTCATCCTTTTGATTCTTCCTTCTTGACAGGTCCTATGGGAGAAAAGCAGATCTATTTCAAACTACCACCACTGATAGTTCCAACTCCCTATCCAGCTCTGCTGAAGCAAAACTTCCCACACATTTCACACTGAAACAACAGATTTTGAAAGTACAGGAAAAGCTTACAAATCAGATCAGAACTCTTCAGGAGGTCCTTTTCACAAAGAATATTTTATTGGGAAATATTGAAAGATGTCAAGGCACTGAGATTACTTTTCTTGTTTGAAGGTTTACTGCTCCCTGATTTGGTTCAGGACTGGGCCTTGAATGCATGTATTTCTGCATGTAGAAATCTATGTACGTAATGAAAACTGGCATAATATCACAGATAATGACCCACTCTGTCAAAATTGAAAAATAGCTATGGCCAGTGACACCCACTCAACATTAAACAGCAATTCCTGAGCATATACCTCAGCTTTGACAGTGAGATCTGTCCACAGGCTTGAGCAAAATGCAATGCTTCTTAGTATCTATAGAATAAATGGTAATGTTCAATAAGGGTCTCAAGAGGTTTCACCTACTTATATTAGAAAAAATATTTTAGATTTGATACCAAAGATGCACTTAAGTCAATTAGCACACTGATTTTAATACAAAAGTATTCCAATCTTATTCCTTTTACAAATGTCTATGTGACATACCAAAAGTTACCGGGTATTCAGAGTGAAGTTTTTACTTTATTACACTCACTAACACGTGGTTTTCAAAAACAATGACAGAAATAGATGTAGCTATATTGTTTATCCCAGCAATCTGATTCTTCTAGAAAGAATGCCAAACGCTACGCATAATTCTCAGTTGTTCAGACTTCAGTGCCTTATGACATATCATGTCTCTCTTGGGGGAGAGCAAAGGGCTGAGCACCCTTAGTTGTTACAAGTCAGCTGTATTTCTAAGAATGAGAACCACCTAAAATGTGATGCCTACTTAAAACCACAAGTGAGATTTGCTCAACAAGCAAAGGGTAAAACTGTCAGCATCTGAAAAATCTGTCCAATGAGGGGAAAAAATAAACATCTAAGGTATAAGAAGAGAAAAATTTAACTCTGGTCCTAATCCATGCAGATGCTGTACCTGGCATAATTATATGCTTCCATATGTTTCCTAGAGGCATTTGAAGAAATAAGGACATTTAGACACAGGGAAATGAAATTATTTGTGATTGAAACAAAATAGCAACCAATTGATGTATATACTCTTCCTGTTGAATTACTGTTATTGTATTGAATTAAATTATTTTCATATGCTATTGTACTTTCAGAGGCAGCCATATGTTCTGCACATTCAGTTTCAGTCTACTTTTTTTAATCCTCATAACTCAATGACATAAAAATTGCTATCTGAGTTAATACAGTTATTCCCTCTTGATGATAGCATTTAAGCAGAAGTGTAATTTGACAGATGAGATTGCTGAAGCTCAGCATTTCATACAGACTTAAAAATAAAAAATAAAACTATATTCCTGTGAAACTTTGAAAACTACTGTACTGGGGGAGAATTTTTCTACTCTGTAATTTACTTTTTTTTTTTTTTTTTTGTCCTTCATTTTTCTGTGCCTAGAAACATGTGTATAAAGCAGGAATTTAGTTGTTCAGGAACTCATTTACTCCTGCTGTGCAGCCATCGCAGGAAATCATAACCCTCTCTTGATAGCAGATTAAGACTAGGTAGTAGCACAGATCAAATAAACACTGTAAGATTAAACAGGTCAGAGAGTTTTCTTGGTTTTAGGGCTGGATTTAATGGGAAAGTATGTGGATTTCTACTGAAGATCAGCAAATTCGAGTTGGTGTATAATTATGGCTCAAAATGAGGAAACTGTTGTGAAGGCAAAACCATGAGAAGGCAAACTCGTCACAAGCAGGCTGTGGGTACGGACGGAGCTGACAGCAGACACAAAAGGTATTTCTGGAGAATCCCATCGACTTGCAGGAATGGCTTTTCCACATCAAGATTTCTGCCACTGTGATTCAGGCAGTCCCAGAAACAGGGATTCCTGGAAGATTTCAACAGCATCTAAACCAGACTGAGTAAGAGACTCCTCTTCGTTTTCTACCCGAACCCAGGTAGAAACCACAATTTGTATCCAGGTGTTTGTATCCAGCATCGGAGAATCATGGAATCAGAATTGTTTGGGTTGGAAAGAAACCTCAGAGATCATCCATTTCCAACCCCATCCTTACCTCCAAACCTCCCAGGGCTCGCATGTCTTGGGCTCAACTCAATTCAAATGTTCCCCGAATGTTGGTCTGCTTGAGGTATAGGCATGGTATCAGGCCGTGTGAGTTAGTTAATTCCTTGAGTATCAGACGTACAGGAAATTCCCATTTCTGACGGCAGCATTTTCACCTTCCTACTCCTTATTGTTTGGACAATTTGCACGAAGACGTCTTTCTGCTGGTGAGTTTCTGCCCGCGCTGTTTTATTACCGACTCACAGTGGATGTTCTTTGCGTACACCATTTGTTATAGAATTCATTTTAACGTCACCTAAAGGATTAAGTTCTGAAGCGAGCAACTGGAAAACCCGATCCCGTGAGTGACGGGAGCCGTGTGCTGACACCACACGTGGTGACAACGGCCAACCAGCCAAAAAATAGAAACACCAATCCACACTACAGAGGAATTGCTGTGAGATGCAGTTCC
>JAPSGF010000017.1:8497771-8553930 GCA_035772895.1 Perdix hodgsoniae | reverse complement strand
AACGGCTCGGCTCGGCGCGGCCATGGGCGAGGCGGAGGGCGGCGCGGCCGCCGCGACGGAGAAACCGCCGCTGCCCTCGGCCGGCACCGGCACCGCCGCGGCTGTCGCTGCAGCCGCCGCCGCCGTTGCGGCCGCCGCGGCGGCGGCGGCCTCCGCCCCGGAGCCCGGCGTGCCGGCGGAAGAGGCGGTGGTGGTGTGGAGCCCCGAAGTGGAGGTTTGCCTCTTCCACGCCATGCTGGGCCACAAGCCCGTAGGTGAGAGCAGGCCGCGCCGAGCCTCGGCCTCGAGTGGCGGCGTCGGCCGGGCTGTGGGCGCCGGGGCCGGGCGGGCGCTGCCGGGGCTGCTGCTCCCTGCGGCTCCCACCAGGCTGGTATTGAATGGGGGGGTTGGTGGCCCTGCGTGTGGCAGGGGGTTGGGGATTCGTGATCCTTGAGGTCCCAGCCTGGCCGTTCAGTGATTTCCCTGTGAATACAGTCTGCTGTTTTTAACGATTGATATCTGTGACACAAATCAAGCTGTTGGCGGTGTTAATTTGCACTGAGTTCTCCCCCCAGGTGTGAATCGCCATTTTCACATGATTTGTATCCGAGATAAGTTCAGTCAGAATATTGGACGGCAGATTTCTTCCAAAGTGATTTGGGACCATCTGAGCACCATGTATGACATGCAGGCTCTTGTGAGTATAAGGGAGGCCTGGTTGGTCATAATCCCTGGCTCATGACTCTACTCTGCCCTGGGAAGGCCTTGTCTGGAGTACTGCATCCAGTTCTGTGCTCCCCAGTACAAAAATGACAGGGATCTCTTGGAAAGAGTCCAGCGGAGGGCCACAAAGATGGTGAAGGGCCTGGAGTGTCTCTCCTTTGAGGAAAGGCTGGGGGAGCTGGGTCTGTTTAGCCTTGGGAAGAGAAGACTGAGAGGAGACCTGATCCAGGTCTATAAATATCTGAGGTGTGGGGGGCAGAGTGGCGAGGCGGGACTCTTTTCAGTAGTGCGTGGGGACAGGACAAGGGGAAACGGCCAAAAGCTGCAGCACAGGAGGTTCTGCACAAATGTGCGCAAGAACTTCTTTAGGTGAAGTGATGGAGCACTGGAACAGGCTGCCCAGGGAGGTGGTGGAGTCTCCTTCTCTGGAGATATTCAAGACCCGCCTGGATGCCTACTTGTGCAACCTGGTGTAGGGAACCTGCTTTGGCAGGGGAGTTGGACTCGATGATCTCCGGAGGTCCCTTGCAACCCCTACAACTCTGTGATTCTGTGACAGCTCTCAAGCTACAGAATACTGTGTGTGTTTCAGTGAGATGATGAAGTTTTTCCTGTATGAAACTACATTAGGTGGGAGGCAGTAAAACTTACTGTGTTTTGCTTTGCGTTTTCCTTTTTGCCTTACTGAGTTCTGACTTTTTAGTGATTTTATTCTGTTTTTATTTTTAATTGCCTAAGAGCTGATCCAGCAAACATTTACACAGGTACTGAGGTACCAAACAGACAGCTTATATATATATTTAAGAAGTTGCCACAGCATGGTTCCAGAAATGGTCTCTGGTCATGAGTCATGATCTCAATTACATTAGCAATCAGTTTGACATCAGGAGCATCCTTACTCTCTAGTATCTGAGAATGGTTAAGAATTATTTAGCTACTAAGTGTACTTAAAATAGAGATTGAGATTGCATTCCTATTTTATTTATTTATTCATTTATTTATTTATTTTTACCAAGATCAATCATAAAAATCTTTATTTTCTTACTAAGCACGAATCTGAGATTCTTCCATTTCCAAATATAGAGAAGAATTTTATTCTTCCTGATGAACTGATTCAAGAAGTGAGAGAAGGTAAGGTGTGATAGAAATCTTTTATTTTTTGTTGCTCTAGGCCCATCACAGAACAAATAGCTTAACAGAACTCCCAGGAAAGAGCATAACAGTGTACCCAACTAGCATAAATACATGGCTGTTCTTTCAGAGTGGTATGTTAGGTGTCCTGATGAAAAAGAAGAGAACAGATACATCTCTCGAATCTGCTGGCTGAAGGAAATAATTGGGGAAAGGATCACCCTGCTGGTGTTCATATTCCCTGTTTATCAGCCTCTTTGATTCTCTGCTGTAGAAAGTAGGCTAGTGGGCAAGGCAGACCTTTGGTCAAATTCCTCACAGTATTCCAAATATTCTTAAATATAATAGAGATGAATGCTAATATGGCACAAACAGGTTCTGTTTATACCATGTAGATCCAGCTTCTGGGGGTAGACAAAAAGTCCACATGCTTCACTGCTACCTGTTTGCAGAATGAAAACCAAACTGTGTTTCTTTGCAGTTAGTTGTTTATTGCGTGGTTTTGCATTTTGTTCAGACTTCTGTTGGATGAAGGTGGACCTGTTTGCTGAAATTGATCATCTGTGCACTTTTATGCGGTTCATTTTGTAGCAAGATCTTTTCAGGAAGAAGCTATGGGGCAGTCTGTGGGGTGTAATAACATTTCTCTATATACTTTGTATATAATGTTTATGTCACTATATGTTGAATATGAATGATTAAGGCCACTGAGCAGCACTTCAGCAAGTGTTTCAAAGCATACACTAGAAATATACTTTTACTGTATATCTACAGTTTCAGTAGTAGAAGAAACTTCCATTTGACTTGGACTTGTAGCAAATACCTATTGCTGGTATAACCATTGCATTTTTACTGTTACATGCTTATTTTTAGGATAGTTTGTATGCTTTAATTCTAAGAGCATTACTGTTATGCCTAATGTCTGTGCATGCTGCACGCATGCTGAGGTTGCTAATGGAGAAAACCTCTGTACGGTTCTTAAAAACCATCTAACCATTGCTTAATGACCAACTCCATAGGAAAAGTGATGATTGAAGAAGAAATGAAAGAGGAGATAAAAGAAGAGATGGAAACACATGCAGGTCCAGAAGAAGGTAAATTTGTAACTCTCTGCTGCGTAATGAGATTTAAAAAAACACAACTATTTCTGAAAAATTAATGTTAAAATGTAAATATCATATATAGTGTATTTTGTAATTTCTGTTCAGACTGAGCGTGTGCTTATTGTAAAGAACTAGAGTAACATAAGAAGTTACAGAATCTGATTCTAATGGAGAATTCTGCCTTGCTCCTAATTCATGTGTGCAGTTCTATAGCTTCTGATTTAGGCCTTTCAGTACCTAAAAGGAGCCTATAAGCAGGAGGGGAGTCAACTCTTTGAAAGGGTAGATAACTGCAGGACAAGGGGAAATGGTTTGAAGTTGAGGGAGGGAAGATTTAGGTTGGATGTCAGGGGGGAGTTCTTTACTATGAGAGCGGTGAGGTGCTGGAACAGCTGCCCAGAGGGGCTGTGGATGCCCCGTCCATCCCTGGAGGTGCTCAAAGCCAGGTTGGATGGGGCCCTGGGCAGCCGGGGCTGGCATTAAATGTGGAGGTTGGTGGCCCTGCATGTGGCAGGGGGTTGGAGATTCATGATCTTTGAGGTTCTTTCCAACCCTGGCCATTCTGTGATTGTTTGATTTCTTTATGTTTATTAAGACCAATAAATCAAAACTTGAGATACTTAAATGGGAAGGAGAGCAGAGTGGGGTTGGGTTTTGTCTGTGTTTGTTATGTATTATCTTGCCTCGTTAAATGAGTGAAAATCTTACTTTTGAAAAATATTTTGCTATAAAACAAAGTCAACCACAGACAGTAGAGATCCTGCTGTTTACCTTAACAGACCAAGCCAACTGTTAACTGCATAATGTCAATGCAGAATAAGTGTTTTAAGGATGAGTGTAATAAAAGGTCTAAAAATGTATGTAAAAAAATATATGAAATTTCACATTTTGGGTGTTCTGTTTTAAAACCTATCTAAAATCCCAAATGTAATGACCAGTGCTGATTATAAATCTCACAGACTGGTCCTATATAAAGTATTCCCATTAAGTATTTTGGGTGCTGCTTGTTTCCACTTAATGTCATTTCTGTCCTGTCAACATGCATGCCCATCTTTGAAATCAAATAATAAAAGAATGTGTTTTTAAAAGTGGAAGTAATATTTGAAGGATCTTTAAAGGAGCTGAGAATATATTTATTTGAAAAGTTTAATGTAATATAAAGAGATTTTATATCAGTTCTTGTTTGCCTACGTGCACGAATCTGATCTGGAATCATTACTTTGATCCTATTTCAGTGTTTACACCCTCTGGAAGTTTAGGAAAAACAACTGAGAAGCCAAGTAGCAAAGAGAAGGAGAAGACTTCATCAGATTCTGGGTCCAAAGAAGGATCTGATAAGAGGAAACGCAACAGAGTCACCGAAAAAGTCTTAAATGCCAACAGCAACCCTTCCAGCCCCAGTGCTGCGAAACGACGCAGGACATAAAGCTGTGAACAACAGAAGTAACTGACTATGGGACGTGAGGAGGGAATATAAAAGACAAACAGTAGGATTGTTATTACATGAACGTTTCTCACAAAGGAAATGATATCTGAGCCAGATATTTGAAGAACCTGCACGTTGCCTTTATGCATACAGGACTTTGTGCCTGTCCTTGATCTGTTTGTGCCGTGGCACCAAGCTGCATGGTGGCAACCTGCTCAGGGCACTCAGGGAGAAAGCTGGCAGCAGGAGGGTTTATGCATATAGAACAGTTGCAGTGTTTGTATTTCCAAGTAGCACACACTGTGTTGGAACAGCTCCTGAAAGTGTTCAGTGAGACACAGAGCCTCAATTCATGAAACTTAGAGGTTGTATCTATAGATTTTGAATTGGTTGTTTTCGCCTTTGCTTGGTTGCTGTCTTTGAACATTACAGACCCTCTATGGGTAATGTTGTTTGGCCATTTATCCAAACATAGCATTTATATCAAATATCTGAATCTGTTGGTTCAGTAAAACCAAAATCCTTTTAAGTATGACTACTGTGCTGAGGTATTCTTTCACACCATTTGCTGGAGGAAAGCCTACTTTTACCTTCAGTGATGTAACTTTTTTCAGTCTTGGTAAGCTTTTGTACCGTAACTGAAGTAAAATTGACAACACCTGAAGGGAGGGTTATTAGCAAGTGTCCTAAATTAAATATCCACGGGTGTCACATGGTTTTGAAAGGGATCAGCTGAGCTGTGCCTAAACTTGGAGATGTTGCTTCATCTGTCTGTACTACATAGTATGTAATAGCAGGTTTTGTACTTCATTATTTATTTTTAAGCAGTTTTATTAGATGTGGAATTGGTGTTGCAAAGCATTGTTCCTGTTCTATAATTTAAAATGTTACCGATGTTGTAACACTTATCTTTTATATACCAGAATAGTAAGATTTGATAGAAATTACTATTTTTGAGTTGTGAAAAGATGGACTGCAGTCAACCAACGTGTGAAGCGGTGACTGAAAGGAGCTGAAACATTGCTGGATTTGTCTCACCGTATTGACCAGTGGTTAATAAAAAGAATTACTTTATCAGTATTGTCTTCAAGGTGAGGAACCAACAATCTCCTAGCTTCCCTTTCACCCCACGTGGGTGAGTTCAAGTTGCGCTGTGCTGCAGCAGCAGGGCTGTTTTCACACCCGAGTCTTGCTGATGGAAGGAGAAGAGCTCCCACTCCTACAGCACCCCGTTCCCACCACCGTTTAGCTAGGATGGGAAGAAGAGCAAATCTCTCGGGCCGCTCGGTGCCTGCAGGACGCCGTTCCCTCCTCTCTCCCCTCAGGTGGACGCGCTGCGGGCGCCGATCCCGGCATGGCGGCGGGCCGGGTGGGCGCTAGGACCGCGCGGAGCCGCCTGCTGCCCAATGGGGCGCCGCGCCGCAGGAAGGGGGCGGGGCGTGCCGGGCTTCCACCTCCTCCGCCGCGACCCACGTGCTCCGCTTTGTGCGGGCCGGCCCGGCGTTCCTTTCGCTTTCCTTTTCCCCCCCCCGCCCGGCTCCCCATGGCGGCCTGGTTCAGTTTCAGGGCGGAGGAGGACGAGGAGGGGGACGAGACGTGCTTCTGGAGGTATGACTCCACATGGGAGGAAGACGACGACGACGAGGAGGAGGGGGACGAGGATGGCGATGAAGGCCAGCCTAAGGGAGCGGAGGCGGCCGCCGGGGAGGAGCCGGAGGATGCGGACAAGTCTGTGCTGAGCTCGCCGCGGGAATCCCGGCAGGCCCAGGTGAGTGCCTGCAGCCCGGCGGGGCTCCTCAGCCCGCAGCCCACTCGATGCCGGCCGGGAGGCATCGGGCCGGGCGGCGGAGCCCTGCGTGCACCTGTCGGAACGCCTCCTCCGGCCCCAACCCCCGGCTCCTCGACGCGTCTCCCCTGTCCGTGCATCTTCCTGGCCCGGCTGCTTTTCGTTCTGCCTGTATTTTGGGCCCGTGTTTGTTCCTATCCCCATTTATAGCCGGGGACTGGAGCAGGTGAAGCACTTGAAGTCAGAAGGTTTGTATGCTCTGGCAGCAATCGTTAGCACGTAGTTCTGGCCTCATCTCGATGAAGCCAATTTTTTAACCTCTAAGAGAAGAGGCGGTCTGAAGCCCATTTGGAAATGAGTGGCAGAGTTGTGTTGAACTTTAGAACTAACTTTCAGCAGGCTGCCACGTGCAGGGTTCTCGTATTTTCTTTGCCCTCACACCCTATGGTACGGCTGCTTTACCCCATAAATAACATTTTGCCCTCTACATGGGGCCAGCATGTTTTCTCCATTTCTTATGGATGCTGTTTTGGCACAATAGCGTGGTGTCTGCATCAGATCCTTGCTTTACGTTGATGTCCTCCTCTACAGTGTCCTTTCTCTTTCATGCCACGGAGAACCATCAGACCTGTTCACTTACTAAAATGAGCTGTAAGTTTTTCTTTCCTTTAGCCTTTTGTTTTTTTTCTTATGGGAGATGTTATATAGCAACTCTGAAAAGATCCATTGACGTTCTCAGAACTGCAGTTATATTCTGCAAAACGTTAATGCTTGTCTCCATTTTCTTACGTTGATTCAGCTTTCCTTTACGAGGAGCCTGTCTAATCTGAAGCTCCTATCCTTAGCATCAGTGTTCTTGTTGGACAGTGGGTGTCGGTGATTTTTTTCTACAACGTTGCTTTTCGAATGCAAAACTCTTCAGCCCTTTAAGGATCCAGCAGAAACACTGTTATCTGTTAACTCCTCCCCTTTTGGGGAAATGAGAACTGATCTTTTGCTTCTGGTTTCATTTCAGGGATGCATCTGTATCCTCAGGGTGGGAACAAGATAAAGCTTTCTAATAAACTTTTACATGAGCTTAGTATTAAACTCTAATCTTTTTTCTTCTATAAAGTGAATAAAATACCCCTATTTAAAAAAAAATGTGTAACATCTATGTAACACAATATTCCAAACACCCATGGCTTAGTACAAAGCCACACCCCCTGTGCTTTGCAAACAAAATCAAAGTGTAAATAGAGCAGGTAGGCATGCACATCTTCATGGGGATGTAGCGAGGCCTTAGCTATTTACGTAGATCTTTGTGAGGTCACAGGTGTTTTAGGTGGAATGGAAGATCCTTGCCTGTTCCTTTATGTGGTTTGCGTTGTTTGATGGCACACGGTCAATTTTCTGTTGTTCTTGAGTAGGGCTCTGGTTTTGTTTACAAAATCTAAAACCTGATAAAATCTCTTGAACTTTGCAGATTGTGCTTTCTGATGTTTGTTCTTTAGACTTTTATTTTCTTAGACCACCTTCTGGATTGTGACAGCGGTAAAAGCAAGGACCATTTCTTTCACTTTGCCTTGAGGAGGATGTTGTCTCTGGGACTTATGCCCCTGGAATATTGTTCTTCGCCTTTAAAGTGGAGCTCTCCCTTCAGTGATGGATGTATAATCACCTCTATATTACAGTGCCTGATTCCTTTTTAAAGGGAGTGAGAATGAGCACAAAAAGAAACAGTGCCTCTTCTCGTATGTCTGTGCCTTTGCAACTTGCCAGAGCCATGAGTCAGCTTCCAAAATAAGTTCCTACTTCTGCTTGTATTACACTAACTTTAATTCTTCTCCCCTCAGCCTAGATGGTATACTATATTCCTGAAGCTGCTAATGTATTTATTCAATACTGAGGTTAGAGGTTTTTTTTTTATTATTTTCCCTACATGCTTTCAAAACCTTCAAATTCTTTTATGCTTGCATGCCACTTGTTTCTCTGTAAATACCCAAATTAAAAACTTCTGCAGGTGTCTTTTTAACTCTTTTGCACTCCAGTGCTTTAAGCTTCTTCTAAGAGTGGCCACAGAACATCTTGGGGCTTTTGCTTATCTTCAGAGATTGCCTCTTCATTTGCTGTAGCGCACAGGGTTTGTGCTGCGTTGCTCAGAGCCTCGTAACAAGCCCTGTAGTTCTGCCATCTCCTAACTACCCCCAGATGGAAGCCTTCCATCGCTCCTCTAGAACTGTCTTCCTTCTTGTTGATAATCTCTGCGTCCTTTCAGCCCTTTCGGTTGGATTTGATTCCCAGTTTCCAGCCCAACACAGCTGGTGTTACCCTCTCCAGCTTTGTTCCCTGCTCTCCTCGCGCTCTTTGTGAAGCAGTGCACGTTCTGATTGATGCTTCAGCAGTGCTGGGGGTGGAATCCCACCTAACGTTGTTTATGAGTGTTGTGAGAAATAGGGCTTGATTTTTATGTGTACATGTTTGTCTCCATAATCTGGAAAGAAAGCGAAGGTCACATTTCTGTGGGGCTTGTACTGAAGTCTGTAGAAATCCAGAAACAACACCTCCATGGGCAGAGGGCTGAGTTCTTGCTCTCTGCTTCCCCATATTGTTTTTTCCTCATGTTGTGCTACAGCCTGCTTGCTTCCTTGACCCAGCTTCTTTCTGAAGCAGCCCAATAGCACCTTACAGCACTGTGTCGTGTCTGTCTCTGTATTTATGCTTATTCTTCAGCAAACCAGTCATTTTTCAGAATTAAAACGATTTTCCTATTAATCTAGCTCAGCTAACTGTGTTAAAGGACATTGTTTTTGATTCTGAAGTGTAAGGAACGTCTGAAACTGATTCTGTATTTGGCAGTCAAGTTCTCATTAATTCCTCGTGTGTTAGGATTTAATCTGTGGAGCTCAAAACTTACAGTTAAAAGCACTGATGAATCTCAGAGCTCTAAATCTTGGTCAGTGCTTACATCTTGAATGAAAGAATAATATTGCTCTCCTTTGGCTGAGCAGATACCTCAGTCTTATGTTTGCAGCCACATTTATTTTCCAAATATTAACTGCATAGCACAGCTTTTTGCAGTTACGTGCTTTTCTAGCTGCCCTATTGGCAGTGGATTTTGCAGCAATGGGTTGATAGTGCTTGATTTCTAATCCTGTATGGAGTGTGTGGCTGTGGGAAATGTATTGCGATGTAGACAGGTCACAACACAGTTTGTTACATTAAAGGAAAAATCAAACAACAAAACCACACAAACCTGGAGGTTTGTTTGTGTTTTAATTCCTGTCACCCAAATGAATGGTGACCGTAGTGTATAAGTGTATATTTAAATGTAATTGTAAAAATTCTACATTGATCATCTCCCCACTGCTCTGCCTGCTTCTAATTTCAAGTGCCAACAGTGGACAGTGCAGTTGGAGGGATTACTTCGTTACAAGGAGGTGTTGGGAAATCTCATCCTGCTCCTGCCTTAGTGGAACCACTTATGGCTGCTTACTGCTCAATACAAAGTGGTTTTCCTTTTTATTTTTCTCTAGGCAAAGGAAGTTAAGTAGTAGCAAATGAAGCTTTCAAGTAACTTGAGAGACCAATTGCTGCCTTTTTCCTCTGAGTTACTTAGAAGGCTTATTTTGCAAGATTCTGCCTGCCTCAGCCCTGTTCACAATGGCTGGGCTCTCCTTGGCTGTTGCTGAACCCTCTAGCTCCTGTGTGCTTTGCATTGGGTGGATCCTTTTATTAACAAGTAATCTCGTTTGTTTTGGTGGTTGTGCCTTGATGTTTGCGAGTGCTTTTCAGTGTTGTCACGGCTTGAGACAAGATGGTGTAGCACTCAGCAAGATTCAGCCTCTGTTCCTTATGAGTTGTCACAAAAATCTCCTACCATGGAAGTGATGCACTCAAATGTAAATATAATGTATATTATATATGTATTGTAAATGTATATTTTTAAAAAATTGTTTGCAACTTTCACTTCCACGAAGTTCAGAAGAAACAAAGGTGTTCTTTGTGATTTCTTTGTATGTGTCATGAGCATAATGAATCCAGCATACATGTGTAGCAAGGAGAGCCTGATATCTCGCTGTCAGGCAAATGTGGCAGCACAGACTTTTTTTTCTGTAGTAATTTAAATTATTAATAAAGCCATGTTAATTCAATTGTAACTAGGTAAATCTGTCACTTGGCAACTAGGGATCACGTGAATTACTGCTGTGGGTATCTTCATTTGGTATTATTGTATTTTGTTCTGTTTCAGTATGTTTCCTTCTAAACACCTTGTCTTTGTAGGGCCAAAGACGACCCAATTCATCACCATTGTTTCAGAGGAGTTTTAAGGTAGGCTTGGCACACAGTTAGGTTACTTGGAGACATGGGCAGCAATGAAACTGATGATTATTATGGGAATAAAATAAATACCTAGTGTGACCATGTGGCTGTTGTTATCTAAAGGAGCACAATGCCAGATCAGCAGGAAGCAAAAGTGAAGAAAATGCGTGCTGAATAATGTCTGGAGGAAAGAAGGGTCCTGAATTTAAATGATCTTTATGCATCTTGAATTCTACAGTTTAAAGTATGATCTCTCTTGACTGAAGCACGCAGTGATTCAGGGACAGGCAGACAGACCTTAATTTGTCTACTTAAAACTTTCTTAATTAACAAACAAGATTTATCATTCAGGGACTTTCCAGCTAGCTCTGAACGTTTCTGTGGGAAACCTGTTTGGGATAGAAGGCAGACATCAAACATGAAGAGCCTAATAAAACTGGGAAGAGAAATCTTTTGGCTAACTCCAGTAGGAACTGAAGCTGTTCTTGGGGTGCTGGAGCTTAACTGGTGGGCACAGGGGAACGTGTGTGAGAAATGCTGAGTTCATACTGGCCTTCTATTTTCAGAAGACCACATTATTGTGGGTGTCTGATCTGTCACTTCTCTCTAGTTCTCAGGCAGGCGCAATTGGAATGCAGCAAGAGACTTGCAGAGATACAGGCATCGTTACCCGGTATGGACTTCATGATAGTGCACCTGCTCTCGTGGCTTTTCCTCATTGCATGCTAAGTTTGGGAATGTGTCCTAGGTTTGGAGGTGCCCTTTTATCTTTACACTGAGGCTTATAGCTTGAAAGGATTAATGTATGAGGGGAATGGATAATGTTCATGTGGGTGCATCAAAAACAAGCTGTTATTTCCCAGAGGTTTCAAGGACTTAGCCTGTGCTCCCAACATGAGGGAAGGAGAAGTGCTGAGGTGAGTACTGCATTACTGCTGCTTGTTGATTTCTTGTTCTCATTCCCAGGGTTTGATAGAATCAGAAACTGACGAGGAGGAAGATATGTGGAACTTGAGCTTCTACAAAAATGAGATTGCTTTTATGCCTCATGGTGAGTACCTTGCTTGATGACTGCTCAGTGCAGCTCTACTGCAGCTGTTGGAGTTGGTGGAAGTGTAGCTTAATCCACGTGGAACAACCACTAAAATAGAAACCAAATGAAAAAAAGAAAAAAAAAGGAACTCTGCAGTTTCCATTTTAAAATGTCTTTGTTTCTTCTTCCTTAATTTTCTGTTTACTGGTTTGAAAAAATACATGATTCTTATTTAATTATTCTGACTTCTCAGTATAGTTGTCCAGTAGATAAACCACTGCCTGACTGCTAACTCTTGGCTGTGGGAAATGAACTGTCTTGGATGACTGGCTAACTTCAGTTTTCGTTTGGTTTCATTTATTCTTGCCTCAGTTTTGTATTTTCTCTTCAGGTTTGCATATTGAAGATCTGCTTGAATCTTGGTGGGACAACTATGAGGTTCTGGAAGAAAACCATTCATACATACAGTGGTAAAATACTGCGTGAATGTTGTGGCTGTGTTAGTTGTATACGTGCTGTCAAATTCACCTTTCCACAAAGTCTAGAATTACTCTGAAGTGAAACTTGCCAGTTTGTTTTCTTTCTCTTTGTACCTTTGGAAGCAGTGCTCTGGAAATCCTGAAGACACAGGTTCCCAGTGCAGCTGTGGTAATGGGTCTCAGTAATGCATGGTCTTCTAACATACTGCAGAACAAATTTTTATTGGAGTGAGGGATGGAAATAAGCAAAGTGTGCTGTTATTTATCACCTTTGTGTACAATTATCTTATGGAGGGGATTTGTCTTCTAATTAACTATTTCTGTGTTCATAGGAATATGAACTCTCCGTGAGATTCCTGAGATCTCACAATTTCTGGAATCATTTGAGTTTTAAGAAAGTGGGTTCCCTGGGTTGGATATCATCTTTGCTCATCTGGGCTGAAAAATTCTTTCTTCTTAGGCTATTTCCTTTACGTGAACATGGGATGAATTTTCGTGCGAAGCCACTCACGTGTCAAGAAATTGAGGTATTTAAAGCTTATCTGCTTTGCTTTTTTGAAATCTGAGGGATGTTGGAATTTTCCCTAAATTATTTATGTTTAAAGTGTAGGGCTTTTTGCCCCCCTTGCTTTTTCTTGGGGCCCTGGTGTGAACAGGTCTCATTCAAGCATTGATAAGCAGTTGTCTGCTTATCAATGATGAGTTCAACTATCAGATGAGTGATATAATTAAGCTTTGTTTAACATTTAAATCCTGCTTAGGGATGTTGGTTATGAGGGAATTGCAACTTGTACTCATTGGTCTGTCTTTTTCAGGCCTTGAAGAAGTCAGAGGAAGTTATGGAAAGGTTTATACGTGCTTATCAACTCATGTTGAGATTTTATGGAATAATTCTAGTGAACCAGGAGACTGGAGAACTCAAGAGAGCAGAGAATTGGGCTGAAAGATTTCTAAACTTGAACCGGTGAGTCCTTGTTTGCTTGTACTACTGATCATTTACCTACAGCCATGCACTTGTTTGAGAAGGAAAAAAAAGTCAAAGTCATGAAAATCTTCTGTACCTGACAAATCAAGGCATTGCTGACACAAAGCTTACCACAATCAGGGAGAGGATATTGGGCTGCATGGTCTTGTATGTATGACCCAATATGGTGGCTGTTTTCTACTGGTGAGTGATTCAGAAAGTTAAAAAGTTTCCAAGTAATTGAGTTAATTTTGAGAGGGTTTAGGAAGGTACTGCTGGAGGTAGTTGCTATAAGTGCCTTAGAAGTAGGACAAGCCTGTATTTCCGTCTGCGTTGTGAAATAGTCTTTTACAGATCACTGTCAGCAGTACACAGAACATTCTGCAGGTGCCCCAGAGGTTCGTTATGACCTAAGGATTGTAAGGGTTTCACTTAACTTTCATCATCTGTTTGTCTCAGGTTTAGCCACAACAATTTACGGATTACTCGCATCCTGAAGTGCCTGGGGGAGATGGGATATGAACACTATCAAGTGCACTTGGTAAAGTTTTTCCTAACAGAAACTCTTGTTAATGAGACATTACCAAACGTCAAGAGCAGTGCCTTGGACTACTTCCTGTTCACCATCAGAAGCAAGCGGAAGAGAAGAGAACTAGTCCACTATGCTTGGCAGCACTACAAACCTCAAGGCAGCTTTGTGTGGGGGCCCCATGACAAACTCTTG
Organism: Perdix hodgsoniae; assembly: GCA_035772895.1. Classification (NCBI taxonomy): domain Eukaryota; kingdom Metazoa; phylum Chordata; class Aves; order Galliformes; family Phasianidae; genus Perdix; species Perdix hodgsoniae. The sequence goes on along the minus strand of JAPSGF010000017.1, from coordinate 8,540,280 downwards.
AAGTACAGACCCCGCTCCACCAAGTCAAAGCTGCCCCAAAAGGCTGAAAATGAACAGAAAACTCCTGGTAAAAAGATTGATGATTCAGTGGAAGAGGGTCAGAACCAGTCTCTGGAGGAGGAACGGAAGGCTGGAGATGCTGCCGACCTGCAAAGTGAAGCAAATGAAGAGGACACGACGGAGAAGATAAGTAAATGTGTTTCAAAAGGTGAGGATGATGAAGATGAGAAAAAAACTCCATTTGCCCAGCAAGAGAAGGATTGTAACAGTGAGGCTGAATTGCAAGATGCAACAGAGAATGACTGTGGAAAGGAGAGCAAGAAGAGAAAACTGGATGCAAATTTGGCAGACACCGTAAAGAGTGGACAACTGAAAAGCCCTTCTGATATTGAAAAAATCTCCAGTAATCTGGAAGAATGTGCAATTGATGCAGAAATCCCCTTGGATCCACTCATACAATCAGGACAGGACCAAGAAACGCCGAAAGAAGAAAATGCAAACCCCAAAGAGTTAACGGTGCCAGAGGCTGATGATGCTGCCATAAAAAGGAGGAAAGTTGATAAAAGAACACAAAGAAATAAAACATTCAACTTGGCCATAAATCTGAATATGGCCCCACCTGCCCAGTCCCATCCATCTGTTTCAAACGCTAAGACTGAAGATGAAAAAGTCAGTGAGAAAAAGGCAGCTGTGGAGGAGAGTGAGAAGGCTGAGGGCAATGCAAATGGTGGGGCTGTGAACTCCTCGGCTGCCTCTGTGCTTCCCAACACTGCTCAGGCTTCTCCACTGAGCGATGGCATGGAGTCAAGTGCAGATCGAGTCACAGCAACGAGTGATGAGCATCCCTGCAACACCACCCTCCTGGAAAGCAACAGTGAGGCCGGTGGGGTGGAGCAGCATAAAAACACAGCAAACGCAAGCGAAAAAGAAGGTGCAAAAGCCACAGGCAACAAACAAATTCCAGGGAGTCCTGAGCAGAGCGTTGCGTCCTCTTGTTCTGAGCAAGGCAGTGCTGAGGTTGCAATAGAAAGAACGGGTATCTGTGAGCGTGTGGCAGAGCCTGGTGAAGAGCACATAGCAGCAGTGTGAGAGCAGCACGGTGAGCACTCAAGCAAGCAGAGGTGTGCTGCCCCAACTGCTGAGAGCCAGCTTCTGCGAGCTGTACTCTATGGAGAAAATAAACATTGACTGGACTGATTCAGGCTCACCCCTGTCTCATTTTCACCCTTCCTCACTTTGATAAGGTCGTCAGTAGTGACTTTGCTGAGAGCCAGCACTTGGTTACCCTACAGAGGTGAACTTTCAGTTAGTCATCTTCCTCAACAGGCTGTGTTGTTTGTGTTCCTATTTTTTATCTGATGTTCAGAATTCTCTTGGAGCAACAGGGATTTTTGCACTTTGATTTGCTTCTGGTATGTCCCTTTTTAACGAAGGAGAATGTTAATCAGATTCCTTGTTTGAATTAGTATTTAATAAATACATGAATTTTAATGTAAGATAGCATGATCTAATTTGCCAGACCTTTCTATTGCCATATAAATTCTTGGTTGTCCTGGAAGGCAGCACCTTCCAGAAGACTTACTCCTGCAGAGGTGTCTTTCCTGGGGCATTTATCTGAAAGAGATCATCATGTAAAGAGATGAGAGATTCTGCATCTGAAAGAGATCATCATGTAAAGAGATTCTGCATCATGTAAGAGTTTTGTTGCCACTCTTCCTGTAAGAAAACAAGTTTGAGTTAAGACCAGGATAAAATGTGTAATATTGATGTGTCTCTGACCGGTGTTAACCTCTGTGTACAGATAATGTTCTCCATGGTGCAAAAACATTGGGCTACTTGTTTTCTTTATCCTCTGCAGTTGCTGTTTCATAGTGCTTGTTGAGTTTATGGAGAATACAAAATGTCTACGGGTTTCTAAGAAAAAAAACCTTCAGACTTTGCGTAAAGCTGTCTGAAGCACCTCTTCCCCAGCCTTTTCCACTGTGTTCAGGAGCTTGGTAGTCTTCCACATAAACTTACCCACTGTTGATGCAAAGCCCTTTCTTCCTTGATTGCTAAAAATGGAACAAATGTTTCTGTCGTTGTGTTTTCTCTGATTTTGTTGCTACTTGAAGTGACCTGAGGGGGCTCTTTTCTGCCGGCCTGCTGGATGAAGCTGGATGTTTCAGCTCTAACCTGCATCCCAGTTGTGGCAGGATCATTCTACCATTAATGATCAGCTTGTCAGACTGTGAGGTCGTGCTTGAGTGCAGCATGTCTGGGTACTGCTGGAGCTTTGTTGTGGGTCAGTTAATTGAAGCTTTAATTGGAGGGGATATGCTTGTCTGCTTCATTCATTTACAGCCATCAACAATTTACTTTCAGACCTCGCCCACTGTTCTCCTGCCTTTATGCTACTGACCTCTCTGCTAGCTGTTCTGCCTGACTTGTGTAGGGTCCAACCCAGTCTGGGGGAATACAAAACAATTTAGCACTTCTTCTCAGAGAGATTTGCAGCACAGGACCCATTTCATGAAGCAGAGGAAACGCTTTCACCAGCTGTTGAACAGAGAAGTCCGACGTACTGTTTGCTCAGATTGTTTTACTTTTGGTGTTTTTAGGAGGTGTTTTATTTTGTGTTGGAGACAGAGGCTCACCCACCTCACCACATAGCAGATGCAGCAGCCTGTGCAGTGTTTGGCCTCTCTGCTACAGCTTTTTGTTTGTTAGAAGCTTCATCTTTCAAGGAATTTGATCTGAATCTGTGATTTTCCTCCCCGGGCTGCAGGCCCTGCTTCAGCACATCATATCCTCATATGTGGGAACAGAAATCTGCAAGCTTAGGATTTAATGGTGATGGTCACACACGTGCTGGAAAAAGGCTTCAATGTTTTAAAAATATTTTCTTTCTTATGAAAAGGTGGTGTTAAATAGCCAATAAGAATGCACTTAGCTCTACAGATATAAAAACTTGAAGATGTTGAGTAAAAATTCTTTCATAAAAGGTTCATAAAGAATTGTTAATCATGGTTTTTGTTGTACAGATTTAAAGTATTTTATTTAATGACATTTTCATTGTGAATATAAGCTCAGCTGGGGCATCAATCATAAATCTTGTATGGTAATGTGCCTTTTGTCTTCTGTTTAATGGGATTTCACAGTGAGCCCTAGTCTGCAGTGCTCAAAACAAACCATTCCCCATTGTGCTCAGTTTAGAGTTTCGGCTGTAGGTGTTTGCAGTGAGTTCACAGGATGTATTTTCAGCACTCAGAGCTGTATGATGTTCTGTTGCATTAACGTCACCTATTAAAGCATGTATTTAATGCATACCAGTTTCCACTTACGTTTTTCATCTTTGAGGGCAGGATGTGACCATGGATCTGGTCTACCAACCCATCCTGTAGCCATCTGTTGTTGCTTTGGAGCCTCCCAAGTGTATGTGGTGGAAATCTATAGTGATGCTCTGTAGAATAAACCAGGACTTCCCCTTCGAGCAGTTTCCAGTGTGGATATGGAAGCTTTAGCTGTAGGGCCCCTCCCTTTGGGACACAAGATCAAACTCTTTCAGTAAACCCTTTCTGAGCTGAAAACGTCATCCTTCCCTCATCTTACTCAACAAATGCATGCCACAGCTGTTGAGAGGAGCTGGGGAAAGCTGGATTTGCTTTGCCATCAGTTGGTCTCTCTGAAGGAGAAGGTATGGGCTGTGCAGTTCCTGTGGGGTTTGAGCTGTCTAAAAAGCATTCCATTTACTTTTAAGCCGTGTGAACACAGACAGGCACACTCTCCTTTTCTGTCCCTGGCTGACTATTCCAAAAGTTCTTGTAGATGCTGGTAAATGTTTGAGCCCTCTAACCCCCTGTAAAAGCTGGTGGTGAAATATGGGCTGCTGGAGAGCTGGGCAGACGTGCACTATTTGCTCATCCAAACCTGGCATGAGGATGTCAAATAGAAGTCTGGGATTAAATTTGTAAAGCCTTGGCTTTCTACTGCTCTCCTCTTGCTAACCAAATCAGCTGTTTTATTCCAGTCCTGATGAGTCTTCTGGTTTAGTCTCTCCATTTCCAAGTATTGCTTTGGATGAAGCTGTCTTTAATTAACAAAGGGAAGCCTGAAGCTGTCTGCTTCATTGTGAACAGGCTGCTGTTTCGGATCAACTTTTGGGGATCCATTTGGCCACCGTTGCACTGTTCCTTCCTTGCAAGTATTTCAGAGGCAATTCTTCCATAGTTCCTTGTAGTTCCAAGAATTTCTCCTTCTTTCTGCTTGTGTCTCTGTGGTCATCTGTCCTCTGGTCAGGATTCATCACTTCCTCAAGAAATAAGCCTGGCGTTCTTTGGGTTTCCCTCGAGGAAAAACAAAAAACAGTTGTGGCAGAGCTAACAAACCATCTTACAAAGCAGTAAGTGCATTTCTCTATAATTCTTGCACTTGTTACATGTATAATCATTTTTTTCAAGTAGCCTCAGGCAGTGGAAGACTTACTTTTTCATCTGTCCAGCACCGAAGTGATGATGCGCTTTGAGAAATGCCTCAGCTGAGACCTGGGGAACAATGTATTTCCAGCTGGAGATGCAGAATTTTCTCCTGTGTGTGTCTGTAGTTCAGCTGTTCCTTGTGTTTCTTCCCTGCTTGCTGGGGCTGCCCAGCAGGGCATGAATGAGAGCCTCTCTTCATGACTGCCTGCTGCTCCCCCTCCTGCTCCCACCTCCTAGCAAAGCCTTCTCTTTCCTCTGGGCTCAGCCCCTCTTGCCTGTGCTCCTGAGCTCTGCCCCTCCAGTGGGAGCTGCAGGTTTATCTGGAGGCGAGAAGTCTCATTTATAAGCCAAGATCCAGGGGGATAGAAACGGTTTGGCTGCCCAGGAGTAAAAAGGAGAGAGAGAGCCTGGGCACAATGACTGCGTTCCCCACTCTTGGGCTTCTCTTCCTTTGTCAGCTATTAGCCACAACATCAGCTCAGGTAAGAATTTTCACATTGGTTTTATGTTCAAGAAATGAGTTTATAAGAGAAAGATATGTTGCAGTGTGTGTATGCTATAACTACAGGATGAAACGTGGAAATAGCAGGTCATTAATCCAGAGTTTATTTAAAGCATGCACTCCCGTGCCTAGCGAGGAGCTGTTTTCATACCTGCATCAGTAGGCTTTTACTTCGTGTTCTTGTGTGCAGGAGCTGCTGCTTATGCTTTCTATGCAAGTACTGTGTGTTTTTTTTTTTCAATTAGAGCTGTGAGAGATAAAGCCCTAGGAAAGGAAGAGTTGTTGTTACAAGAGAAACAGTTTTCTTTCACAGTGAAGCCCGTGAGCCTGGGATCTCCTGATCTGGTTCTCCATGAGTCAGAGAATGTTTTATTCTTTCCCTCTGAATTTTTAAAACTTCACATTTATGAAATAATGCATTTAATCCTTATTCACTTTGCTTGTGAAGCTATATTAAACTTCCCTGCGTGGTGTTAATATTTTTGCCTGGGGAAATAACTCCTCGGTGAGTTTTTTGTTGTGCCAGTAAGGAATTTTTGCAGTCTGGCTTGGAAATTCAGAGCTGCCCTCATCTGCTGTGAGCAGAGCTGCTTCCACAATGAAACCTTTGTTTTGCCAGTGCTAAAGCAAGTTGCTCTCTGGAGTCCTCTCAATACAGAAGTCATTTATCAGACCTTTCTTTCCTTCCCCCAACCTTACACATCCAAAATCCCAGATTTTCAAATGACATCCTGCTCAGGAGAGTTTTTCCCTTTCTTATTCTGACTTCAGCAGTGTCCTCCTGTCTCCATCACTGCCATCAGGCTGGGACTGAATGCACTTTTAATGCTACACATTATCATCTATTTTCCGTGGACCCTGCATTTCCCCCCTCTGCCCCATAAGGATCATTTCTATAGGCAGTAAGGAACACAGCCTGCACAACCAAGCCTGTTTGCTTCCCATCTCTCCTTCCTCATCTGTTAAAGGGGCTGGAGACCCTGAGGGCTGTGCTCACTTAAAAATATTTTCCAAAGAGCCTTGCTTTGAGCTCCTCCAAGTTTGCCCAGGGTGGTGCGGGGCCCTGTGAGGTGAAGTAGCTGTGGAACTCAGTGACTGCTTTCTTACTTAGCTTGTGTGTTTATTCTGATGGAAAAATAATCTCTTTCTTCCTCTTCATCCTCCCGATCCTCTCAGAGAGTAGGACCACAAGGCCCTCCTGGACCCCGAGGACCCCCTGGACCTTCTGGCAAGGACGGCATAGATGTGAGTGCCACATGGCAGAGGGAGGGAGGGGGTGGAGCAGAGGCAAAGCCAGCCGAGCTGAGAAGTGATGCTGGTCCTCCTGAGCCTTTGGGCCATGCTGCAGAGGTGGATGGGTGCGGAGAACGAGATCTTGTTCTGCAACGGTTAGAGTGGAGAATGGAGGCAGTGAGTGGCCTTATTCACTGTAGGATTCATATCCTGTATCGGGAGACTTCAGGTTATAGTGTGTGTACAGGAATTCACAGCTGTGCCTGCAGAGCTGTGTTTTTCTCTTTTGCTGTCTGGAGAGGAGGAGGAACAGAACGTTGAGTGCATGAATGTGATGTGGGTCAGTGTTACTGCATGTTGTGTAGCTCAGAGGGATTCGTGATGCTTCAGAGCGTCCACGTTCATGGAGAGCCTGAAGAAACTCGACATGGATGCTGCTCTTATGTTTTATCTCAACAGAGTCAGCATGGCATCTCCAGTCTACACTGATATGTGTGAAGTCAGAGTCTGGCCCACTGGTTTTCAGACATGTTTCTTTCAATGGTACAAACAGCAAAAAAACCCTTTATTTCAGGGGGCAGTTCTGTAGGTGTTCTGTGTCCTGTGTAGATAGAATGCTGTGTACCCCAGGAGATATCAGAAAGGGGAAAAAAAACTCTTGTCCTATTGCCTTTAATAGCTGTCTCCATAGAAATTAAACACTGCTTCTGTGACTCTGTTAGAGAAGAGCTGTATTTGCTCTGTAGGTGACAGTGGGTTCGAGTATCAGAGAGATGTTCAGCAGGATGGTATCAGATACAGACGACCAGTTTCCTGTTTTGTCACTCCTTTTGAGTAATGCTTACTGCAATTGGGCCTTTTAGCAGCCTTGAAAAACTCTATTCACTCCCCGCAGGTCATTTTCTTTTGGATAAGAATGTAAAGGGGGGAAAAAAAAAAGCTGTATGTTAGCTCCCTGGTAAGCGGTGAACAAGGAGCTTTTTTGTTTGCAGTGGTGAGGTTTCATACAGGCTGTGTGAGCAATGCTGGTCTGAAGAGAAAACCTCATTGATTTGCAGCTATTCCCTCTGAAGTGTCCTTTCAACTAAAGGAAGCTGTTTTACTGGAAATCTCACTCTGGTTTTGTAGCATGTGAAGCTCAGAGCTGATATCTCCCCACTGTTCTTTTTGATAAAAGGCCGAAGGGGAGGAGGGCAAAGGAAACACATTCCTTGCAGCTGCAGGGAGCCAATGGAGTCTGTGGCCAGCAGACTTTGTGGAATAGGGACTGGTTTTGTATAATAACTTTGTGTGAAGAGGAATTTGGGAGGGACAAAGTCCTTCAGACTTCAGGTTGTAACCAACTTCTGTGTACCAGCATTTGGAAGGGAACAAATCCCTGTGATCCTGCTGTTCTGCTCCTTTCTACAGCATAATTTACACTTTATTCAGGAGCTTCATCAGCATTGCTTCTGATGGTTGTTGGAAATAGGAACCTGGGGAAACACTTATAGTGTGAATCTACACCTTTTTATCCGCTGCTGAAAGCTTCAGAAAGTTCCAAGTGGGACAGGACTGACATCTAATTATTGTAGGACCTTAGTCCTAATAAATCAAACTGCTGAGTAAAGTGTTTAAAGCACCAAGTCTTGCAGTCCCACCTTCAGACGTGGAATTCTGCCTGCGTGGGAGCAGTCTGCCATTCGAACAGGCACAAACTACAGCTCCCATCCAGATGCAGGTTGAGCCAGGTGCTCTGTTAACATGGGATGAAGGCAGATGTTCAGAGAGAGCTTCTGCAGTTCAATCAGGCAGTCCGACCTTTAAAGAATTGCATAAAAAAAGAGACTTGTGGCTGTGGCTGGTGTTGAGGATACTCATGCAGTGTTCCAGTTGAAGGGCTGCTGTTTTTTCTGGCAGTTATGCCATATAAAATGCAGCAATGGATGGAGCCTGAGTAGTACTGTCAATTCCGCAAGGAATGAAGGCACTTCATTGTTTTTCTGTAATGATGCAACTATTTTTAAAGCACAGTCAGTGCTCTTCTGGCCCTATCTATGCAAGTTGTCTGAATTCTGTAGGCCACTCCAGCTGGATCAGCTTCACAGATGGCTTTGGAAGAATGCTGTGTGGGAAGAGTCGCTTTGAGATTGATGGGTGGTGCTGGTGGTCCCACACCATAGGTCCTGAGCCATGAGCGGTGCTCAAAATGCAACTGAGTTAGTCAGAATATCTTGGAATAAACCCCATACGTACAATTTCTAGACGCTGCTGCTGTTGTTCCTTCCTTTTGTTGAGAGCTGCAGCATTCAGTTCGTCTGAAATCTTTGTAATTACAGCCTTTAACATGCTTCACATTTCAGACGCAGCACCAAACAAAATCTCCCCCCCAAGAATAGGAACAGCATGTTGTGATCAAAAGAATTAGTGCCAAGTTCCTGTGAATTATTTCTAGGAATGTAATTCCCCAAATTGCTAATAAGCAATTGTCGCTGTTCAAAAATCAAGCTCTATTTTTTTTTTCCCCCCACTTTTCATCTCATGGCTTGACTTTAATGCAGGCTTGCTAAGAAAGAGTAAACTGACTTCCTTCTCATGAAGCACCCAGGGGAGCACTTCCTTTTGCTGACAACCTTTGCCTCTAATTCCCAGTGATCTGGCATTAAGGGCATAAACACTTATTAGGCCTTTGATTCATCTGACTGAAGTTCTGGAGCTCCTGCAGAGTCCCACAGGGGTCCTTGATGGCAGGATCAAGGTCTAAGATGGTCCCAAACAGCATTTACTAATGCTGTGACCTTGCTGTATGGATTGCCGTCACCGGAGTGAGGGGAGAAAAATGTGCAAGGGGTTGGAAACGTAGTGTGGTGAAGGAGGGATGCTGCCTTTCCAAGCCATTCATTGCAGAAGAACTGCTCCTTTCATTCCTTTGGCAAGGGACCTTCCCCACCTATGATCACGATAGCTATTTATGGAAAGTCTGTGGGTAGTGAACGGCAAAAGAGTTTCTTCATCAAGCTGGAGCACAGTGCCACCTCTGTGTAATGTCCCTCTGCTCTGAGCATTGATCAGCCACCAGCGCAGTGTGTAAATCCATGGCTGAGCAAATCAAAGCCAGCCTATGGGACAGCCCAGGGACTTCACAGTGCCGACACAGTAAATGCAGGACTGTGCTATAAGTTGCACTCCTTTGTTTACTGCCTAATAACCCCTAATTATCAGACCAATGGCAAGGGTAGGTTATTTCTAACCTTGCTCAGTTAGCAAGCAGTCTTTTTTCATACAGATTTTCCTCTTCCAGGATATCAACGTGACCTGTGCCCCCTCCTCACCCACAAGAAATGAGCTGCTCACATTATTAAAGTACTTATTAAAGTACTTACCCCGAAGCCAGGAGTAGAGGTCCTCATCCAGGGACCTGAACTGGGACATGGAGGAGCAAAGCAATTTGCCTCCAGACAAAACGAGGAACTGAGCTGAGACTGTCAGGTTTCAGCAAGCTCCTGTCTTCTGCAGACAATTGTTTTTATACAGGGACTGACAATGAAACACAAACATCTTTTGTCTGGGGTCTGTGTGAGCTCCTGGATGGCATTGTGGCTGGCTGAGCTGAAAGGAGCAATTCAGAGGCTTTTTAAATATTGTCTTCCAGGCAATAATTCAGTTTCCATTAGGATCAGGAAAAAAGAAAAAAAGAAAAAAAAAAAAAGCACTTTAAAAATAAATACTTTATTTTAACTAAAACTTGGATTTCATCCAGGCTGTGTGGTGGGATTAGGTTGAAATCAGTTGGGAGTTTTGTCCATTTGCTTTTCCTGTCCAGGTTTAGTCATATGAAGAAAGTTGCTGGAGACTGTTCTTTCTCTTCTGTTAGTCCCAAACTTCTGGTAGCACCACCATTTTGTACTGTGTCCTGGATACCTGGATCTCATAGCATCTCTGTTTTGTCATGGAAGATATTTGAAAATGATAATAGCCATGCAGCTTCCTCTGTGCCTCGCTTGCTGCTAAGTCAAAGTGCAAACAGTTCCTAAGCACACGTGGAAAGAAATGCAGATGTTGGGATGGTTCAGAACACTCTCTAGTGATACCCACATGCTCAGCCTCTCACACTGCTACTGGCAATGTGAAAAGGGTTATCCAGGTTCATCTTGCTTTAGGAGGTAACAGGATCCTACAGCATTACCTTCTTCATCCTGAGCATCTTGGGGTGGGCACGGAGGGAGGTGTGAGCACTGCGGCTGTTGTGCGTGCTGCTGTCACAAGAAGACAACAGAAAGGAGAAGTTCATCACTAACACTGATGTCTTTTCTCGTTTTATTCAGGGTGAGCCGGGCCCTCCTGGTTTGCCAGGCCCACCAGTAAGTATTACCTGGCTGATGTCAACTTGTTTGTTCTCTTAGGAAGACGTGGGGCACAGGAGCTAAGTCTTATGGCTCCCTTTCCTCTTGATCTGCATCAGAATTTCCATTATTTAACTCAGCACGGGTTCTGGGGAGAAACAAATTATTTTGTTTCATTGCTGGAGGAGGATGTGCATGCATGGGTGTTGAAACAAGATGATCCTGATGGTCCTTTTCAACTCGGGCCATTCTGTGATTCTATACCTGAAATACAGCTCACCCATCACCAGTGTAATAAAAACTGGCACCTAGCCATTTATACATGTTTATTTTTGGTGTCAGTTTAGGTCTGCTTCAACTCCCAGTCTATCATATGGTGGTGATAAGTGTGGCATAGCTCTGCTTTGGGTCATGTATCCAGTCCCTTTGTGTTGCATATGCTATCCCTTTCTTCTATTAGGAACAGCTTAAGGGTAGCTGTGTCTGCGTTAAGGGTAGCTTGGGGGATCTGAGCTAAAGCATTGAAACACATTTAGGATTTGGATATGGGTTCATGACAGATTTCACCTCTTGGGAGTAATTCTTCCACCTTATATGGTATGAGATTAACACATCAACAGATGAACCTCCATCTTGTCTTTATCAACACATGACACATTTCATTTGTTATGGTATAAAGAATTGCCTGTTTTCTGATTTAGGGACCAAAGGGTGCACCAGGAAAGCCTGGAGCAGCTGGTGAAGCTGGGCTGCCTGGCCTTCCTGGAGTAGACGTGAGTATTTTGTCATCTCCTCTTAACCTTTTAAGCATTCAGTGTACATGAATGTTGTCCTGCATCTCATCAACCTGCTTTGCGTCTACTGGAGAAGTAAAGCAGGTACTGAAGCTACATCTTATAAATGAGGAGATGTTCTAAGAGTTGAAGGCATCTTTAGAATGAACTAAGCAGTATGAGGGTCATTTGGGGATGCAGAACTGATAGGACAGCACAATTGCAATGAAACATTGCAGCTCTTGGGAAGTGTGCTAGGCAAGGCTGGAGAAATAGGATCATCTGTTGGCATTTTGAAAGCAAACCAGTTGAGCCTGATTTTGGAAACCCAGTGTTACTTATTTGCTTGAAGCTTGCTGCTCTCTTGCCTGTTTGTTTGTTTTTCTGTTCAGACCTGAACAGGTGACTGTACATAGGGAAGTTTTCCCAGCTTAACAACTTACTGCCATGATAACAGAACATAGCCAGCATATATTCTTTTACTTCAGGCTAAGAGGAAGCATTTAGGCAGCTTCTACAGCTAAGCTGAGGGACAGCAACTCAGTAAATTCCAACAACAAGATCTCTTGGTGGTGTTCATCTTTACTTAAAACGCATAGGGAACAATACAGGTAATTTGCTTCTGGTCTTCTGTTTAAGTACAGAGAGAATTGAAGAGGTTGGGCTTTCCTGAAAATCAGCCATACAGGTGGTATGTGACGGTGACAGGAATTTTGTACAGCTCTTGTTTCTGTGTTTCTCTGTCTTTACATTTATTCTTGTGTTTCCACAGGGTCTAACGGGAACTGATGGCCCTCCTGGCCCAAATGGGCCTCCAGGAGACCGTGTGAGTACCACACTGCATCCCCAGTGCCTTGAAATGGAACTGTGTCATTGCTTACATTGATGACTCCTCCTATCTTTGGGAAGTGGTGACACTGGGGTATTGATTATGGTGGGTTATTTATCTGTGAACCCTTGCAGAATGCTTAGACCTTTGAAATGAAGACCCAAATGGTTTTAATGTAGATGCAATGCGTGGAATCTGTCTTTCTTTCACGTGATTTTGAATGAGCTTTGGATAGTTTCAGTGCAAATGCCAGTGTAGAGCATCTCTTGTGGTATTTTGAGCATCCGAAAAAGCAATCCATAGACTTAATTAAAACATTTATCAAAGTGAAGCTATTTGGGTCTTTATTTTCAGCCTGATTTTATGGTTCTGTTATGGATATAATTACATTAGCTGTTCAGACTTTTGCCTTTTATTAATCCTGAGGCTGTTTGTGTGGTTGACATTATTAGCTGCTTTGGAATAGATTTCCCAAATTGATATAAAAAATATTTAAAAAAAAAAAAAAGTTTTTCTTCTTACGTATTATGGCTCTGCTGAAGGACACCACAGGGAGAAATGGCCGTCTGTGATGCTACAGGTGTCCTTCAGGTCATCTGTAATGGGGCCAGAAAGATATGTAGGCCTCTGTTATGACACTGGGAACACAGCGTAGGTGAGCCATTCAGCACAGATTTTACCCAGCATGGCCATCCTCCTCTCTTCCATCACAAGTCACTATGGATTATTATGAGCTGGTCCACGGTTCTCTTGAACTTGGGGCTGCAGTGATGGGCTCAACGCAGATTGCAGTGTGTAGAGGTTAAAAAAAGGAAGTAGTGCTGCTGTTCAGTATTTATCTATCTATCTATCTATCTATATATATGTTGTTTGTTTTTTTTTTCTTTTTTTTTTTGCCCCAGAGACTCAACCAAAGCACAAAACTCTGAGTTGTCCTAGTTAAAGCAATGAGTGGTGGTGGAGCCATGTGTCTTTGATACGCTCTTCTTCCTTTCCCATGCGCGAGGCAAAATTAGCTTGGCCTCTGGGAAAGTTGAACCCAAGTATTTTGATCACAGCTCTGAGCTTCTGTTCATCAGCACTGCACTAAAGATCCTGCATCCTGCGCTCTTCTTATGACACACCTGTCCCCCCACAGTCACGTCTCAGACTGCGATGAGACTCCAGGAAACCTCCTTTGGGAAATGGAGCTCTGATTTTTAAAATAGAAATGTTGAGGAGCACGCAGAAAAACTGAGAGGTTCTGTGCCCCTGTTCCATGTTCAGTCGTAACGTTTGGTCATGCCTACTTTAGCTTATGAAGTCTGAGTTAGCAGGGTAATGGAGCAGATAATTCCTGGGCACGAGAACTTCCCCTCCAAGTATTTGGTAGGAGCACACAAACAGTGTTCTAGCACACACAGTTACTGTAACTCTGTGTTCTGATTTGACGTGATTTCCCCTGTCTCTTAACTCAGTCTGTCAGCATGGGGCAAACTTGGGGCATGTTGTCATTTATGGGAGTTTTTCGAGGTCAGTGATCTGTCTGGAAAATCATTTTAATTGGACTAATAAAAAGCCTGGAAAAAGAAAAGAAGCTCTAAAAGCTCTATCACTCTAAAAGGGCAGCGTGGTTATCCTGACTTTCTTTCTTTTGCACACGTTTAAGAACGCAGCAGGGTCTTATGGGAATCACTGAAAGCAGCAGATGTCCATTGACTGCTGTGGGATTGAATGCATGTGTAGCACTATGCCCTGTTATGAATAGACATGTATTCCTGAACCGAAGTGCCTGAGAGTGAAGTCGTTTGGCAAATGGAAGTGGGCTCCTGGAAGGCTGGTTTTAGCTATGCATTATTTATTTATGAACTCGTAATGCCATATTAATCAAGAATTTCCTGCTCTCAATAGTTGTATGTTCATAAAGCATATGGCTTTAAAATGGAAAATCAGGGGAAGATTGTTTTCAATAGAGAAAGAACATTGTTATCAGGAGAATGAGTTGAGTCAGTGTTATTAAAGCAGAGGTGTAAATTAGAGTTTTTCATTAAGATTTAATGGAGTCACATCAGCTTGCTCAGGGGCTTGGTGATCCATGACTGCACCAAAAATGTTCACCACTGAGTGCTCCACCCCACACCCTCAATGTTAGGGATGGGAAAAGGCCAGCACTTGGTACTTTGAGTACAATGGCAAAGCAGAAGGGACCTATCCAGCTTTTTTTTTGTGTGTGTGGGAGCAGGATTAAGGGTGTAAATCACTCTTAAGGAGTGCACTGTAAGGGTGTAGATGCTGGAAATTCTGTGTTTGTTTGTTTTTTACAAGGAGAGATCTCAGCTCATCCCATAGGCACTGGTGTATAAAGACTCCAGCCTAAAGATAAAAGCAACCGGATGAAAACCAGAGTAACCTGCAGCAAGAAAAATGAATGAGCTGACATCTGCAGCAGAGCTGATTTTGATTGGATTACGCTCCTTCCCTCACAAGGCTATTCTTAATGAGGCACTCGGGTCCTCAGTATCTTTCTCTTTAGATTTAACAAGTGAAAACATTTCTAATCTCATTTGGTATGCCCGACATTAAGAAAGGCTGCAGTCATCCTTGGGATCACAGTGAGCAGCTGTGTGCTGGGATGCTTTCCTGGTCTGCCCATCCGTGGCATCACTGTGGCCCTAGAGATAGATATGACTTATTTCCAGCTCAGGGAATCATTCCCCAGATGTAGGGGATGTAGAACATTCTGAGAACTTTTGGAGAGCAGGTTTAGTCAGTCCAGCTGGTGAGAGGCTGAGGAAGGCTCTGCAGTGCAGCAGAGGGGTTGACAGTAAGCTGACTAGCTTATCATCTTTAGTTAAGCAAATTTTGTTTCACCAATTTCAAGAATGATTCAAGTTTAAGACATAAGCTTGACTAGAGTGTGGTGATCTTAAGAGGAAGAATGCAAATAGCAAAAAGGAGATTGGGAATTTATTTGCCAAGGAAACCAGTGAGAAGGCAGAAGCTGCCCCATCAAAACCTTTGCCTGCAGGGAGGTGTATGATGTGATAATATACACTAGAACAAATGCAAATCATGTAAATGATTCCAGATAATTTCATCACTGGATCTACATCATGAAAGTACTATGAATGAGAATATTTCAATGAATGAAATTACAGTTTGTGAATGTTTAGAAGTTCATAGCCAACAAATGGGGGAGGAGGTTTTCAGGGCAAGTTCAGAGCTTAGCTCCCTACTATCTTAGAATATTGTTCAATCAAGTAATTTATAACAACAGGATCATCATTACCCATAGTTTTCTGTCCTTGTAAGTGTAAATTTGGCCGAGCATCCCCAGCTGTGTGCTGTTTTTATCAGATGCTGCTGGAGTTTCCAAGCAGAGTATTATCAGGCAGAGCAGACACTGATGTCGTACCGTATGGGAGTTTCTGATTGACCTGCTAATTTGCACTCTGTTGTTTTATTCCTGTAGGGTGCATTAGGACCTGCCGGGCCACCTGGACCAGCTGTAAGTAACTCTCAGATCTGTGCATGTAAGGGTGGTGTGTCACTGTATGCCAGAGTCTGCCCTGAGAGAAGAGGGAGAAGTCTTGTATCCCAGATCAAGAGATCTAAACCTGAATGAGTGAAAATATCATTTTAAGAACTTGAGCTTCTGTGTTTGAGATGTTCTGGTGACGTGGAACCTGTTCTTAGTCTCGGAGATGTTATAAAGTCACCTAGCTTGGGGTGAAGACTAACATATCAAACCTTCCTTCTGTCAGATAATGTCTTTTGTATTGTATAAGTAAATGAAAAAGACTTTCATGTATCAAGCTATTTTGCTGCACAAACATCACTGGCCGTTCTGTGCTCATTTTGAAATCCATATTGCTATGTTAAACATCTCAATATCTACTGGCAAGTCATATTTAGCTTTGATGGAATAATAGAAGAGTCATGCTAAGTTCGTAATGACCAGAAGTGATGTCTCTGTAAAGAAAGCCCCCTTAAATCTTTTCCATCAAATCAAGTGATAACTGTATATCCATATTTAGCATCAAGCCTAAGGGTTTCTGAATACAGCTGCTGTTGCATCTATGAAGACACTCAATTAATGCTAAACAAGCTAACACCCTTCCCCAGCAATCATCAGTATCTCTGTTTCTTCATGAAGCTGATCTCAACTGCAGAGCTTGCTATGCTGATTTGAATGCCCTCAGCAGATGTAAGCCCTTCCCTGAAATGGCAGCACGACGTGCACAGGTGCTCGTTTTGTTGGATGGCCACAGCTAACTCAGTACCTCCACTTCCCTGAACCATGCCTGGATCTCACATCACAGGACAGCCAGTGGGTGTCAGCTGAGATGAGCTCTCAGGAAGCAAGCAAATGTTTGAAGATAGGGAAATCTTGATGAATAAATTAGAATGTTTTCTTCATAACTGTCCCTGTCCCACTACCGTGTCACCACCACATGTGGCTTTATTTAGAGGTGTCTCGTAGGTAACAAGGGTGTAAAGGGAATACAAATTACTAGAGGCAACAAAAGGATTCATTAAGACTCTAGCTGTGTCCTGATTATGAATTACAGTAAGTGGGGGCAGGAGAGTGCTATGAAAACTGAAAGAAAAATTAAAATGAAGCAGCATTTTCTGAGGTACTGCTCCTCCTGTTATATGTTCATTTTTTTAAGTGATCTCTTTCAAATGTTTTTTCCAGGGTAAAGGACTACCAGGACCTCCAGTAAGTAAGGAGATTCTTTTTCAAAAAAAGAGGTTTAAATTACTATATAAGAGATGGGGCTTTTTTTTTTTTTTTTAAATCTGGACAGGATATGGAGTCCTGCAGGCTGGCAGCTTTGTGGACCAATTTTGTGTATCCTTACCCTAATTCAGCTGATCACTGCTGTTGATTCAAGGCAGAGCAGCCTCATCATTGCTGGAAGTGGCCATTTCTGGAGCAGCAGCTTTTGTTCAGCAGGCTCTTGGAGTGCCTCAGAGCTGAGTCAGCGAGGGGCAGATGTTGGCAATGTGTGGCAATGCTAATAGAAAACTCTATGGGAAGGTGGAGCAAGAAGAAAGAAGTGCATTGGCAAACCAGTTGATGGGTTTGGGGCTGGGCTTCTCTGGGCAATTAGACAAGTGAATACAGACAGACAGTTTGCCCCTGGATTTGGCAGCTTGTGAGGTCACCAAGGTGTAAGGCTTTTTTCTCTGTTCAACAGGGGCCTCCAGGACCCAGTGGACTTCCAGGTGGAAATGGATTTCGGGGTCCTCCTGTGAGTTTTTTTCCACTTATCAAACATACCACAATTATAGAAGAGTGAAGTTCATTTCTGTTTTCTTACTCTGTTCTGGAAGCATGATGCACGAGGCATTGCAAGCTCTACAAATGCCCATGGGCAATGCTATCTCTTGTATCAGCTTGTGTTGTAGGGTCAGCCTTGTCAACAGTGCAGTGCTTTGGTGAGCAGCTGCTTGCAGACAGATCTTTGACCAACAATGAGTAACAGCAAAAGAGCAGTCAGTGCCACGAGAAGAGAGATCTGCCCCACTGGCATGTACTTTCAGCACCCTCAATAAGGAGCTGTTGAACAGAAAGAGTCTAATTGGAGGGAGCCTATTCTGTAGAAGCATACCATCATTTTTGGATGCCCATGGCTCCACTGGAGAGGTACAGAGCCAGCAGGAGCAGGGGTGTAGATACAGAATATATCCTTCCACCCTACTCCCTATACTTGCACATGCATCTGTTTTTGTCCTGATAGCGCTAGAATCCTCTGCAGACAGAAAGGTGCCATTTAGGCTAATTTGAGATATCTTGCCTCACATTCACAAACCTGCAGTGGCATTTGGTAGCTATCCTTTTTCTCTCTTCATGTTTTCATCTAAATGGTTAAGAAGATAAATTCTTTATGTTTTTTCTCTTTTTAGGGGCCTTCTGGTCTGCCAGGATTCCCAGGGCCTCCTGGACCACCCGGACCTCCTGTAAGTTGAGAGTTGTGAATGAATGTGAGAAACTTCCCATGGGGAGTCTAGAATTTTCATCTTGCTGCCAGAACGTGTGTGTTTTACTTGCTGCAATTACCACGAGCATTCCCTCTCTGGGCTGAGTTTCAGCAACCTGTAAACACCGCGCCCCAGGAGAGCAATGACTTCACTAGCTGCTCTTCAGTGTGTGGATCATTTCCTGTTTGTTTACTATTTGTTTTGTTTACTGCTTGCATGTCTCTTGAAGGTAAAGTGTGGGCCAGAGAAATTATCCCTGTCTGGGAGCCCCTGCCACAGGCAGATTCCCACAGGAGCCCAGATTGTTGGTGTGTGCCAGCAAGGGGTCTTGAAACCAGCAAGGCTTGGCTTGGCTGAGTTTCTTTGGAAAGTCAGATTGGCACCAGGAGGGCCTTCCCCCAATCCCTAAAGAGGGCCAGGTACAGCTGCTCTCCTGAAGCTGCTGCCCTCATGGCCTGAGGCTCGAGGACCTTTCCCAGACTAATCTGTGCATCCCCAGTTCAAGTCTTCCATGTCCATTTTGAGGACATGCAGGTCATAACTAACACTCTATGTTCAGGGGCTGTTTCACACCATGTGGCGAGGTATCTGCCCTGTGCTAATTCAGCTGAGCTGGGTCTGTAAGGTGCATTTTCTGGAGATAATGTTTCTTCTTTTTGTTTATGGATATGGTTATGCTTAAATGAATATGCTGGATATGCTTAAAGACATTTTTATGAATTTCAGGGTCTTGCAGGCATCATTCCTGAAGGCGGTGGGGACCTTCAGGTAGGTTTCTCTTGATGTAGCATGAGAATATTTTTGCTGACACACTTGGAGGAAGGTCAACGTGTGCCATTCATATCTGCAGACATAGGTCTAGCGTGCTGCCATACTGCAGGAAGCATAAGTGTTGAATGAGTAGGTGTTTGTAAGACTGAGATGTTCTTGCAAGGAGGTAGATAGATTAATGCTGATTTTTTCACATGATCTTTGCTTTCCAGTTTGCTTCCCAAATGCAGGTTTTGCATACGTTCTTCCTCTACAAAACAACTTTAGCATTTGGCAAGTAGGAACAGATTTTCATGCATCTGTTTCCAATCCTGCTTTGCAAGAGAGAAGGTTGTGCGTGTTGCACTGTTTATTTCTATGGATGATGGCATGGAGCTCCTTTGGGCATATGCTTTGTTTAGACTTTCTTCTTTATGAGAACGCCTTGATTCCTTTCTTTCAAGGGAATGAAGGGAGTGTTAAGCCCATGAGCGATGGAAGTGACATTTCCAGATTTCACAGCTGTTGTTGTGACAACATCTCTGGTTTCCTAATTGGCGTGTCCCAAAAAACTCAGTACCAGTTTAGACTACCTTATGGCAATTCACAAGGAAGTTAATAGGAAAGGATATTATTTCTACAATTTTAATTTAAGTTACACTGTGGAATATACCAGAAAACTAAATTCTTGTCACGTAGACGTAGTCTGAAGTTTTATTAAAAGAAAAAATAAATAAAATAAAAGCTGCAGAAGAAAATATTGTTTGTAACAATACGGTTCTTAGGGAAAGGCTTTTGGAACCCCCATTACATTTCCATCCATGCTCTGATTCATTCCCACTTAAGCTAGAGTCCCCATCAGGGGCTCAGCCAGCCCTAGACACCTGCAGGCACCAGCTTGTTGGTATTGGGGTTAATTTGCTATTCATCCCCTTCTGATAAGCCTTAATGCTTGCCCTTGTTTCAGTTAGTTGAGGTGCCTTGTGGAAATCAATAGGGGGTCAATGCATGCATAGAAATGTTCCTAATGATTTCTAAGGTATCTGTGCTGCTTTGCTGAGGATTTGTAATTCTCCGTTATTTCTGTGCTGTGGACAGCTGTCAGCCTTCAGAATTCCTCACAGTCCATGCAAGCATGCTATGAGTGAAGCTAACCAAGCAGAAATCATTATTTGGTGGGTTGCTATGGGCCTGAGAACCTGTTTTAGGACCCCTTTCCCAAAGGGAAGTGCTACTGACCATGTTATGGTATGAGAGAATTAGTGGATTTAGAGCCACACCTGCTTCCAGACATGGCCTCTTCCCTTCCTTTAGTAATGAAACCCCCTCCCATGGATGCACTGTGTGCATTCACTAACCCAGAGTGCTCCTGTTTCTTGCAGTGCCCAGCTCTGTGCCCACCAGGTCCTCCTGGTCCTCCAGGAATGCCAGGCTTCAAGGTAAGAAAAATGCCATCTGCAGAGACAAAGGTGTCTCCCAAAAGAGATGTCACTGTGAGCCCCAGGCAGCTTTCTGTTTACTTGGTTGTGGTACCTAAATTCTAGGTTGCAGCACTCAGGAAACCACACTCAGCAGTTAAACTTCTCTTTCTGTGCCCCCCACTCCACAATTTGTGTGAATTCTGGGGAGCAGATGCACTCCAGCAAGCCCTATGATGCAGATGTTAAAGGTGGCTTAAAAAAAAAGGAGAGGCTAAAAATGCAGAAAAAGGGTTTTCAGAAACATCTCGGCCCCGTGTTCAGAAGTGATGGGAGCTGAGTTCTGGTGACTGACCTGTAACTGAGAATTGCACCTGGACCTGGTAGCCCGTTCCACATGCAACTCAAGTCTGGGTATTTCCTGAAACAAGGTCAGTTTTGACACAGTGATGCCAAGCAGGACTGACAGGGCAGGGCTGGCTGGCTCCAGAACTGACCTGAACTTTCACAATTACATGTATATGTTATTTCCTTGCTTCTTTCCACTGTGTGCATTTAGGTCTTGAAGTTATCTGATTAAAATTTAAGCTCTGTAACAAGCCTGTACTGGAAATGGGGTAATTTGAGCTCTTATTTCTAGGGACACACTGGTCACAAAGGAGAACCTGGTGAAATAGGCAAAGAAGGAGAGAAGGTAAACTTCAATCTAAGGAGTGGGGAGGGACTTCGGTACTTAAAAACACCACAGCAAACAGTTTTATTTAGAAGACAGGGAGATGTAAGGCAACGAGCTGAACAGCAAAGGGAAATTATGCCTGAAGTCTAATTGCTTCTGTTGCTCTGCATGTATGTCTGTGTGCTACTACTTCAAGGAAATTCATCTTCCCAACAATCATCTCATTAAGATCAGCTCTGTAAGTTAACTGCTATTGTTTCATATGCAGGGATGTCAGCTCAGTAAAAAGCCATGCATTGATCATTAAGGTAAATTCGTGGCTGATGGAGTGTTCTTGCACGTAGAAGGAATTGCAGATGATATAGAAGCAAAAACTGCAGCAGAAATGTGGGTAGAAGAGAGCTCAGGAAGGAATAGGATGGGAAGGTGATGGCTTTGGGGGCCAGGCTCATGCGGCCTCTGTTCTTCCTAATTAATTTTTCTCTTCCAGGGCAGCCCTGGCCCTCCGGGTCCTCCAGGCATCCCTGGCAGCGTTGGCCTGCAGGTAACACCTGCTCTTCAGACTGGTTCCCATGTCCTTTTGCTTTGAAACTGAATGCTGCAACTGATTGTTTCACATAATACAGGCAGCTCTTGCCTCTATAAAAATACATGAGAAAATTGAAGGGGGGGGGGGGGGAGAAAAAAAAAAAAAAAGTAAAATCATATTAGATTGACAGAGCTTTAGTTCAGGTCTTGGTTTTGGCACCTCACCTTGGATGAAACATCCAAACAAATAGCCACTGTCTTGGGACTCTGATAGAGCTCTGGATGCTTTGCCCCTTTCTGGTGCTGAGCGCTGGGATGGCTTGGCAGCCTGGCAATTGGGCTGGAGAAAGCAGGCAATCCGAAAGCTTGACCACATGGAGTATCTGCACTGTGTCACTTACTCTGAGGTCATCACTGAAGAGGGAAGGGTCATTTTTTGTGCAACAGAAGACTGAGCTTTCTGCCACTCCCTGAAGTTTCTTAAGGTTTTTTGTGTTCATGAACCACTGTGCCATTCTGTTTCATCCTTTTGTGTTTTAACAGTGATAAGGTTTTAACTGATTTGTTTTCTTAATTAGGGCCCAAGAGGACTAAGAGGTCTCCCTGGTCCAATGGGCCCAGCTGGTGACAGAGTAAGAAAAACTTTCTGATTTCTCTCTCTCCACCATTGATTTGTGCCATGTGAAGTCTGGATGGCAGGTGCCCATTTATCTTTAATGAAGACCACTGGGGAACTTGTAGAGATGCAGATTGCAGCCTTTTTTTTTCCTGCACGCTGAACAAAACAACCTTCCAAGGGCAGAATGAATCTGCAAACCTGGGGGATTGGCAGGATCGGGCCTGGTGTTGATTGAAACATTCAGACAGGGACAACGTGCTGCCTTTGCAGGACTGACAGCGTTAAAGAATCTTGGAAGAAAAAAAAGAACAACTGAGAAATCTATCATGAACATTTCTCTTTCTGTTCTCTCCAAAAAAAAAAAAAAAAGTCAAAGAACTGCTGATGAGCAAAGGTTTTTAGGATGTGGAGTCTCTTCAATGAGAATGAGGTCAATATCTCGTCATGGCTTTGGAAGTTCACCAGCGTCCCCTGACCATTGTCTTAGAGGCTGAATGGTTTTGAGTCTGATAAGATCATGCATTGATTTAGGAACGAGAGCAAGATATCAAGGCTGTGAATGATATCAGTGTGTTGCAAACATAATGATGGGGAGATCCGGAGTAAAAACCAGAGAGGGATCTTTTTGCAAGTCTGTATTACGAACTAGTAAGAGGTATGAGGTAGCTTTCCAGGTTTTTGTGTGTTTTCTGAGACTGTGGGATGAGGTAGGGATATTGTTACTTCCCCTCTGCCAACAGCAGCATTAGAATGATGTGTTTTTCTTTGCAGGGTGACATCGGTTTCAGAGGGCCGCCAGGAATCCCAGGACCTCCGGGGAGAGCTGTATGTGCTGCTTTGTGGCCTGCCTTCCACGGCCAAAGCCTAATGTTTATCCTTCCTGAGCAGAGCCAACAGACAGGAAGGAGATATACCAACTCCAGCAGATTATTCCCATCACCTTTTCCCCTCCAGTTAAAGCAGTGCCATTTCACCTGACCCAGATCACGCAGTGTCTGTCCCCCTGTTGTGCCTTGTGCCTATTCTGTAGACTTGCCTGTGGGCAGACCCCTGTACCCACCTTAGTGTGCCCAAATGCAAGACCAGATCTGCATCTGCAGAATTATGGCCTCTCTGAGAGCATTTTCCATTAGTTTTTCTCCGACGCTGTTTCTCATGAAAGAAAATGTTTCAGTAAATGAAGGGGAAGTCTGTCTCTGCCCTGAGGGATTGCTTGCAAAGTCCTTGCTGCAATTCACCGTGTGTCAGGAATTACAGAGTGTAACAAAAGTACAGCCCAGCTCCTAGGGGAGTGCTGTACACTCACGCCTCTGCTAATGCTTGCAAACAGCACAAAAAAAAACCCTTCATCGTTTACACTCTGGAAGCATTAGTCTTTGAGAGTGATGAAAATACTTAATGGCTTTTCCCCTTTTGTCTTAGGGAGACCAAGGAATCAAAGGACCTCAAGGATTCAGAGGGCCCAAAGGCGATACTGTAAGTGCAGTAAAACCTCCATCTGCTCCAGCACTGGACGTGACATTCAGAGCAGTCTGTCTGACAGCTTTATTACGGCTTGTCCCCCTTGGTTTGCTTTCTTTTTTTTGTAAGCACTTTGCACTGTCCGTTTCTAAAGCACAGTGGAATTTGACAACCTGTTACTGGCTGAGGAACTGCTGCAGGGAGATGGCAGTGGCAAACTGGCCATCCTGCCTTGGGAGAAGGCTTTGCTCTCGGTGCTCTATGCTTTCTGATGTTTTATCTAATTATGTCTATAAAAAAGGGAATAATTGTACTCATGCATTCTTCTAAAGTACTGCAGGTGCTGTGGATAGGAATTAATGGTGGGGATCTGATCTTGTATCTCTGTCACAGTCAGGAATTGTCTCAGGCACTGCAGCCAGCACTGGCTCACATTTCTGGTGCTTGCTAAAGGAAACACCGTAACTCTATGAAGAAGACAAAAGTTGGTGCAAACAGAATGAAATATCCCCACAGAGTCTGAATATCGTCATGGTTTACTGATTGTTCATAAGAGTTGTGTCCTGGATAACACAGGATTTATTGTTGATTTCTAGGGTAGACCCGGACCAAAAGGAAACCCGGGGCCTCGTGGGCTCATAGGAGAACCTGTAAGTCAATTAAGTAGGATGTAAGTCTCTCTGTCTTGCAGATGACAAGATAAAACATGATAGGAGAAATCTTGCATCTTAAATGTCTTGTTATCAAGCTTCTGCTCTGAATCTGCATAACCTTCAGTGTAATCCTGGTTGGAACAGACTCTAGTTGCATTGCTCTTAATGACAAATTTCCCAGTTTCCTAGCATAACTGGAGATCCCACTGCCCGAAGGTTCTTTGTTGTAAATGTGTTTTGTGACCCCAATGTCTGCCTTGTAACCTTAAGCTGCACTGTATATGATTGTAGGGCATACCTGGCAAGGATGGACGGGATGGAGCTCCTGGACTCGATGGTGAGAAGGTTTGTAAAGTTCTACTTGCACACTGTGCAGGAAAGACTTCTGTTACTGTCCCATGGGTGTTGCAAAGCTTCTGATTCTTGTCAAGGAAAAAACACTGCTGGAAAGCTTTTGCTTTTAGTTTTCCAACAGCGTGACTAGTGAAGAAGAGGGAAATTACTTCTATTAATTAATCCCAAGGAAATTCCCTAAAGAAGGAAGATGCACAGTAAGGGCCATGCGTGTATGATCTTAACTATGTCCCTGTGCTCTGTGGTTCCTAGTGGCTGACTTTAGGCCTTCAGAGATGCCTTTTCAGAGCTGCTGACGGAGACATATGTTTATTTTAATTGCCTGCAGACAAAGTGCAGTCAGGTACTCGTTGCCTGATCTTCAAATAGTGATCCCACACGAACAATGTGCACCGTGTGCTGCCAAGGAACAAAAATTATTGGATTATGAAGGCTGGGAGCTGCAAAGGAATTTGGGAAGCACCTAACAGCCCTTGTGCCCAGCGGGTACCCACCTCCTGTGAGCACAACAGGCTCTTGGTCCTGCACACGTGGGGAGGGAGAAGATTGCAAATGCCTATTAGGGAATGTGTCCCTTCCTTGTGTCAGATCATTTTCCAGTAGCAGAAGCTCTCTCCTAACCTCTCGATATCCACAGGGTGATGCAGCTCGTATGGGTGTTCCTGGAGAGAAGGGGCCAAACGGACTCCCTGTGAGTATGGCAGCATTGACTGCTCGCCTCTCAGGCATTAAGGCAGCATGGCTGGGAGTGGGGAGCTTCATTTTGTGCACTGTCTCACAAAGGGACCCATTTAATGCAAGAGGAAGTGTGATTTCCCCAATGTACCCCAACAATGTACAAAATGGGATGGGAAACATCTGGACTAGCACCAAATAGTAGCATAGTAAAGCCCTGGCTTCTGGCCATCTGGCCTAATTTAAAATCTGAATCAGTGAGGGATTTTCTTTTCCATCCTAGTGATGAACATCCCCTATGCAGGGAAGTAAAATTTGGGATACAAGCTGACCATGATTCAGAAGTGTGCTGATCCATGCCCTACCGGTGTGCATTGCCAAAGTGTTTCATGTCTCCAGTCTTCCAACCACTTACATCGAGATAAAGCATTTCTTTCTTCTTTCTTACAAAATATTTTCAACACCCCAGGAGGGAGGTTTCCACTGTGCAAAATGTTGCTGCTGTTGTGCTATTTGTGTATTTTCTTCTTTGCTCTAATTGTTAAGGAGTAGTGTGTGTAGAGCAGCTATTACAATGGACGAGAGGAAAATGGAAGGCATCATTTCCATGGTGAAAACTGCAGAAATGTAAATTCCTCCATTGCTTCAAGCAAACCACACTTCATGTGTGACAAATCAGACTAGAATAATGCATTTCATAGCTTGACTGCTTCTGACACTGCTTTTTTTTTTTTTCTTTTTTTTCCCCCTTTCTTTCTTTTCCAGGGACTGCCTGGAAGAGCAGGAATTAAAGGCTCTAAAGGTGAACCAGTAAGTGAGTCAGTCTCTCTAATGATGGGCTCTGGCGGGGAGGCCATTAACCTGCACAGCAAAAAGGTTCGGTGCCTGCAGGTGCACCCTGGGGGAGGGCTGACCCTCAGTGAGGGTGTCTGTGTTTCTGCCCAGGCTGTGTTCCTGCTACTGAGGAGGTAAAGCAACAGAGGTGGCCCTGTTCTTGATGAGACAGCTGTTGTATCTGGTTCACTGAACGTGTACCAGATGCATAGGAGTCTCACCAGTCATTTACTGAAGCTCAGAAGAGAAGTGTGCCCCTTTTTGTCAAGGTCCTGAGAGTGAGGTTCAACTTCAGAAGGACTGAGCATTTCCTAGCATTATTATCTCATCTTTCCTTCTGGAGACTTTCCTCCACTACCTCAGGAGAAAAGCTTCCACGGGCTGTTAGAGTAACACCTGCATTATGTCCCAGCACAGGGTGTATTGGTCCCCCATTCTTTAAATGTCCTTTGGGTTTCTCTTCTTTGTTCTGAAACTGTAAAAGCTGAAAGCTTTACAGTTTTCCAGCTTGTTTCTCTAGATAAGATAGAGATGGCTCTCTGAAACTGGTCCTTAATGGAGTGTTGCTTTTTCCTCTGCAGGGCAGTCCTGGAGAGATGGGAGAGGCAGGTCCCTCTGGAGAGCCAGGTATCCCCGTACGTATCCCCATCATTTACATTTATTGTGAACTCTGCTCAGGGTGCTTTAAACCAATCTGTGAAGCTGGAGCTGATGTGCTGCTTACCTGAGCAAGGAAAGCTTTCAGTAACAAGACATCAGGCAGAGTGGCCCAGTAGATTGCAGTAACCTGGGATCCACTGTAAAGAGGCTTTACAGTGGGCTGGGGGGGTGGATTTGCTGCTCCTGAATGCCAGGGATGACTTTGGTGTTGTTGTTTCAGGGTGATGTTGGTATTCCTGGTGATAGAGGTCTGCCGGGACCCAGAGGAGCAACTGTAAGTATAGTGCTGCTTGTGAACCAGATACCAAAGGAGGGCTCAGGACATGCAAACAATCTCTGCCTAAAACAAATGGCCACGTTCTCTAATTGTATTGCCCCCAGGCAGTTTCAGTTCAGCAGCTGAGCAGTCACTGTCCTCTAAGCTATTTCAGTGCATGCTGCCACCAGCAATGTTGTCCCGTCCTGGGAGAGGTGCGCTGCAAAACCTGAGCCATCCAAGCAGCAGCACTGCAGAGCCTGTGCATTGCAGTCCTGAGTGACAGAGCTTACCATGTGCTACAAAGCTGGTAGGCCTGCTGGGAATCTTGTGCCAGAAAGGCACAGCACTGCAGTGCTTGAAAAGACCCCAGCATTCACAACATACGGTGCAAAGCCAAAGCATTTCTAAGGTGGGGATCTGTTCTCGCATTTCTTTGCCCATGCCTGGTATTGCAGCAGTCTTATCTTGCTGTGGGTGTGAAACAGGTACTGCTCTGTCAGTTTTCACTTTTGCTTTCTGTACTGACAGCTTTGTGAAACTTTGGGCTGAAGAGCACCGAAGGTCCTCAGTGGTGCTTAAGTAATCATTTATTGTCTTATTCCCCACCTTGTGCTGCCACTGCAGTTGAACCTGACCTTCTAGTGGTTCTTATGGACTTTTTTGTTTTCTTTTTATCCATTAATTATCTCATTTTGAAATCAAGAAGCCTGCAGCAAGTTTGACATGATTTCTGGTATGTGCCACTTGGAAGAAATTGAGCAGGATAATGATTTACTGTTTGTATGCAGTTGCTCTTCAGATGCCCAAGGAGAGGGAAATCAGCCTTAGAAATAAACTCTATTCATAACGTTTGCTTTTATGTCTGCAATTTTTCATCAAAATTGCCAGTACCACAAAAGGTATCACGGTGTTATAGCTGAAGAACAAGTAGAATTCAGCAAATTACATTGCTGCAGACTTACAACGTGGATGCAATAGAAGTTGAACTTGTGCTTCCTTTTAATACTGGTTTCTAATTTCTGACTTGTGTTATTAGAGTTCTAACTTACACAAAGTGTCCTTAAGCCTGGGCTATTCTGGGAGAATGAACAGATCGTGTACTTTCATCTTTTGCTGTCACCAATCTGTACCATTCATGAGTATGATGTGTTCTTCACCACAAACACATGCAAATAAGCATTTTTATTAATAGTTACAGTACATTAACAAGTAAAAACACAAACAAGCACCGCTGTGATGGCTGTTCAGCAACAGTGCCACTGGGAAAAGTGTTCTGCAATGCGAAACTGCGTGTCTTCTCTGTTAGCTGGAGCCACAGGTGAGTTACCTGAGCCTGAATCATCTCCTTACATTTTCAGGGCCCCGTTGGTCTCCCAGGCCCCATTGGAGCCCCTGGTGTCCGAGGCTTCCAGGTCAGTGTGCAGACAAGAGTCACTTCACACACATCACGTTCTGGTCAGCTGCATTGTGCTCACCATTGTGTGATGGCAGCAAATGAGGGGAAGCAATGTCCTTCCACTTGCCAGGATTAGATTAACACTGTCATTAACACGGTGCAATAGAACGAATGTCAGGGTGGACAAGCTGCCTGCTGGAACTGATGTTTAGTGCTTATAGCAGAAGGGTTTGAGTTTGACCATGTAAAGGCCCCTTGCTTCCTCCTTCACTTGAACACCTGGTGTCATCAGCAAGCTCCTTTTCCCTTTTGTTGTATGGGGGACTCTCTTCTTTCTTCCTCTCCTCTCCCTTCTTGGTTTACAACCACTCTCTGTCCCCAGAGAACTGGCTGAGGCGGTGTGTGCTGCCAGTTCCTGGGATGTGGTTTTATTAACAAGAAGCTGGAATGCCTTGTCAGTGTGCTTGACCAGAAATGAGAGCAGGCTGTACTGGCTGAGCAGTCAGTAAAAGCAATGCCAACAGCAAGCAAATGGTCCCTGGGGAACAAAGGAGAGAGGAAATCCAAGGCAATGCTTTCAAAGGTGATGAGCTCTGGAGATATCATGCAGGGTTTCTTGTTACTCTAGGTTGTAGCTCTCTTGTATTGCTGTTTTCCTAACAGGGTCCCAAAGGTGCCAGTGGGGAACCTGGCCTTCCTGGTCCGACTGGAATTCGTGGAGAGTCTGGTGACAGGGTAAGGAGAAGATGATGTTTGTAACTCCTTCCTGTTTGGGAGATGTGAAATCAGAGCTTAGCAGGTCCCTGACACAGCACAGCTGATGTCATCACACCAAGTGGATGCAGACTCAGTTGCAGGTTGGCACATGGGGGTCCCCCCCCCTCATCCTGCTGTTGCTGTGTGCCCAAGCTGGGCCCTAAGCAGGCAGAAGGATTTGTGCATCTGCCTCTTCTCTGCTTCAGCTCCTATTCCTGCCCATTTCCCTTCCAGTGCAGGAGCTCCTGCTAGTTCCAGGCAGAATGGGATCCTATCTGAGCCAGAATAGACAACTGTTGTCTCCTGCTTTGCATGCACTCCTCCTCCTCCCCACACGTTCCCTCCACCAACAGCACAGGAGAGCTGATTCATGCTGTCATTCAGATGCTTTGATTAGGGTTTCAGGATTTTATTTTTAATTACAGTTTGCTCTGTGATTTCTTTCTGAACAGCACCATGGGGCCCCACACCTCAGAACAAATCCAACCTTTTAATGTAAATGAATTCCTTCTCATTTAAAAGAAGGCAGCAGGGCAAAGCGAATGGCATTTGCTCAGGGCCTGCAGGAGAGCAGCAGCTCTGTGTTGGGCAGCTGCCCTGACTCCGGCTTTAAGGTGAACTTTTCTGTGTCAACGATGGATTTCACAAAGGCCCCTCTGTGTGGGTTTAAAGAAGGCCCTCAGTGCAGCCTGAGGTGTGAAACAGGAGCAGCATTGTGACCCTGTCTGCGTTCAGGGCTTTGCTGCTGTGAGAAATGCATGTTCCAGAGGGGAAAGAGGCCCTGCACAGAGCAGCCTTATCTGGAGAGCTGCTTTAGGGGAAAAGTTATTTGCTTAAGGAAAAAAAAAAGAAAAAAAAAGAAAAAAAAAAGGTTTTATTTCTGGCTCTGAAGTTAAGCGTGGTTGCTTTGAAATGTAATTGTTGATTATTTCTTAACCCCCGCAGCTCATTAACAGTTTTCCCCAGGAGAACGTGCTGTGTCAGGTCTGGGTAACCCAGGAGCTTCTCACCTCTGTGTGCACAGCTGGCACGTGCAGTGACTTTCCACCGTGCCTCTGCTGTTGGTGACAGCCCTGCGTGTGCCCAATGTGTGGGAGAACACGAGGGGTTTGTGCAGCTTACCTTCACTGTGCCTGCAGTCAGAGGCAGCTGTAAGCAAGTACGCCTTCACAGGATTTAGGTCAGAATCAGGTTCCTGGAGATCCTGTGTGCAGCATCTCGCAGCAGTCCTTCGCTGAGAAATGTTGGCTGTGTTCAGTGGATAGAGACAGCCACGTGAGGACAGTGCTGGGTGTGGGGAGCCACGAAGGTCACTTCTTCCTGCTGCTGGGAGTTATGGCTGCAGGGAATTCCACAGTTTTGAATCAGTCTTTTCAATTTAAGCTTTTTTGTAAGAGAGAGTTCTTCTCAGGGCCCCCTTTGGTGGCTGTGTTACACTGCCACGAGCTTCCGTGGAGCCTCAGGACTCCGGAAAGTTGGAGGCATAGATCTAGGTGGTGATGTTCAGGAAAGAATATAAGGCCTTTGTCACTGGCAGGGATGAGACAGGAGTTATAGCTATAGCAACTTCTCCATTTCCACGTGCTACTGTCTCTGTTTCGCCAAGAATTATTTCTTCCTTAGTAGAAATCCTCCCCCTGCTTTTTAAAATGTATTCGGTGCTCAACTTGAGCAGAATGACATGCCCTTATTCTGTGTCTGTCCGCCTCTCGGCTTCCTCCTGCTGAGCCATCTGTAGGTCTGGTTATTAAAGAATGATCAGATTGCAGGTGCCAGGTTGATGAATGTGCTGTAGAAACCTCATCTGAAGGGCAAAATGGCTCATCACCGGGATGTATTTTATTCCTGTGGCCGTGTCATTCTGTAAACCTGCATGCGGAGGAGCACCTGACTCCAGATCTCGGAGAGAACTGATGCTCTAAAGCCCTGAAATGCCTCTTGTTGCTCTTAGGGTATAAAATGCATGGGCTGAGGCCTGAGCTGCTGGCTGCAGAGTGTGCTGCAAGAGCAGCAGGATGCTTTAATTCTCTTCTTCTGACTGAGAAAGGTGAATGAGCATTGATCCCTCCTACTGGCAGTTAGACTGACTCATTGCTGTGTGAGTGCATGTGTGACACACCAGGAATTCACAAGGAAAGAACAATTTGAGCTCATGGCCTTCTTTTACTTATTCTCAGGGCCCTACTGGTGTTATTGGTGCCAAAGGTAACCAGGTAAGTGACACTGTTCTTTTTTTGATGAGTTTCCTGCAGACAAGAGGCATTTAAACTGTGCCAAAGGTGCACAGACTGCTTTTCCTTCCCTGCGATGTGAGTAGTCTGGAGCAGGCACTGACTTTTTATCTTTTTTTTTTTTTTTTTGTGATAGTGAGAGAGATGCAGTCTGTTCTAATGGAAACTTATGAAAAAGCCGTGATTAGAAATGCTGCATTCTTGCTGTTCATTCTGCAGCCACGAGATGTGTGCTGCATGTGAGCTCCTCGCACACCAGCATTTCACTGGGGCTGTCCCTGAGAGCAATGAAGAGGATTCGTTGTAGCCCCAGGGCTTGGCAGCCTCATAGCCTCGTTTGTTTCATCTTTGACTTCCTGCTGCTTACTTTCAGAGCTGGACCTATCTCAGTGCTGAGCTTTTGGGGATAAATTTAATTGAATATGTAAATTAGGTCGGTGCTTGACTTTGTTCTTGCAGAAAATAAGTGATTTTCCAACAAGCATTGCTTGTTCTGCTTCCCGGTTTCAGTGTCTGCGTGGTCTCTGTTTCGTTGCTAAGTGAAAAGCCAACCTGTCCTCTGTTTGTCTTGAATTAACTTTCTCTCTCCAGCCATACAGTCACCATAACATTGTTCATTATCTGCTCTAATTGCTGTGCAATAAGCAAGCTTTGCTGTCCAGCACGTGGAGCGGGGCCAGAGCAGCAATGTGCAGTGGTTCGTGTTGCTTCCAGTGCCTTCCATCAGGCATCCAATGACAGCCTGTGGCAAGGGGCATCTTTGTCCTCTTGCAGGCTGCCTGCACTACGCACTGCTCCCAGCAGAGCAGCTCCTGGGCAGCGCTTCCACTTGGGGGCTGTGGATAATCAGCTGCTAAGTGCCCCCATCTCCTTTAGGAGCTGAGGTTGTTGAAGTCTCAGTGAGCCTTCTTGCCAGTGACCTGTGTGCGTGGTTAGGTGCTGTGTTAATTCTGTCTTCTGCTTTCAGGGCATTGCTGGAGCAGACGGTCTCCCAGGTGACAAAGGAGAGCTGGTAAGTGTCCTCAAGTTCAGTAGAATTGTACTTTAAGCAGTGGAGCAATGTACAGAACTCCGAATTAAGAACTAATGCAATCAGTGTGTGTTAATCATGCAAGTGCTCTAACTTGGCCATCACTGCCCCACTGGCTGCAAAAAGGGGACTGCAAGCCAAGCTTTCCAGCCACAGCCTTCTGAGAGTGCACTGACCCTGCTGCTCCCTTGAGGAGGCACAGGGTAGGCGGTGTGGCCTTCACACAGCAGTGGCACATCAACACTCGTTGTCACTTTGAGGGACAGGTGGACATTTTTCTTCCCTTCTGTCAATTTCCAGAACTCTCCAGGCTGCCTGGGCTTACGTCCAGCCCTGGAGCCAGGGCTGGATCTGGTCTGCAACATCCCCAGATCCTTCCTGGCCCCTTTACTAGAGTGGCCCACTGCATGCCATGTCCGTGTCAACGCTGCTTCCCAGACCTTGCAGTGTGGGAGAAAGGACTTTCAATGGACATCTTCCATAAGATCTTTCTTTCATATTTTCATTTTCTTTCCAACAGGGTCCCTTTGGTCCTCCTGGCCAAAAAGGAGAGGTATGTGTCAGGCACTGCAGGCTCATTTGGCAATAAATATGCTTGTTGTATCTTTCAGTGATGCATCTCCTTAAACTCTAAGTGCTGCATCATTTTTCTTTATAATAGCCAGGAAAAAGAGGAGAACTGGGTCCAAAAGGTGCTCAAGGACCCAATGGGACAGCTGGAGCTCCAGGGATCCCAGGACACCCAGGGCCCATGGGCCATCAGGGGGAGCAGGGCATTCCTGGCATCACAGGCAAACCGGGGCCTCCTGTAAGTATTGTCTGCTTCTGTGGTGCATTTGTTCACTGCATTGTATGGAAGGATTGCAGGCTTTGGATGCATGTTCAGAAAAGAAGGTGGCATCCTGCATTTGAGCAGTTGAAAGTAACCATGCAGGCAAGCTAGCGGTCTTGCATCAGGAGTGGAAAAAGATCAGTGGTTTGTAGGCTTCAGAATTGCAAACCCCCCCCAAATGTTTACCTTGGAGAATCTCATTGACATACAGATTATTTGTCCCTTGGAATGGGCTGTAAGATGCTGTTGTCATTACAAAAGTGAGTTAGAAACTTGTCATTTAAAAATGCAGCTCCTGCTCAGTGCTCCAGCTGTCAGAACTCTACCTTGGTCCAGGCTCACATTGTGGCACTTAGGCAAGGCCCAGATTCAATAGCTGCCCTGAAATGCTGATGTTAATCTCTGCCATTTATACTGTGCCACAGCTTCTAAATGGAAGCTGTCATCTTCTGAAGAAGGGGAAAAAATAAATCTCATTTTCATGCTGGAAGTGAGTTTCAAGTCATGACGTATCTGTCAGTGATTATTATCAGTAATGTGGTTTGTATAAAGCAGGAATTCTCTGTTCATTGCAGGGCAAAGAGGCCAGTGAACAACATATAAGAGAACTCTGTGGGGAAATGATAAACGGTGAGTTTTGCTGGGAGAAAGTAAATTTCAGCTACTATATCTGGCTGAAGATAACGTCTTGAACATGAGATGTCTATTATTTGTTCTTTTTTATTTTAAGTAGGAAAAATACATTGGCTGTTAATGGGAGGAAACTCTTCAGGAAATTCTTGTTGTTTGGCATACAGAGGTTATGTTCAGCATTGCTGGTTTTTAATTAAGTAGCATTCTCCAGAATCCTTGCCCTGTTTCAACATGGTTTAGGAAACAGAAAGTGGCATAAGGTGCCAGCGGGTTTCTGACCAGATGGCAGAGTGAAAATGTTAGATGTGCAGTTTTTAACATAGGTGATGTTATTGTTTTTCAGATCAAATTGCACAGTTAGCTGCTAATCTGAGAAAGCCCTTGTCTCCTGGGATGACGGGGCGCCCTGGCCCTGCTGGTCCACCAGGTCCTCCAGGAGCTACTGGAAGCATTGGCCATCCTGGTGCTCGTGGTCCCCCTGGGTACAGAGGGCCAACAGGAGAGCTTGGTGATCCTGGTCCCAGAGGTGAGACTGAGCCAAGCAGTTTCTGTCTTATGCCCATGGAAATAAATGACCAACTTGCACTGATTTCAGCAGTAGAGGAGAATAGATCAGTCGTTGGACAGACAGAATTCTAGAGGATGGTTTTGCTTGCATCTTTTAGGATGCTGTGCAAGCAAAGATCTTAGCACTGACCTGAGGCTTTTCAATTTTACAACTCGTTGCTGAAATTGTTTATTTATGATTCAAGGTGACACTGGTGAAAAGGGAGATAAAGGACCTGCTGGACAAGGAATTGATGGGCCTGATGGTGACCAAGGACCTCAAGGTAAGCTTGTGCAAATAATATAATGAGTCTTAAGTAAAAGAACAGCTCTGCCTAGTTTAGCAGAGGGTTCAAAATTTCTTTTCTGGAGATTAATAAGCACCTGTTAGAAAGTTTGAAAGGATATTCTGCTTACCTATTAAAGCAGCTTTTCTAGTTATGATTACATCTTCACAATGAATAAGTTATAGGCACTAAAAGCAGGCTCTGCATTCACCTACTTTCATAAAAACAGAATATCTATGCGCCATTGTCTCTCACATTCTTCTGTAAAATAATTCCATCAATACATAAATAGCATCTTTTTACATGCTTTAGAAAATATTTTTCGTGTATTAAGTATTGAGGGCATTTCTCTTATTTATGAGGTTGAGTGATAGTCACAGTAGACACAATTTTAACTAAAATAAAAAAGATCAGGCATTTCTGTATCATAATTCTGTCAGGAATGGAGGTTTAGAGATACAGATGTCCCTCAGGGAGACAGAAGCTCATTTTACATCTTGAAAAGCTTGTTATTATGGGAATTAGACTTTTGTGAATTATCTTTGGTATGAGAGAGAAAAAGAATAAAAGAAAGAACAGCCCAAGCCTGCTCAAAACCAAAATTGTTTCTGCCAATAAACAGAATGTGCATTTCACCATGAGGCTTTTTTTGAAATTAGACACATTATAAAGGAAGCTCCTTACCTTTAATATCAAGGAGGTGTTCTGTATTGTCACTCTCCTCCTTCCCCTACTCAGTTTTAATGATGATCAGACTTTGGCACGTGCAGTGAGTTGAAGCAGCTGAATGCCACTGCTTCCCACTAAGGAGGGACCTGGGGAGCAGGATAGGGGTTCACACAGCAAACTAAGAAAGGGGTTCCTTCACCAAGCTATTCAGGGACCCTACAAAATAAATCTGGTTACAAATTAACTACTGTCCCTCCTGGACTACAGTAGTAGCAAAGTAGAATCCAGTTCTGCTGTGGTCAGCAAGTATTAAAGGAGACACATGTGGTAACAGCATTAAACACACAGTGTAATGTTAAACACCCACCTTTAGCTACACTCAGGTAATTCCAGTAAACCAAAGGTACTCTAAAAAAATCCAGCACATATACTGCAGACTCAGGGTAAATTTATTCAACATCTTGTATTCAACAAGTCAGATGCTCAAAGTATTTAAGAACTTTAAGAAAGTTATAAATTTTTTTTTTTTTTAAACAAAAGTCAGGAAATATTACATGTAATGTTTTTTCCCTCTTCTTGTTTAGGACTTCCTGGTGTACCTGGAATTAGTAAAAATGGTCGGGATGGTGCTCAGGGTGAACCCGGTCTTCCAGGGGATCCTGGTACTCCTGGAGCTGTTGGAGCTCAGGGAACTCCAGGCATATGTGACACATCAGCCTGCATGGGAGCTGTCGGAGCATCGACTTCCAAAAAGTCATAAAACAGTACAAGAAGTGGAGGAGTGACTGAATATTTAAATAAACAATGCATTGTAAGAAAACAGACAATCTTCCTAGTGATAAATGGACAGATGTTCCTTCTGTTATTTTAAGTGGAGACTGACACAATAATTCAGTTCTATGAAAAAGAAAGCATCAGATGAAAACTGTAACTAAAGATGCTTTATGAGCATTTTCTTCCTCCTCCCCCAACACTTTCCCAGAATTTTTACTTCTAAATCACCTCACCTTCTTCCCTGCCTCCCTATGTTGAAGAGACCTGCAAGAGGAAGTGTTCCTTTTTACCATCATCTCCAAACTGTACTAGTGCAGCTTTTCCATACAAATGTTTGAGCCTTTATCAGTTGAATTCCTCGGTGCTGCTCCCACTGACTTCAGCCATGCAGGTTTGTGCACTAACATCCACGTTGTTCAGGTTTCAGGCACCTAACTGCTGCTTACAGCAGTGGAAATAAGGCGTTTAAGCATCCAGTATTTTAACACCTGAACGATCTGGGCTAAAACCATATCTTAGGTATATGCTGCCTATTTTGAGTATTCAGACTGCACCTCAAATGTTTGCCCAGCCTAGTAATTACTGAGCCTCTTGCAATCAAGTTCTGCAAAAGGTGTAAGGTATATATTTTAATTTACAGGGGAGAGTTTCTGTATTTCCATATGCTAACAAAGGAAGTTAAGTAACAGCATTTTCATGTCCTCAACTTAAGCTATTTGCACAGTAATCATGAAAGAAACCCCAAGTAAGGAAGGATGCTCTTCTAAAGTTCAGCCAAAAAAGACTTGTATGAACTGTTGTAAAAATAAAAGGAGATTTTTTTTAACCCTTTCTTTGTGATGTTATAAATGTCACTATGCACATGAAAATGAACTCTATATTCCAAAACTGTTTTTCCTAGGATTGTTTGGAAATAAATTGCTGCAAAATTGTCAATATCCGTGATTTCAAACAGTATTTACTTTGGGAGACCTTTCTGTACTTCATAGCCTGCTGGCATCATCTGAAATTAATAAAGCTCAGACACTATTCTATTTCTGCCCTCAATGCTGAAGCTTATCAACAATAGAGCCATATCAGTCTTTAAATATTAAGACAGTTTGTACATTTAAATAACCTGCTGTTTACAGGATGCCATTTTTGGACTAAACAATACAAGAAACTGTTGGACAGTTGTGTGAAATGCATTAAAGTAATGCACCACTCTAAAAACAATGCTAATAGGTTTATATTAAGCTTTGGGGTCAAATATGTTAAAGTACAGCAAAAAAAAACCATCACAGCAGTGCAATTTAGAAATTATGCACTTATTCAATTAACCTACATAACTTTCAAACTTTTAATGAGAAAAATAGGCATTTTAATACAGTACCTTGTATTTCTTTTTTACACTTAAAGGATATATTTGCACATAGTTATTAAAGTAACAGGATAGGGTGATCTTCTACAACAATTCTTAACTGTACTGTATCACCTTAAAGGAAAAAGAAGGGAAAAAAAATCCAAAGAACCACAAACAGAAAAGGAGCAAAAGGAGAAAAATAATTAATAGCTGCCACGGCATTTTCTTGTTTTCTCTAGTCCCAAAGCCCCTTTAACAGAACAGTGATTTATATTGCTGGCAGTCAATTTCCATTTTCATTCTGAACGATGAATGTTTTCTTTAAAGCTCTATTTATGTGTTTTTACAAGTTACAGTTTTTCAAGTCATACCCAGAGCTTCTCAAATAAATTAATCACAATAAACCAAAGCTGCGCCTGTAAACAGAGATAAATACAGTTTGGGCCATTCCTTATTTATCCACACTCAGACAATTCAAGGCTACTTGGTCTCCATAGCCGTGCTGCATGTTCTCCTGAACTGGACATGTTACAAATGAATCCGACCTGGGCACTTTCAGTCTCCTGCCTGTTTTGCCACAAAAAACAGTCTCAAATTCCTAAAAATCAAAATACAAAAAGAAACAACAAAGTTTGATGCAGGTATTTACTTGATCCACCTGTTTTTGTTTCACTGATGTCTCGAAGAAAATTAATGTACCTTTAACAGTAAGCACCGAGGGACCGTGTGCCATCTGTTCTCCTATGGTACTTTTAGCAGAGACAGAATTGCTCTTGGGATGCAGGTAGGGCTGTGGCAGTGTGGGAGCTTATGGGACATACAACCCTTTGCTACTCTCAATCACTTTAAGTGAGTGTGGGCACATATGTAGCTGAGAATCCTGTTGTGTGACCACTGGCTCATAGCAGCCAGTTAGAACCGTTTCTGTGAATAAGTGGGGAAGAGAGACAAAAGAAAAGAACAGGAATGACTGAAGAAGGCCCTAATTCTACAGGCAGCCCCATTCCTCAGTATGATGCTAACTAAAAAAAAATAAATAAATAAAATAAGGAAATCCAATCTGAAAATTCCAACTAAAGGCAGCTATGATACCACACTACTGAACTGAAATTGTTGCAAGGAGAGCTGGTCAAATCAAACAGCTTTATAAAGGATAGTTCAGTGATGCAGTGGTCTTTCACCAACAGCACCCAGAAGAAACATTCCATACACTTCAGCTATGTTATGACAGCTTTAGAAGTGTTTCACTATTCAATCAAGAACAAAAACGAAATTAGATTTGAACCTGTTTCAGAGAATCGCCGTGCTTTTCCTGAATGTACTTCAGAAATGCAGTTGTCCACTGTAAGGTTGTTGCCTTATCAGTATCAGCAGTGCAGAACGGAACCAGAAGATTCAGTTCATCACAACAAATCCGGATTCTGCGCCTACAAACAGATACAACAGGTCAGCAAGATGGAAGAGAAGGGAAGAAAGTAATAATAACAATATTTAAAGGACAATTACTCATATCTGACACAGGCCATGACCTCTGGGGACTGCTTTTTGTTTTATTTTAAGCTAACTGCCTTTAGTTTGCTAAAATCTCCATTTGTAAGTTCATATATTAGTGGTGTTAAACACAAGTTAGTCACCTCATCTTTCTAGAGCAGCCTGCAATCAGGCACATACACTTTCTTCTAATAAACACCAAACCCTCACCACCTGCACTTCTTTTACTTTCAAGTAAAAACAAAATACATCAAATTCACCTTCTACTCTGGAAAACGACAGGACTGTTAGAGTATCAGTATCTTAGGCTTCAAAAAAACAACTCTGCATTGCAACTCCTCGTAGAAAAATTACCTTCTGTCTCTCTCCATGCGGTTATGTCTTTCTCTTCGCTGAGTAACTCCTTCCTGCGTACCACTCTGTACCTGCACACTTGAATGTGACTGTGCTGACTGCCAGGGGCCCTGGGCAGCTGCAGTACTCTGGCTATCTTGCATATTTTGTATCTCACTAAGAGGTTTGCGATCTATGTTTGCATCCATTGGGCTTATTCGGCTGCAGCTTCTTTTGTTTATCGCTTGCTTGCATAAGGTGTCTTCTTTGCAAAACAAAGAGGAAAAGAACCTATTGATAATCCTCCTACTGGTCATGGAAAATACTGAGCAGAGAAAATTTATTTGCTGTTGTTTTATGTGGAACAATCCTGGAAGCTTTATGGCCTATCTAGATGGACTCTTACAGCAACACGTGTCCCAAACCCAAAGGCACCGCTTGCTGATGCAAAATCCACCTAACATCCATTTGCTCAGAGATCGTGCCTACCTTTAATTACCTTTAATTAATTTGAAGAAGTCCTTCAAATGTTCTTCAATTTAATAGCTGGATCTGCTATATCAACTTTTGGGTCAAAAATGTAGAAAGAAACCAGTTACTTACTCTAGACCCAGAATTTCAAAGATATTTCACAGCCTCAGGCTTTCTCACTTCAAGCCAGAAGAGCTAAACACCTTTGTAAATATAGCTAAAATTATAGGCAACTTTTTAATCTATTTCCATACTGCTCACTGTGTATCTCAAAGACCACACCTGATATGATTCACTGCACTCATATTCACTGTAGAACATACGCACATTAAAAAGGATCTGAAGGGCAGAGAAAGCTAAATGAAGATAGATGGTTTACCTCCAACTTGGATCCAAACTTCTTCGGGCAAAGCTTTATTCATAGCACCTACTGTCTGTTTTGTGGATTCTATTTCCTGATGGTAACAGAAAGAGAATGTTCTGGGAATCCCAATCTCCTGATGTTTGGCAGATTCCAAGATAGCACAAGATGTTCCAGAGGCCTGTGAAAATCAAAAACAGAACACTCAGGATTATACACATAAAAAGAAGACAATTTTCATTGTTTTTGTACGAAGATCTTAAATTTCAGCTCCATTAGTCGATGTGTTGTATGAAAATAAATCTCAATTACTTCTGCACATCACAACTATGGCATTTTATCAGTCTGCTGAATTTTTAGTTCTGCTTCTTTAATACGCTTCTGGCATTTCCTGAGTGCCACACCATCTCTTTGGCTTCTCAGGTTACAGGGAAAAAGAAAAACAAAACACCACCTTTCTCATCAAAATGAATTAGAAAATAAACAAACAACAGAAAATCTTATTTGTTAAACATCTCCTCCGGCTCTTGTACAGAATAACTGATGCAAAAAAAAGGACATGCATATAGATAACTTTCTCCTAAGACACCTGTAACGCTGTACTGTGATGGAAAACACAACAATGATAGTGGAATAGCAAAGTCCCACACTGCAGCAAGTGAAGATAAGCCCAAGTGCAGCAGTGGATGCAGAAACAAAGGAATAAAGCTGCTTACCTTCAGAAGGCCTCAGGTATGCAGGGATCTCCAGCAAGATATGCTCACCTCCACTGCCAGCCCTTAAATGAGGTCTGAAAAGGAGTGGATCCTGGCTCCACCCCTTCCAGTCACTCAGGTACACTGCATGCACTTGAGCTCCACCCCGGCCCTGCCTTCCCACCAGGCGCTCCATCACTGCTCCAGCTGTGACTCAGCATTTCTGCTACAACACCTAAAGGCTGCTCATTACCTCGTGCACATTACTGCATGACTGAACTGCCACACAGTAACTCTGATGCACAAACTCACATCTATCCAAACCAAGTCACACTTTAACATAAAGCTTCACAACTCTATCACACCTGAAAGATTAACGTTATTAGCATCTGACACTTGCAGAGTACAGATAATGGAGAACATACGACCTGAGCCTGCGAGGAATTAGCAGTTCCAGCAGCAGAACACGCACTCATGGCAAACAGCGGATGTGTGAACTGTGGAGAAGGCGTGGTGGGTGTGCTCTTGTGTTTCACCACCGCTGCACACTTGTTCTGATGCTGATGAAGGGGGACGCCGACCAGCTCTGACGGCTGCTGGATCAACGTTGCCAAGCTACACAAAAACACACTGAGGTGAGTAGTTGAAAATGAGGAGCGCAGAAATACAATCACAGCTACATATCCTTTGGTAGTTATCATCAAGAAACCGCTTTCTTTCGTTGCAAAATGATCATTATCTATCAGCTGAAAAGGTGTTTTATTCAGTGCAGTAACAGCCTCAAGGAAATGCTTAGCAGAATGCTAATACAGTTACAGGGCCAAACTGCTTACAGTGCATAAGAAGATTTCCACTCAAAGGGTTGTTCAGAGCCAAGCCTCTAAGTTGGATCATTCATTACAATAATTAACTACCCCACATTATTTCGTTAGGATCAAGAAGCTGCCTTGCTTTAAGCTGCAAAACCAGGCAACGTTCTTCTCTCACCTTCACCTAAATCACAGCTTGTTATCAATAATAAAGTTGTAAGGCGATTAATTTTGTGATGACATTCTGTGCCACTGATGCGATAAGCGGGAGGGCAGAGCACAGCTGCGGCCACGTGTGGGTGCTGCAGGTTAGAAAGGGCCAACTTAGGAGAGCAGTGTGCATTACAGCACCCACTGTAGGTTTGCTTCAGAAAAGCAGTTGGAACTCTACGAAAATACACAGCTTAGCGACAGAAACCGAAATTAAGCACCACACACTTGTTAAGAGTCACTCCAGATTCTTGGGGTTCCTGGCATCGGGGGGTTTCTGTCTGGATGCTGTTGAATCTGTCCTCCAACCGGACTCTGACCGCGCATTTCGATCTGGGCTCGGCCGCCATCGCCACGTGCTCGACCGCTGCGCTCCCTCTGCTCATCCCGGCGCAGCTCTCACCGTGTTTCGCCCTCGCCAAGCCTTCCTCGGAGCCGCCCTCGGGCGTCGCGTCCGCCTGGCCGGCGGGGGGGTTCAGCTCCCCGAGCAACATCATCCTGAGCTCCTGGAAGTCCGCGCGGCCCAGGCAGGGGTTCGAACCGTGGGCGGGGGGAACGGCGGCGCCGGGCGCGGCTTCGGCCTCGCCTTCGGCGGGGCGCGGCTCCACGTGCGCGCGCAGCCGCCCGCACCCCGCGCCCGCCGCCTCCGCCAGGCTGAGCTCGGCGGCGCCGA
>JAPSGF010000017.1:8416039-8497371 GCA_035772895.1 Perdix hodgsoniae | reverse complement strand
GCCGCGCGCATGCGCGCCGCGCCCCGCCAACCGCCCCGCCGTGCCGCCGGCTGGGCGCTGCTCGCCCCGCTGCCCGAGCGGAGCCGTTCGTGCCGTGCGCGCGCCTGTGTGTCAGTGCGTGTCACGGCTCCAGGCCGGGTGCCGCAGTACTAAAGGCACGCGCCTGCTGCGACAGGCTCCGAACGAGTCGGATAGCAGGCACCGAAGTGCTGTTCGAGCCCGTGAATAAAAGAACGTACAGATCCGTGCTGTACGGAAACCCCCATACCGTCTCCCTGCAGAAAATTTACTTTAATGAGAGCAGTGAGGTGCTGGAACCGCTGCCCAGAGGGGCTGTGGCTGCCCCAACCCTGGAGGGGTTCAAGGCCAGGTTGGATGGGGCCCTGGGCAGCTGGGCTGGTGTTAAATGTAAACACAGATCTTTGCCGCCCAAACACAAACATCTTAATTGGTTAATTGCCCTCTAACAATTGCTTTCTTAACAAACATTTGGCCGTAACTTTCGGATGTCTGTTCTACAACATAAACATGGCCTCTTCACTGTTTCATTACCCCCCTAATGTTTGTGCCCCTTTTACACTGGGTCACTGTTCTGCTCATTCGTCTGTCCTTGCACAGAGATAAGCTCAGGAGGAGGACAGAAGGAGTATCTTGGTGCCCGCCTACAGCATCCTAACATTCCCCCAGAGTGGGACAGTTCTGCTTTGTGCAAAGGCCCTGACTCCTTGAAGTTTGTTCAATGTATTTCATTTCTGCTGGTCTAATGAACAACCTTACAGTGTGTTTCCTAGCTCAGAATACTACTCCCACGTTGTTCAGAACATTTAAAGTCTACTGCAGCTTTGGGAGAAAGAATTTGTTAGGTAATTCAGTAACTATGTTTCTAAAATATGTTACTAACATGCACATGGTATTCTTACTTTCCACCTCAGCTATTTCTAAGGATATGTTACAGCTTAATTCTTTAGATCAGTTGCCCTTTTTCAGTGTTCAATGCAGAAACAACACTTTCACTTCCCACACCTTCCCAAAGGTAGCACCATGCACGGGTATTTTCCTTGCCAAAGGAGGTGCGGCCAATCTGAAAAGTGCATCATTTTCCTCTAGAAAGGAAATCAGAAATGCTGACAGCAGATGTGCACATGCTGGGCTCTGTGTGCCTTCTTCCCCCTTCTAACCCTGCAGTCTCCTGCAGTAGTTGCACAGGGCATATCGTAACCTTTTGTGGACGTATTGATCCTTCAGCTTACACTGCACTGCCTTTTGTCCTAA
The DNA here is from genome assembly GCA_035772895.1 of Perdix hodgsoniae. Taxonomy (NCBI): domain Eukaryota; kingdom Metazoa; phylum Chordata; class Aves; order Galliformes; family Phasianidae; genus Perdix; species Perdix hodgsoniae. Next base: position 8,496,099 of record JAPSGF010000017.1, on the reverse strand, counting down.
TTCAGATAACAAAACCTTCAGAATAAATCAGGGCATGGGTTAGAACTGAGAGAAAAATCCTAAGAACGAGCCTTCATGCTCCTTTTGGAACAGCCACACGTGAGTATCAATTAATAATGGTGGCATCCCGCAAAATTTCATCTTTTGGGGTGGAAATGAAACTGTGGGCCATCAGCCTCTCATGGTGACTCATGCTGAGAGGTACCAGAGATCAGTAGGAAATGATGGACACAGACACACTTCAGAGACAGACAAAATTTAACTGTAGATGTTTATTCTACTTACAGTAACAAAAACCTGTGAACTCCCGTATCTTAATGTACAGTGCTATATTTTGCCATATAAAATACAATTTACAGAAATTTCTATCAAGTAAACCTAAACAAACACACTTGCTTTTTGCATACTTTTATGTATGTCTTTAAATTAGAAACATCTCATTAAGAAAAAATCTTACACCTTAGTAGATGTTTGTATTTAATAACACCTCTCTGCGCGTTAACGTGTTGTTTACAGGTTCATATTGCAATCATTCCAACCAGCAAACCCAGTGACATGTGAGGACTTGTAAGACATACCAATATGAACTGTATAACCTATGGTGAGATACATGACATAAACGCTACTTGTAATGTAGAATTCAAGAAGCAAATATTTATAGGAATCTAATTTTACCTTTTTCAAAACTATTTTATAAAAATATGAAAATACTTAAGCAACTATTAATTCATGTAGTCAAATTGTAAACTAGCAGGGTTCTCTTATTTCATACTTGAGAATTATGTACTTGAAGAATACATGAAAAGTAGCTGTGTAATGTATTTCACAGTAAGAACATTCCCTTTGAATCATGACATCAGGTGTTGCCAATCTTCTTTCCAAGCTTAATGCATTTAGACCATTTCATTGGACAGTCTTATATACAGTGCCAGTATTAGCAGGGTCTGACAAAAACAGTGACTTTTTTTTTGTTTTGTTTTTGTTTGTTTTTGGTTTTTTGTTTTTTTTTTTTCAGGATCAGAACACTTTTAGAGTGGGAAGTAGAGGAAAACGGTGACACTTCTGAAGTCTCTGGCAGCTTCCTGCAAAAAGAAAACATAACCCACAAAATGCCCCACGCAAATCAGTTCAGAGGAACAGACAGAATGGTCTATTCAGTAAATTTTTTTTTGTTCCTTTGGTATCCCCATTCTTTTGCAGTCTTGATTCTTTGCCAATAGATCTCTGATGTTTTTAAAAGTTTTGCTGGTTATAAAGGTGCTACTCATATATGGTCTTTAATTACGGGTTTGTAAATATGTGGGATTTAAAACTCCTCACTTGTACACTTAACAGATGGATTTCAAAACACAAAATAACTGTATAGAGAAAGGAAAATAGTGCACTTTAAGCTTACAACATTCCATTTCCAAATCCTCTGTCAAATAATAACACTGTTCTTCTGCAGCCTTTTCCTAAACACACAATCTTTGCATTGTAAAGAAAGACAGCAATATTGGACTTCTTTTTTAAAGCGTGTGCTGTAGGAACAACTTGGACATCAAAATATCACATAAATGAGATGTAAAGGTATGGCTCCTAGGATTTTGATTAAATTCTCTTATAAAATTACAATTCAAGTTACTGGAAAACATAACTTTATAATTTTAAAAAGCAATATGCTCTTCTTAGTCTTTTCCCATTTCTGTACCGTAAATGGAAATTTTAAGATAAAGATGCAAGTAGAAAAAACAAAATTTCAGAACAGGTAACGCTGTGAATTTTTATAATAAAAACGTTATGCACAAAATGCAGCAAGTGAAAGTCCAGTATGTTCTTGCCGTTTACATATTCGAGTATTTTCATTTACAGTTCTTCAAAAATTACTAGTTTGTCAGTACATTTTATAAGGCTAGATTTACAACAGCACTTTTGTAAAGGTGAGAATATACAGTATATACAGAAGACACGGACTCAGTCCTTGCAATGTTGTAAAAGTATCTTATTTATGGAAAATAAAATAGCAGTCATATTTCTATGACTGAGTAGTGGAAGATGAAGCTTCTGCCTCTGTTGGTTTCTGGCTTTCCTTAGGTATTTCTGGCTTCACCTCTTTGCTAGTTTCCCTGGTTTTGCTCCGATCTTTCCGATCTTTTCCTCTTTCACGATCCCGGTCTCTCTCTCGATCTCTTTCTTTTTCCCTGCTCCGATCCCGGTCCCTATCTTTATCTCTGTCACGATCTCTGTCTCTGCTTCTTGATCTTTCCCTGTCACGTCTTCTGTAGGATTCTCTGTCTCTGGTTCTGGCTCTGTCTCGGTCTCTACTTCTTTCCCAGTCTTTAGCATGCTCGGAATCTTTCTCTCTATCTTTGTTTTGGTTTCTGTCTCTGTTTTTATCCCATTCCTTGTCCCTGTGTCTCTCCCAGTCCCTGTCTCTGTTCCAGTTTCTGCCACGGTCTCTTTCCCAAGGTCTGCCATGTTCACGATCCCGTCGTCTTTCGTCAAAGGGTCTACCTTGTCGATTATCAGCTTGCTGAGGCTCGGGCTGATCTAAACCCTTGTCTTTATTTCCTCCCTCATATCTCTCTCTCTGTCTCCCTTCAAATGTCTGGCCTCTATATTCAATATTTTTGCCTTCTCGGAAGTCAGGTGCTGACCACTGTCCTTCTGACTCATGCCCTTGTCCAGAAACATTGGAAAGAGATGCAGATGGTCCAGCCTCCTCCCACATGTCTTTTCTGTGGGCTGCTAGATGGCCTGGAAGGTCTAGGAGTGGTCTTGGGGTTGACTTCATATTTTGTTGTGACTGACCTTGGAAATGAAATCTAGAAGGAGGTTCATTTTGCTCTGGAAACAGTGCAGGTGAAGGTCCTCTCGGTCCTCCATACTGAGGTGGTGGTGGACCTCTCTGGTTGGCAAACCTGGGAGGGGGGCTCCCTCTCCGTTCTTCAAATGGCTGTGGCAAAAGTCCTCTTGGGCCAGGTCCGTGATTTGGAGCTGGACCTCTCTGCCCTTCAAATTGATTTGCGTGAGGCCCTCTTGGTCCCCCAAAATGACTAGGGGCTGGACCTCTTGGCCCTCCAAACTGAGGGCCTCCTCTCTGTCCCTTAAACTGAGCTGGTGGAGGTCGTCTTTGTCCTCCAAAAGGAAAAGGTCCTCTGTTTCCCATAAACTGAGGTTGATCAGATCCTTCAAATGGTCCTGGAGGCCTAATCATCTCATTGTATTGGGAATCTGAGAAATCCCTTTGTTCCATGTGAGGTTCCATGTGATCTTCAAACTGAGATGGCGACATTCCTCTTGGAACACCATAAGATGGGGCAGGGCCCCTATTATCACCAAAAAGTGGAGATCCGTGCTGTGAAGAAAATAAGGAAGGGATGGGACCCTTCTGACCTCCAAATCTTCCAGGGGCAGGTCCTCTTTGCCCATCACTATTTGGAGAACCGTGCTCTTCTGAGAACTGTGGTGCCGGCCCTCTAAAGTTAGGTCCATGAGGTCCCCCAGGTGCATTGTGTATTGGCGGTTGTGGAGGTCCTCCTTTCTGCCCAGACAAAGAAAATGGAAGTCTGTTTTCTTCAAAGTGCTGTGGGAGAGGGCCACCCTCACCCTGAATTGACGTAGACTCAGTTTGTTCTACAAATTGATGAGGCTGAGGGTTTCTTTGTTCTTCATACTGCAGTGAAGACAGACCTCTCTCTGGTTCATAGTGACCACCTGCATTTTCCTGAGAAGTAAACATTGCATTTGAAAAAGAATCTCTTCCTATTGCTTCCTTTGGCTCATTTGACCATGATACTTGATGCATATCTTGCAAAGACTGACTGTCATTTGATGCAGAGAAATTAGGCTGAAAACACGTAGTTGGAGGTGTTGGAAGCAGCACTTTGCGTAAGGGTTTGGATGTAGAGGGTTCGCCAGGAACTGTTTGACTTACATTCTCCAAATTAACTTGAGCAGTGTTTTCAAATTTGCTACTAGATGCCTCTTTCTGTGACACCGTACAAGCCTGCTCACTTGAAACCCAGTTATCACCAGTATAACTAAGCTGAGGAGCAGACATTAATGTATTATCTTCCTTACCAAGTGAAGCTGACAAAGCACTTGGAAAGCTCGCTGAAAGAATTTCTCTTGTGGGTGTTTCATTCTGTATTGCCTGTGGCTTTATTCGAGCATCAGTATTGTCATTTATTTCTGTCGCCATTCTTCTGGCTTGTCGAGGATCTCTAGTCTGCCGCGGGTCAGAGCCCTGGTTTAAAACTTGTGCCTGTTGATTTGCAGATGAAGGTAAATCTACTTTTTGTACAGCTTGCTGGCCCTGTTGAAACAATTCAGTCTTTATTAAGGAAGATTTTGGTGGTGGTGACATTAAAGCATCAGACACTGAAAAATGAGCCATTGAAACACCAACAGCTGCTCTTTGTTGTCTGAGGGCTTCTTCTTGCTCCTCTAGTTGCCTTTTCTGTTCTTCTATTTGTTTATTTAATTCTTCCAACATTTTTTGCTGTTCCACTAAGGATGAGGACGCAGATAAGTCAGGTACGTATGGAGCAGATGTTTCTGTAGCACCGCTTTTAGCATCCGTATACATTTTGTTAGGTAAATCATCAACAGTAACTTTTGCTTCTTCCAAGATAGTTTCATCTTCTGGATCATAGGCCTCATCCTCTAGTACTGCTGTGTTACTCGTCTTTTCCACATTATAAAGTTTTTCACTTTCACCTGTCTGCATTTCAAAAGCTTTCTCTGGATCATATTCTTCCTCGGGATCGTATGGTCTGTCATCTTCCTCCTCTTCTATGGCTTTGTCTTTAGACATCTGTCCAAACTGTTGTACAATGGGATCTAACAAAGGAACAGCTGCCATACCTCCTTCAGCAGCTGCCTGAGCTTTCTGATTTGAGGACTGGACAGTTTCAGAATCCTTAGCAACAGGTTCAAAAGATTTCTTTTTCCCAAAAAGTGTCTGCAGGATGTGCTCGAGAGGTGTGGCAGTTTTTGAGGATGAAGACTGAGTAGCAGTAACACTTGGAGAAGCAGCGGCTGAAATCGGAGGTGGTGCAGTCGTTGTGGTTCCGCTTTTAATCGAGGACAGTATTTTTAATACTGAAGGTGTAACTGCTGAGCTTTCTGGAACGGGAAGTGGGGGTGGAGGCGGCGGAGGAGACCCAGGTGGTGTTGTACTTACAGCTGAGTCTCCAGAATAAAGTGTGTATTTTGGAGTTTTCTTCTCTTGAAAAGAAGCTCCTGGCCCCTTCAAGAACTGCGATGGTTCTGCTTCCTCTTGCAACTGAATCCGACTTCGCTTCTCCTCTATTTTGTCTGTTTCCATGCCAGTAGCAAGACGTTTCCCTTTCTGACAGATAACCAATCCAAGAATTAAATTTGGACGCGATGATTCAAGACCTGAAAGAGAACACAAAGATTGTATATGTAAAAACTATTTTTATCAGTGCTTTCCATAGAAACTTATTACATTATACAGTGGTAGCTACAAATGTCATAACAGTAAATTATGAATTTCATGAGATAACTTATTGGCAATTCTATTAGTCCACAAACATATGTATCTACATTTATTTACTATTTATATATGTACTTATACGTGAGAAGAAATATTTTAATCCCTTCCTTGATATTCCTTTAATAATGTAGTAACAGGAGACTTTGCTAATGTTGCTATTGTTCAAACATTAAAGTTCTCATTTTTGTATTATTTTTATTCTTGTCCACTCCCGCTCCCTACTCAAACAGTTCCTGTAAAATAGTTTGCAATAATGTTGTATACACAGACATACTGGACAAGCAATCTACCTTTCTGTAGGGCTAAACTAGAATTTAAGAAGCACAGCTGAACAAAAGAAAGTTCTAATGCTATTAGAAAATCATCCTTTGTTTTTTCTTTCAGATAAACCACACAGCACTATTAAACTTCATAACAACCACCTCAAACAGACTGTGTTTGGAAACACTATTAAAGCTTGTAACTGACTCTGATTATTATTATATATTTTTTTCCCAGCTAGATATAATTTTTAACATACATTGAGAAGCAGGGAAACTGATAACTAACATACCAATCCAGCACACGAGAGCTTAAGCAGATATGAGTTTAGTATGTGGGAGAAAGGGACACTGGGTATGTCTGCTTTCTCTCCAGGACAGCATTCAGTTGGGTATGAATTTGGCATGCTTGGCAATTTGGCAAGTTGCTTTTTAACCCTCTGTTGTGGGATTCAGTTTGATGCTAGAGACACTGAGAGCAGAACTGCTCCACTGTGAAAGCTTCTGACTCGAATCTCTGGAAGTGTTCATCTGAAAATGACCAGAAAGTTTCTGGAAAGAGGGAAAACACAAATATCCGTACGTCTGTTTCATATTACTGTGCTGCTTTCCCTTACATTCACAATTCCCATTGGCACTTGTGGAAAATAAATATGACTAGAATAAAGGGCAGGGAATGAATCCTTTAACATACACTTAGAGGCAAACGTAGAAAAACCATACAAAGAAAGGCTTTCTTAGCTTCCGGATTTAATGACTTCAAAGAATCCCTTTTAGAGTCCACATTAATTGCTATCTGCGACCAGCTGGGAAGCAGAAATACAAAAACACAAAACAAGTGGCCAAGTAACGTAACTGTGGTTAAATGGCAAGGAATCTAAAACCTACACTGCTCCTTCCACTCATGAACCTGTGACAGTTTTAAAAGCTTAAGACACTAATTTACGTGCATCTTTTGTTGTTCTTACTAAACAAAACCCTCTGCTCACTAAGGAGCAGCTTACACCACTGAAAGCTTCTAGATAACAGCAAAGTATCCATAAATAAATAAAAATCCCACAGATGCAGATAAATACCGCTTGTGAACAACAGTCATTACGTATGTGAAACAACTGAATGCAAAGCTTTAAAGGGACTCCTAAGTTCACTAATTAGAAAACTGTATCAGCTGTTTTTATTTATGTAGCTGAATTTCTGTTCGTTTAATAGAATTCATCCTTTCCAAGTTATGGTTGCTAAGATTAAACTCAGAAACCATTAAAATGAGATTAGCTATTTTAAACTGAAGCTTTCCAGGTGAGAAGATGTCATCACGTACAGATTAACCTGAGCTACATTTTGACCAAGGAAGCCAAAATTTCTTCTGTGAAAAGTCTGTACTGCAAGAGCTGTTTACAGTCTGCTCCAATCACACTGCAAAACTACCACTGCTGTAAACCTAGTATTGTCAGCATTTATTATATATTTCATTAAGCCTTTCTTTTGGTCAACAAAACCTCGCCCCATCATCATCAGTGCTTGCATTTCTTACCCTCAATTCTTACTCTGTTTAAACCTCACCCTCCAAAAATTTAACTGTAATTAACAAGCACTGTAATTTTTTCAAATAAAGTAAACTAACTTGAAAGTCTTATGAGATCTCTTCCCAGCTGAAGAACAATCTCTCCTCTGACATTGTGTTCTTCTGATGGTAACTGGTAATAACACACTGAGTCTGCAATGGGGAGAGCAGCAAAATCGGGATAGGCACTACAAGTACTCCTTAGAAAAGGTCAGAAACAAACTGAGGCCAATCTAAATTTTACTCGAGACTTCCTATCAGAAACAGCTCTCATTTCAAGTATGATGAGAAACAAGAATAATTAAATTTGACTGAATGCATTCTAGATATCCATAGTTGAACTCGCAGTTCAGTCTTTGAGTTTGACGTAGTTCTGTGGTTGAGAGCGTGTTGGATGTGCTGCTTTCTGTAATAATGCCCAATCTGCAATGTATATTATTTCCTATTGGTAGATATAAAAATTCAGTGCTATCTTTATCCTCCAGATAAAAGATTTTGGTGTTCCTTAAGTGTTACCAATTTTTACTTTCTTTCGCAGTTAGAAAAATATATATGAAAGTAGCAAATACGGGAAGAAAGTGAACTGGCTATCTTAACCAGAACTAAGATTAGCTAATAATTTAGTACCTACACAGATCTGCCACCATAAGGGGAGCAGGGATGGCGAGATGAACAATGAAAGCAGGCAGAACAAGAACTAAACAAATAATTATCTTCTGCGAATCCAAGATCATCTGGAAAGCACCACACGAATTCCTGGCTCATCCAATTACAAATTCATTTGCATCCTTTGCCTAAGATCAGCTTCAGCCATTCTGATCACAGTGTATTACATGCACATTAAGTTATAACCTCAAGGCATAGTCCAAAAGACAACTTCAGTGGGAAAAAGACCATCCACAGCTTATAGCCTGAATGGACTCAGTAGTGAGGTACGGTTCACACTGAGTAAATTATCAGTACGTGAGGAATGACTCCACATTTGGTCAGTGTTGACCACTGCAGAGCAGCTCATAAATCTTCCTAGTCCTAGCAGGCATTCATTGTTCTTCTGTCATTAATACGTAGCTCATTTACTTTTACACAGACTTGTGATTTACACAACTGATCACAACACGCATCTCAAACACTGAATTATTAAAACAGGCAGGTTTCAAAAATCCATCAGGTCATATCTCCAAAATAAATAACAAAAAAAATATATCATTTCTGAATCTTGGTTAAGAATCAGAGATTGTCACTAAATAGGGTAAAATTTAAGCACAAGTTCAAGACGAATTCCAGTGGTAAGTTAATAACAGCTACAACTGAATGTTTTGTTTAGTCAGAGAACAAATCACGTTTTAAAATTTTGATACTGTAATTTTACATGAAGATTAGAAGTTTGGCATAACCCACTATTTACAATCATTCATTCCAGAGTGAGCAAACAGGAAGAGCTTATTTTGGATGGAAATGCAGAGCAGAATGCTGATCTACCTATATCTCCACATCCATAAACAGGCTTCATGATCCATAAATAGGCTGAACGCCTAGTTTAGGTAATACTGAAAATGCTGGCTGAAGTCTCCAACTACTGCTCAGTAACTATCACTTACAAGCCAGCATTTTAAGTGCTGCAAGCTAAGTTGGCAGAGCTTTCAGTGCTAAATTATAAAATACTTAACTCTTTCTGATTTGAAGTCCACATGCTGGTTTTATTGTAACTAAAGCCATTAAAACATTATATACTAAATATCAGCATTGGACATAGATTTGCTTTTCTTGCCCTTGAATACATTTTTTCATAAGATCAGCTTTGCCACATTTATAGCTATAATGGCCACATATTCTATCTAGTTTGTTTGCTGTTGTTTTTTTTTCTTCCCCATTTGTTGGAATTTTAAGAGCATTCTAAATAGCATGAAGACATTCCAGGCCTTCATTCTATAAGAAAACACACTTCCAGTTTTAAACTGTCAAAAGAGATAACATTTGTGGAATCTCCTTTGCTGAGAAAAGGGCTTTCATTACAATTAGTCTATTTTAAATATGTGGTCCTGCCAAATTTACAGTATTGCCAATAAAGCCCTCAATAAATCACTCTTTCTATTGATAACTACAATTGCTCTTTTTCTTTTTTCCCCATGAGTTCCTTTGACATCCACACATGAAAAGTGCTAAATAACTTAAATGTGTATGTGAAACAGAAAAGTAAATTCACATACAGGAAACTATCACACAACGTAGAGTATCCCAAACACACATTATATCCAGTAATACAATATTTGAGATGACGTAAATAAATGTGAATTTTCTTCCATTTTCCTCTGTTTTTAATATCACCCATGTCAATGTTTTTGGAGATCTTCTATGTACTATAGCAGTTCAGAGGTCCTCAGTCACGTTCCAAATCCAGTTCACCACAGAACAGGAGAAACTCATAATCCGTATGTGCCTGATGGAACTGGCTGAGACAGCAGGAATATCTACTAACCAGGACTTCAGGAGTGACAGGGTTTTATTGTCCTCTCCCTCCTCCCCCCTCCAGCCATATTAATCAACACATCTTACACTGTCTACAGCATAATGCTTTTAAAGTACTTTCAAGTCTTCTGTTAGAAGGCACACGATTAAATTTAAGGAGACAATGACCGCTTTGTATAAAATATTTTTATTGAGTATAAAAAAAAAAAGGTGAATTCCATCAGATGTCATTAAAGAGTATGGATTACATGTATTTTATGCTATGGTTTGAATACATACACAAAAAGCAAGAACAGCTTACCTGATATTTTTTCTCCCATATACTGGACTCTGGTTTTAAAGTACGAATACAACTGAGCACAGCTATGTGGTAAAGACTTCCATAGAAGCTTCCAAAAAGAGTGAAGTCTAAGTGGGTCTTCCAATAAAGGTGTCCATACCTTTGGAACCTTGCATCTACCATAGTGCTTTGATTGCGTTTGCTATCAAACACACTTTGCCTAACAAATGCAGACTTCGATTTGCCTCAAACACAGAGAAACTTCAAGCCAAATATTACTTTCGATAATTTTAATTATAAATAGAAGAATGGAATGTAACTCACCTACACCAACTGCTGTCTACTGCCTATCCCCAAAAGGAATATGATTTCCCCACTCCCAACAAACTGACGTTCAGAAGTCAGTGACTCATCTGGTTGGCTCTGCCAGGCACGGAACACCTCAAACAGCTTGTGCGTGTGTGTTGCATGAAGCACAGGGCAGAGCAGCCTAGCGGCCAATATAGTGAAACCACTGTAAATATTACCTTTGTCTTCACAGACTTCAACTCCTCTGAAGGCTGAGTTTCCTGCTTGATGTAAGTGACAGTGCACCATTTGTAAGGACCTAAGGCTTTGTGGATATATGGGTTGCTGAAAGTAGGCTGGGTTCATTGTTTTCTTTGTTTGTTTGTTGTCACTATTAGGTTGTTTAATGTGGCTGTTTTATGTACTCAATTTTATAGCAAAAACATCCTAATAGCATGTACGCATCTTGGTAGAAAGGCTGTGTGAGTTTCAAACAATTTTACTTTGAGACGGTTGACTTTGCAACTTTTCCCTGTATAATCTGTAAAAATGTTTTTATATGAAATATATACTTTTAATAACACGTTAAACATTCAACAACTTGTTGCTGATTCTTCTTTTGTGATTTTACCTAGCGCTTAATCTCCCCTATGTTTTGTGCTTACCTGGTCCCTCAAAAGGCAAGAGTTTGGAAGGTATTGGGTCCTTAGAACTCAGTGGGATCAGGTAGAGATCCTTGACATGTCTGTTGTTATTAGCTACAACACCAAAACGACCACGACTGCTAAAATAGGAGTAGAGAGAGATATAGGCCACTTCTTCTTCTTCTGTGGCTGGATGGAAACGAATCAAACACAATTCCTGTAATACAAAAGCAAAGTGGAAAAATTCAACCTGTAGCATATCAGCAAATAAAAAGGTAAATGGTAAATTCCAGGGTTAAAAATAAGCTGTGTACTTATTGATCCAATATTTTTTCAAGGGATACTCTATCTTTAAGACAATGCTATTGTTCAATCAGCAAAATTAAAACAGAATTAGGCTTGTTGTTTTCAGAAATGCCAATTACTGATGTATCTCACTTCAAGCTATCCCTCTTGAGGTTTTGAATACCCAAATAATTATGAAAGAAATGGGAAAGTCTTAGTTTTGTAATTATATCTACATGCTGTGCTTAAAGTTTTACCACTACTAAAGTGGCTTTAATAGTACAACTAAATACATACACAATGATAATGTCCTGGGTTTTAGGTTTTGGTTTTTTTTTTGGAGTTTCTGTCTTCAATACTGTAAGTAGTATGAAGATTTAACTGCTATGTAGGGGAAAGATGATCAGCAGTTTAATAGGCAAAGCTTCCTTCAATAAATCAATTTCAAAGCAGTAAGTGGTGTCAATAGTTTTCTAGGTTTGATCTGTGCCAGTATTTCCTGATTATTAACTTATATTATCAAAAGCTGTCATTTTTCATTGCTGCATATTTCTTCTGTATTTTGCAAAGGATTTTAAGTGAATACCTTAGAAAGCGAAGATTTGAGTTTGCCAACATAATCCCAGACTGTCTTCGGTGAGATCCTCCCACCAATATGAATTGTATCTGGTAAATCCTAAACAAGAAGTATTACATGGTAGTATAAGCCAAGAGACTTTAGCTTTAACATAGTGCAGACTGCCCCATCCCAGTAGCCCAGGGGATAATGCATTACTATATTTTAATGAACTTGCACATACACATTTCTAATTTCAAACTTATTAATTTCCAAATTTCAAGGTGGTAATTATTGCCAAACAAAGATAGCAGTGGAAGGCCAAGTACTTTTGTTCACCCATCAGCTACAGTTCTCAGCTTTGTCTTATATGAAAGCTGTCATTTATAAAAGTAAATAAATTAAGGACAATATTTTTAATAAATGCCTTAAGAAATATTTTTAACAGATCACATCAGTGATCCATCTGGTTGTGAGCAGAAAGTGGGACCTATTTTAAAACGCTGGCTACAAAACTTCTTTTCAAAACCTGAACCTGAAATAAAGCTATTATTCCATGGCAGATACTCACATATACACACATACCTTTAATAAAAGATGTGAGAATTCTTCACAAATTTGTGAGGAATTCTTTAAAGGCTATTTTTTTCCTTTACCTACTATTCCTACTTCTAAAGGGATGCCCGTTTACCACTGTCAGACTTCCAATATAATACACACAATGACCATTGTTTTCCTAGCAACTGGAACTGCAACAGATTCTGAACACATAAACATGTCAGTGCTAACCTCACTAAGATAATCAAAGCACCCGGAGACAGGATATGCTTTAGTGACAAATTTGGCCACACTTTGCATGTTAATAAATCCTTTCCAAATGGTGTTGAGACGAGAGAGGAAGAGGGAAGTGTCGCCTTCTTGAGGTGAGCGTGGCTCTGCAACGCTGTAAAACAAATCCAAAACAGAAAAGTTACAGATCACAGTAACAATGATCCTTTCCTTTTTCTTTTCTTGCCTACTCCTAAATAACAGAATCCTCTGTAACTGTTTTGTTAATGTTTTCCATTAACTAGGTATGAATGGGAAATATGAGGAATAATTGAAAATATACTTGTAGCTACAGACAAGCAAAATGATGCTGAAAGTCATGATGTTTATAGAATTAGGGTTAGCACTGTAAGTATTGTGATCCTGAGTATAAAACAACTGATTTGAATTATGTAGTTTCCACTAAATGAGACAACAATATGCATCTGAAAGAGAATCTCATATATAGGGAGTGGGTATGAACAAAACTATTTTAACTGCAGTTCCATAAGGATATCCTTAGCAATGCTTATTTTTTCTATTTTATATATATATATTCAGAATACATTAACAACGTGCTTCCTTTCAAGCTGATCAAATGCTTAATTTTATGAATATAAATTGAAGTCAGATGTAACTGTATTATTTTCATATACTTATTTTAATAAATGAAAATCTGAAGTAACTTTAACCCATCTCTCATATACGCTCACTTTCTATACTTGAATTTATATGGAGATTTTACCAACAAATACTTTTAAGTTTTATTTCTCTGTTAAAACACATTGTAGTATCTTTGCTGTCAACATATCCTGATGCTCAGAAAAAAAATTACCAACAAGAGAAGGTAAATGAGGAGATTATCAATTAAAATTTTGAATCAAGTTATCTGAACTTTCAAGTTGAATGTGCCTTTTGATTATTGGCAAAGGGGGGTGAGAGGAAGAGGAGGATAAACCAACTTTGAAGGTAACTAGGCTAAAGATTCAGTAACTTAGCTTGCTATTAAATATACGCACTTGATACTGGGTAACTGATGAGCAGCTAAGTATCGTGGATCTGGTGAAGATGATGGTTTTGTTAATATCGATTTGGGGACAGTCATAACTGGTTTTGATGTTTCCTGCTTTGATTCTCCCACTGAAAGTTTCTCAGATGCAGGACCAGAACGTGGGGCTGTGGCTGCAGTACCAGAGGAGCTGCCCAAGGCTGTCCTCGGGTCTCTACCAGAAACTGTTACAGTTGTGACAACTCCCCCAGCACAAACAGCAGGAAGAGCTGAAGCTTCTTCAGGGACAGAAGAGTCACTATTGTTCTGGACTTGAGTTGCAGGAATATAAGATCTTTCTATGTTTGACTGGGAAACCACTTCTGCTGCAGGTTCAACATCAGTTTCCATTGCATCTTCAGGTACTGCCTCTTTGGCAGGCTCTGCTGCTGCTGTTGGTGCAGAACTTTCATACTTTGGCTGAACTTCTGGTTTTGATTTTGTCTCCACCTTTTTAACAGAAGCCACCGACTTTGACTTCTTAGCTGGTACTTCATCTTCGGATGCTGAAATCTGACCTATAATTTCATTTAAAATGCTTTTGGTTACTATTTAACACTGAAAATGTTTGATGAGAAAAACAAATAAACATGCAAAGCTCTTAAGAATTATTCTAACGTCACACAAAGTCATCACATAGATACCTGTACAAATTTTGCAGTTTAGATCAAAAAGATGGGCTCGGTGCTGACTTGTTGTATCCTTCAGCATACTGCTAAAAACATCCAAAGAAGGAGCACTGTTTAATTTTGGTACGTTTCGCGCTGACTCTTGCTGCTCCTAAAAACAAACAAAAAACCATTCTGGTTGATCACCAATTTCAACCACAAAGAAATACTTTGGGAATGTAATAAAAGGAAAATGCTCACAGCACACCTACGAGGTAATATTCTTACAGCTCATTGAAACAGTTCACATTTCTGAGGAAAAATTTGAGGCCCTAGTTAGTTACCACTGACCTCCTTTGAGGTCTTCATGCTAAAGCAACAGCTAATACTTACATCAGAATCAGACACTGGTGGAGAGTCTTCCATATTCAGATCAGGTGCATGTTCCCGTTTCACTGTTACTTTCTTGACCTCATGTGATTTTTTTCTTGACTCCATCACCTGAGAGAAACAAAATCACTTCAGTAAGAAGACTGCATACTTACTTTATAATTGCATTCTGTACTTTCTCATTAGTTGGTTAGTGGAAGAGAAAAAGCCTACTGAAACTCAGAATTATTTGCACTTCGTTAGGAAGAAAACAGTAATAGGAGTGCTAAGGGCTGGTGAACTTGCTTTTAATTCATATCTAAGGACTACTGGAAAACTGTACATCACTTACTGCTTTGGATGGTTTCTCTTTCCATACAGACAGTTCTTTAGATAGAAGTTCTTCTGGTTTCATTCTCACAAGTTTTGACAGAGAGATTTCCCCATGAAGAACGCGATGAAAAAGTCCCTAAAAACAAAACACACTGTTGCTATGCTGAAGAGAACAGGTAGATAACAAAAAAAGATATGTAATGTTGAGCTGTCAAAACACGTTTGGATTTATTAATTCCTTATTAAAAATATTAATTATAAGCAAAGTGGGAAAGGTACAGTAACCAGAAAACAAGGATGAAAGAAACATCAAGTACAAATTTTCCTCATTATCATAAAAAAGTCAATTTAACTGAACAATTATTTCAGAAGTTGAACGGCCACTTCTGTTTTATATCTATTGCAGAAGTTAGATGGAAAAATCCCACAAAGTTTGAAGTGCTTTCTAGTAAATATTTCCACCCACAAAAGGTTTTTTTCCTTTTAAAACAATAACATACAGTAGTAGTATCTGATACATACTACAGAATGCCACAGGAGGAAAAATGAAGTCTATATTTAAGAAAGCCATTCAGTGAATACTCCACTCCAAAGGCCCAGACTTAATAAATACACATGGTCCAACTCAAGTTCAATTCCTACTAGATTTTTTTAATTTTTTTTTTTTTTTAAGATTTGGAAGGATTTAAAATAATTCTGTATCATATAATTCGCAAGTCTCTATCTTGAAACTCAAAGTGTTCAGGATAGATCTTAACATCAAAAAAATAATGATATATTTCAGTACATTTACTGTTTAAAGAAATTCCAAACCTGATTTTTTGGGTCCTTGAGATTGAACATGATGCTACGGTATTTACTCTTGTATCGGTTGTCTGTAACTTGAAACAAATTAAACATCTCCTTCTCAATATTTAGCGCTACTTTCCCTACTTCGCTCTCTGTCATGACCAGATCATCGCTATCGTTGACTCTGTTAAAAACAAGAAAATGTCCGTGCATTTATGTTAGGCGTGAATCTTCAGGCAGCATTCGTTAAAAAATAACCTTTCAGAGGAAGGAGCGAACCTGAGCTTCTCTGCATCCAGCAAGGACTCAAGTCTCTTTTAAGACATTTCAAAACCAAAGCCTATTTCAGAACCTCAAGCTGTGAAGTATGGCAACCTCATGCCTCTGTCTACAGAAGACTCAAAAGACAGCCTGGATGAGCTGAGGTCAGCCTCTGTGACTGCTCCTGGCACCAAAATGGAGCTTTCTGCCAGGAGCTACAGAGGAAGCCTAAGCTCTTGAGTTTTAAGCTCAGACTTCCCACTGCGAACATTTCTAGTTCAGAGACACTACCAGAATGCAGTGGTGTAAGCCTTGACAGCCGACCACAGCTTTAACAGCACTTGTGGGACAACTTTTTAGCATTCTTTTCTCAATTTTATTTATACATGTAAGTGCTACAGTTACTAGCTTTTCACCATGACATTCCCAATACTATTTTTGTACCACCTCCACATCTGCAAACACTGCCACTGACAGATTTTAACTTCAGATCACTGCACCTCAAATGCTTCTGTGCTGTGATTTAATTCTTCAGATGTCATTGTCTCAGCAGAAATGGGATAGTGGCTTTGTGGCTTTTTTTTTTTTAAAGCTGTTTTACATGCACATTGATTTTAGATCCAGATTTTTTATTTTTAATAAACCTGAAATACTAAATGTGTTTTCACCAATTTCTAGTATAAGTTAAATCCCTCAGTTTTGCTTATCAAGAAATAAACCAGCAGGCTAAACATTTACTTCCAGGTATAGCTTCCTATACAACATAAGTACTCTGAATTCCCACCTCTTCCACAAAATTTCTTTTAGGGACCGCCGGATATTTTGTCGAATCTGAGAGTTGGGCTGTGACTGGATGGGGACAGCCGACACTTTCACTTGACTACTTCCAGATGCAGTAGGAACAGAAGATGGAGCAGGCCTTTTGAGTCCTGCACCCAAACTGGAAGATGCAACTGGCTTTTTGGGAAGCGATGAGGTAGGAGGAGGAGCTGAAGGCTTTGAAGGAGCACTGTCTGATGAAGGCCACGGCTTCTTGGGAATTACGCCTTTGAAACTCCCACTAGAAGACTTCAGTGGCTGTTTGGGGAGTGACAAGCTAGAGAAGGTTGGGGCCTTCTTGGGAAGAAGATTTTTAGTGAGGGAAGATGTCTGTTTCTCTGCCACAGATGTTGAAGCAACAGCTCTCTTTGATGCCACGGTGTGCTCTGCTGCTTTGTCTTCCTTCCTTTTATCTCCCTTTTGAGCTGTCAAAACAAAGAAGAACAGTACAATACTAAATGCTTACATTTATAACCTGCTATTTACAAAGACCATTTATCAATCCATAAAGAAGTCTGTGAAATGACACTTCTGGAGAATAACTACCAAGGATACAAATTTTGAGAGAAGAAATTTGCCTTGAATGCAAAATAAACTCTTCAGTCTGGCAAGATATATTAACAGTTCTTCAGCTGTACAGACTGAAAATCTTATTCACTCACTATGCAAACAATCCGAAAAAGGCACCACCTTCAAAGATCCCTGAGTTGGATTTCATGATCAAGCTTCAAAACCCCACGCTTACACCAAGTCAAAACAATCCATGTCTTATATTTAAATGGAACGATTCTCATAGTGACTTGTAGAACCTTTTCATTGCGGAGGTTGACTTGACTAGATTCCACCAGTTTGTGACTGAATTAAAATCACCCCAAGCTTAATATTCTTGAAGTTTAAGAAATTCCTTCTGCAGACTTTTTTAAGGAGCAAGAAAAGAGAGCCAAGTTACATGACACAGAAGTTACGGAAAGTTTTAACTGCATTCTCCATCTACTTGGACATTACTGCAATTATAAACTCTGATTAGATCTTCCTGTTCAGTTTCCAGCTAAACTCTAGATTTACAGAATTAAGCATTAAAATCATTGCTCGGGCTGTGGCCATCTAAATCCCACCATTTCTCCACCATATCCAAAACTGCTGTTTAAACTAATTATTCTTTCTACCATTACCAAACAGACGATAGATATAATCTCACGTTTAAATTAGACCTGGGAGGGACACAAAGCCAACCACCGTTCCTTCATTTACTTTTTATCCATCCACCTTCTGGCATCAACAGAAACAATTCAGAATAACAAAATAAGCCAAAACCAGCCCCTTGTACAGCAAACAAGATTTGTTCCAGCTCAGCTTACCAGAAATATCATTTAGAAATATTATGGCTACAGTGGGCCAGCACTAACACATGCAACACAACAGTTCAAACAACAGTAGGCTCTGAGTGAACCTACCTACTGAAATATAACACTTCCAATTAAAAAAGCCAAACATAACTCCCTCAAAAGTCTTTTTTCCTCTCTCACAAACCTGCAGTTAACTACCAACCAATTAACACATTAATTTTTATCTGATGCTTTCAACCAGTAAGGAATTGTCAATGGAAGAATTGGTCCTGAAGCTCTAGATGCAAAAAGCTGTATGCTCTCTGGAAAGGATTCAAAAACTTCAGATAACTTCACCAAGACAAATAAGTCCCTCTTCACCTTCCTCATCTGCTACAACGAGAGCAGAAATTATCAGGAAAGGTCTGCTGCACCCAATTTTCATGTGATCTGAAATAGGTTTGAAATAGACAAAGGTGGAAGCACAGCTGTAAAGCCTGAGCCAAGAAACCTCAGAACAGCATAGATTTTGAATGGAAATACAGCCACAAAAGGGGAAGGTTTGGATTACTTTAGAAACATACTGCAAATACTCCCTTTGTGAATGAAACCTTGGATGAAACCGCCCCCTGACTTTTCTCTGTAACTCAGTTCTAACTGACCCTGAACACTTGTACACTCCTCCAGCAGAAGGAATGCTTCTAACAGCTTTGCTACGTTGGCTCTTATCATCATAGTTTCACCACAAATACAGAAACCGGTGGTTCAGATCAACTAAAAATAAACGCTGCACCTGAAAGTGCACAAGTGTGTCTAAACTGAAACACAAAGCAAAGCTAGAAGACCCAGAAGCATCGTTTATCCTGTTTTCTTTTTAATGCATTTTTGTTTTGGAAACGTGTATTATTTCAGTTTTTCAGAGTGAAATTTATCTGAGGTGTAAAATGAGACAGCTATCAAAATACACTGAAGCCTTTCAAAGAATGTGGAGATCTTACTCTACAGTAGATTGTTATTTTCCAGCTATTCCCTAGACGCTGTCTCACTCACTGTCAGACTGACCATGGAGCTGGGGAGAGCCTCAGCAGGACTCACGCTGACTTTTCTGATGCTCCCCCCACTAAGTGTACTCCACCAACCCCACATTATTTGTCAGGAGGTCTTGAAGAGGGATTAGAAACTATTGCTGATGGGTTTGGTTTGGTCAAATGAGGCATCCAGAGCTAAAAGAGGTAAAAAGCCAGTATTAACATTATTGAAAAGAGAGAAGATGAATATCCAGAATGCGTGCATGACAAGTCAGCAGGAATTTGTTTCCCAGATTACTGCATCTTCTGCACGGACTTGTGTCTCTTCAGTCAAGTGGGACAGCAGCACCTTTCTGTGCCCTGGAAGGCAGGACAGCACAGCTCAGGTTTCAAGAAAATGACCACAGTACAATCCAGTCCTCAGTGCTAAGAGCTTTAGTTGTGCACAGTATAATTACAAACCATTAAATACTAAGGTTATATTTAATACCCTATCCACTCCAGTCATTTGTTCAAATTGGTTAAGAAGCACCCTGATAAGGTTAACTACAGCACTGCCAAGATGATGTGCTAATCAGATGTTGTATATGTTAAAAAAAAAATACATCATTACTCTAAACCTTATGATCCAAATAAGTACATGATGTGTAAGATATGTACATGTAACATACATAAATGGTACTAGTGCAAAGGTAGATTGAAGTCCCCAGTGCAGAAACAGATGCACTGAAAAGGTTTCCAGCATAACACATACGCTGCTTCAGCCAACAGAGAACGTGCAAATATTTCAGCTTTGAGAAAGACTAATGGTTTCACAAGCCAAAATATTATCTTACACCAACTAACACTATCTACCTAATAGTATTTGATGGTACCGATTCTGTTGACATCTCACTGTATTTGAAGGTTATTAAAATGATGTGTGCATTGCCAACAAACCATGGGTACTTATACCCTTTATATGCTAATAACCTGCAATGTCAGCAGATGAACCTTATCTTAAAAAACACTCATATCTCATAATGACTTTGAGAAAGCAAGTTCGACCTATCGAGGTTTTGGTTCCACCTGCAGACAGTCCAGCCGCACCAACTCCCTCTGCCCTTGGACAGGTCTTGCAGTCAATGCCCAGGAGGCAGGAGCCGCAGCCGAGTTCAGGGAGGGAGCAGGACTGCCTCTTCTGCCAGCAGCTCACTGCCCTATTGGCTTAGTCACAATGCCAGCACAGCCCCAAGACTCGTGTTATGACACAAACGTGTTTGGGAACCTTGTACAGTAATGTGCAACTCTTTCCAGCGAGCAGTATGTTAACATTCGTGGAATTTAATTTCTGAACAGATGTCACCGTTGCTCAGCAAACTGATGGAACAATAACAACTGGGTATTTGCTTGGACCACGAGTTTCAAATCCCTTCGCCTTGCGGATCGCGAACAGCTTGAAGACAGTCAATGCCTGCTACACACAGGGGCTGCTGTGCTTCGTACTGTGATGTTTTCAGTCTTTTTTTTTTTTAAATCAGCAGCTCCAGCATACCTACAATAAATGCTCTTAAACCTATTTTAAAATAAAGACTACTACAGAACATCAGCTTAACCAGCCTGAATAAGGTTTCACTAGACAAAAGATCAGTGCCAGAAGGAAGCATCTGGTGACTTCCATCCAACACTTCTGAATCCCTGGGCTCGATGTTAAGGATACTTAAAGCAACTCCCCCATTTCCCACTAGTAAATTCCCACGTTACCCATCCTATCTTGTGAACTACTTAGAAAAGCAACAGGATTCTTTTTGACCAAAGAGAGGCATAGGCTAAAAAAGACTGAGGTACAGATGGAGCTAATGAGTCAGCTCGCTGCCAGTGAGACCCAATGAGCACAAAGCTAGAAAGGTGTTTGTTGTTTTTTGTGTGTTTGTTTTTAAGGCTTATGAAACAGCATTACTGTTAACTACAGACATTACTACACTCTCTCCCACTAGATGTCATCAGATAGATAGAGAACACCTCCCCTAAGGAAATTCCTGTTAAAGCTAAGCCAAATATTGCAACATGCAGCTAAGAATGAAACTCCTTTAAGTGGCGCAGACCTGCACCGTTATCTGCTGTGTTACGGATGAGCCGGTTGAAAGTCAGATGTTCAAGTATACTTCAAAGGTTCAGCACTGATGTTTCAGCATCATAACATGGGTTAGATCCAACTCAAGAATGATTTCCACAATGCAACACCGATAATTTTCGGTGAAGGATTTGCAGGATGCATTTGTGCTGTAACCTCTCACCTGCGTGGGGAAGTTGTGTTTTGCACCGCCACCAAGAAAGCTATCAACAGGAAGCTTTGTTCTTCCCCCACCCTCTTCAAAAACTTTTTTTGTAGAGATAACGCTCAAGCCTATTTTAAGTCTCCCTTCTTCTCCTCCCAGTCTTTGGAACAGCAGTTTTAGAAAGCCGCTTCAAGATACCCACCATCCCCTCATAGCTTGTATTTAAATTATCTCATTTGTGACATTATTTTCCTGAAGACATCTAGTTACTCCAGTGTTTAAACATCTGGAGAACTGTGCTATATTTTAATATTAACTGGATCACAGCTAAGATTGCCAAATTTCTTGCTCAATTTTTAAGCTATGCTTTAGATGAACCACAGGCGATTGAAGTGTTTTGCAGTGAGTTTGTAAGGCTTAGATTTAAAACAAAACCTCACAACAAAGCATCACAACCAGTGGTCCAGAACACTACAGAAATTCTGATTTGTGAAAAACATCTTACAGTCATGGAAGTTATTTGCTACAGAACTGAAAGCCTTGGCACAAGGTTGCTCATGCACAGAACTACTGCCTCTTCTACCATCTACAGTCTAGTATTAGATGTGCTCTCCCTCCTCCCCTGCCTGCACTAATGCTTTGGGTTCTTTCCCATCCTCCAAGATGGAGTTCCCTAAACAAAGGATAGGGAAGATGGGATGAGGGGTGCATCTTGTTCAGCTTGCTTAGAACTTTTTACTGTCACAACATATTGACAAGTGAGTGGGACTTCACTAACACAACACTGTCCTGCAGATCAGTGGGCATAGGTTCTATGGATGCTCTTAATTCTCCCCGCTCACCAAAATAAAGGATTTTAGAAAAAAGTGCATAGCTAGTTGGGATCCACCTTTTGAAGAGGATTGGTTATTATATCCAGAAGGATTTGGCATCCTTTTCAGAAAAAAAATTACAGCAAATTTGCAATATTAGTGTAGTTTTGCAGGTAATAAAACAGGAATATCTATCAGGATGTATTCTCTGAAAACCTGCATGAAGATTACCCTGAGCCAAGTAATTACACATCATCTCTAAGGGCTGGACACAGCACTCGCCTTAACCACAACTTAAATGTCTGATAGAAATTCAGTTGTGAAATGAAGTATTTCAAGAATTAAAAAAAAAAAACCAACCCAGTATACACCAGCATTAGCCCATGGAACAGTGAAGTTGCATATGGTTGTGCTGCTCCTTGTTAAGAGGAAGGCAGCAGCTATGCTATCAGTTTCTATCGTATCACTTATGTACTGCAGCTGTCCGGTCTGAATGTGGCTCAGCGATTAAACACCTCACCCCTATTTATCAATATTTAAGAGTTCAGGAAGAGCAAGTTTACCTTTCTAAAATGCTGAAATGGAAGATGGGGAAAAAATTTCCCCAGCCTCATTTGGAACTACTGTTTTCCTAAAAGCTTCTCTTCATTCATTCTCTTCATTCAGCCCATGTCTTCCACAAACTTGTCTCATGCAGTTGTGGTACGACTGACCCCTTTCTGAATGACTAGTGACAGAAACAGTCTTAGAGCAGAACGTTAGCTCTGTACTCCAATGCAGTGGCTGTTACAGAGCTTTAACCCATGAATTTAGCTGAGGCCTTTTGATGCATTATCTAACTGAACAAAATACATGGGTGAGCTGGTGCTTTAGATGTCAATTATAAAGCACTCTACAACGGGAAGTTACTTACCAGTCAAGAAGTGCTCCTCGCGTGCAGCCATTGCAGTCACACTGCTGGGATGCATGCCTGACATCTGAGCCTCAGAAACTTGTCGAAGAGTCAATCCTGTTAGGTGCCACTGAAGCACCCTCTTGTGGCACTGAGCACTCAATGCCCAAGGCTGTGAAGGTGAGGTGTAGCTTGTAACAGCTTCTACTACATGGCTGTGCAACTGCTGCACTCCTGAAGCTTGGGGCTTTTTCAGGTTTTTGGGTTTTTGTTCTGGTTTTGTTTTGTTTGTTTTGTTTGGCCTTGTCATTTCTCTCAGATAGCTTAGGATTAGTTTCAAGTCATTCAGAAGAGCTGAACTATGCTTAAACAGGTTTGGGTGTTAGTTTCCACTGTTAACTGCCTCTGAAACAATGTGAATTCTGCCCATTTTCATTTTAAGGTGAAATCAAACCTTATCACCAAAAACTAGCCCTTTTTTTTCCCTTCAAAAGCATTTATCCATTCCGATCTTCACAACCAGTTCATAACTAAACTGATTCTCCGTGTCAAGCCTTCACATTCAGGCACAGGAAGTGAATCTGCCATTAAAACTGATTAATTTAGGAAATCGAGAAGGGGCTTTTTTGTAGGTGATTTGTTTGCACTGAAGCCAGCACTGTAGTTATCCTCACACAAACCTATAACTTAGACGTGCAATGCTTTAATTTACATGAAATTATGATTTATACTAGACAACTACTTCATAACTATGTCAGCTCCTGAGAGAAAGAGAGGCACCGTCCACTGTTAAAAACAAGAGAACTCCTTGTTTTCAAGAACCTTTTCTGGATCAGCACCATCACTCGTTGTAGGGACAGGCCATCTTCAGGTTCCAAGTTCAGTACAGAGATCAGCACAGCGAACCATCAGCACCAGTATCAGCAGCAATACTCGACTTCAAAGTGCAAGGAAATGGTCCCAATAAAACCCTTTTATTTGGGGACTATCAGAGGAAGATCTTTTTCACCAGCTCTCCAGTCAATCAAGTTAAGTTCAGAGAACTAAAGCAATATTAGTAAAAGAACGCAAAACAGCAATAGAGGGTGGTGAGGTTTTTTAATCAAACTTGCATCACTTTTCAGTTTTGGTGACAAGAGGTAAACCACCCTGATAGTCATAGTGCATCTGTAGGTTGTACCATGTGTCTCCCCCATCCCATCCCTCCTGCGACAGTTCCTCACACTGAAACCAAGCACCCATTATGGTAATTCTGCTGGCATTCTGTTATCCAAGTGCCACAAGGATGCTGGGTGCTTGAAAGGCACAACAGAAAATATGCTGTCAGCAGAGACCAGCCTTCCTAACATAAGACACATGGCAAAAATCTTCAAGTGGCTGACAACCACAGGACAGATGTAACATACCTGGTAGAGCAGAGAAGGGGAGCTCCGGGAGTTCACAGGCAGGAGATGGTAATTGCTCCCCAAGGATACCACTGCTCCTTTTAAGAGGATGAGTCCCAGGGGATGCTGGCTTCAGCAGCCAATACTGGTCTGCCTCACTCCAGAGCCAGGGTTCAGATTGCCCAGCAGCCCCTGTGCCAGCACAGCCCCCACCACGCTCATGATGCAAGTTTGGCACTGGAGCTGTGCTACACCAGAAACTTCTGCTCTATAATCTTTCCAAAGCCAACTCCAACATGACGTTCTGGCAGCTTCATTGTTAAGTATTCAGATCATTATTTGATCCCTCAGCAGCCTTTCTGAAAGCTCCTCTAGTTACAAAGGGTTAAGTCTAGATCACATATGCAGCAACCACATCCTAGGAAACTGCTAGTAACAGAAAAGTAGGAGCTCTTCTTACTCCTTTAGTGCTGTTCAATAGTTAATGCCTCATGGAACAGGCCTGTTTTGCAGAATAAATGTAGTATTAAGCAAAGATACCTTAGCTTTCAAGGTCTTAACTGAGGTATCTGAAGTAGTTTAGTTGTTAACAGTATGGAACTTGTCCCAGGCTACTGTATGTCATAAGGCAGCACTCACACAAAAATAAAAGCATCAAGTTTAGCAATAAATAGCACAGTCCTTGCAGTCAAAACATACTTGTGACTTAAGTAAAATCTCTTCCTAACATTTAAGCTGAACCATACCAGTGTTTCTACATACTCAACTGCAGAGTCACAACATAAGCAGGTACAAACTCGTCTGAACAGCAGCAGTCTGTGAAGAAATGGCCTTGTTTCTTCTTTCTACAGTGATACTTATATACTCCAACATTAATTCTACCACCTGAGTGATAACTCCTCTGATCTTGAGTTTAAAGATTAAGGAGAGAAAATGTGTTATGGCATCTTTCCTGCCTTGACACAGCATTACAAAAATCACATTTTCACACACCCAAACTTCCTGATTATTGGATCCTAGCATTACTGTATTGTCCTGAGAGTCTCCATGTTTTGTTGGAGGTGGACAGGAACAAGGCAGTCCAGGTGTCCTTTAAATGTGGGATCATAAGTTATATAAGCAAGCACCATTCAGACTGTGATTAGTTCTTAGATGCAAAGAAGACGGACTGCACAAAAAAATGAAGAAAACCGAGAGGGGATAACAAAAGCAAAGTGTTTTTTGTTGTTGTTGCTGTCTGCTTTTTTTCCCTCTTCAAATCACCAGAGCTAGTGCTTCAAAAACCCTGCTATCTCTACCCCAGAAGGGGGCAGCATTCATTTGCTTCTCCCTAAGTACTGCTGTAAAACAGAACAGGTGTACCACAGTTAGTGTACTTTGATCTTCTTAATGGGAGATCTCCCCAGAGAGACCCACTCATTAACATCTCTATGAAATATGAGTACTGGTATCATTTAGTGCTAGGTTAAACCACAAAAAATACTTCTGAAGAAGATGCAACAGCAGCTTCTCAAGATGATGATGATCGAATACACCAGTCCAATCAAAAAGCAGGACAATCTTTTTACCCAAACATACAATTTACCTGGTATTTTAGTAGTGCCACGGTGTCCACATATTAGCACAGCTTACCTTAGTGACAGCAATGTGAAGTTCTCCACTGCATTTGATATGAGAGCTTGTCATCACACAGACTAGGTTGTTTTCATTACTGAAGTCTGGTATAAACAGATTTTTTTCACACTAATTTAACAGTTTAGCTAAGGGAGTCCTATTTTCAACTGGAATTGGTTCAATCTGTGTAACTTCTGTGTTGTAAAGTTTAAGAGCAAGCCTCTTAAAAATAAAAAAAAAAGCTCATCTCAAGATCCGTATTCTTGTCTCCCAGGAAAATAGAACTATAGTAGTAAGAACATTTTAAACACTGTGGTTATATCAACACTTACAATTATACTGAGATAGAGCTGTGATATAAATTTGCATGCAAAATAGGCCCTTGTAGTTTCATTTTGGTCTTTTCAAATTATCAGCTACATTTACAATACTAGTTTCTGATTAAAAAGCAAGTTTCTTTACAAGAAACTCAAAATGCAATTTTATAGAAATTTGTAGTTTAAGACTTCATTATAGAAAAAGGCACAGGGAATTTTATCAACCAATAGAATAAAAGTATGTAAGGAAAAATTATAACCCTTTACATTTTCTATTTGGGTTAACAAAATTAAAATGCACCTAGTAACTGCTATAGTAGAATGGAGCAACATGAGGTACATAGTGCTCCCTGTGTTTAAAAATTAGACTTAGAAAATTTATGAATTTACCGGTTACTTTTATATATAAAGTAAGGGTTTAATAACTATGTTTGTTTCTAAATATAAAAGTTGGCTGAAGTGTGGTTAAGAAAGCTGAGAGCACTGAACACCCAAATTCATTAAGTTTCAAGTGGGAAAATATTAGATACTAAGTCATGTGCTTTATAAATGTGCAATGTAAGATTTCATTTGAAGCTCCATCACTGCATCACAAAACTACTTTGAGTAAAAGAACATTATCAAGACCACCTGTTTAGGCTACAAAGCAGTATTTACTTACCTCTGTGTGTTACAAGGATGCTATTCAAAACCTGCAAAAATATGCAATATTTCTGCCTAATACCCACTCAAGATGTGTTCTTGTGTGTGTGGATAATGTGTGAAGTATGAACATATAAATAGAAAGGTAAAAAAAAAGTACTTCCTCCCCCCAAACTTAAAAGTAAAGAATGGCCCTTAAATCATTTCATGTAAAGAAGAAAAGCAGTAGGAAGAGCTTGAATATACTTGACAGTTAAAAGCTGTTTGCAGAAGTGTAAAAGTGCTGTTGGATACCACGTCGAAGACTTCATTTTCGTCACTAACAATGAAAATGTAAGACCTGAGAGACAGGTGAGAAATCTAAATCACAAAAATACAATTCAAAGTAGTACAGTCAGTTGCTGATTCAAGCTGCAGACTATACAACCCTTTTGTTAAAACTTTAAAAATGTTGCAATACTTACCTTTTCTACATTACAAACAGATATTGTCTTTATGGGGGAAATTTAAAGCTTAATCATGAAGTTTGCATTCACAAATCAGCTCTTAATCATACAACTGTCCCATGATACAAATGAAACTTCTGCTAGTGTCTCCATTTATCTCTGCGTGTGAATCTTTGAAGGTGGAGAAAAGCTTTGTGCCACTGTTAAACAAACAACCCTAACCCTACACTCCCTAGTCTTGCAGAGCCAAGAATGGATGGGTATTCAAAGAAAATGTGGTTATTCATGAATATCCCTATGCGATACATACATTTGAACAACAGTGAAGATGATATGGCAGCAGTCTTTTCAGGCTTTACAGCATTGTAATTATGATCGCTTGCCCATGATGGTGTGGTGTTTTCTGCTGCTGGCTCTCTAGCAATAGGTTGAGTATTTGCCTCAGTCTTGGCAGCTGACAAAACAGTCTTCTTCACAGTCGTTTCTTTTTTCTCAGGAAACTGTCTCTTCTGGTTTGAAAGAGGCTTAGTGCCTGCCTGTAATGGTTGAAAGAAGCTTAATTACTAATACTCATCAAATATATTGTATTTCATAAACAAGCAGTGATACAGTTACATGTAGGTAAGCAAATTTATTGCATAGTAAGCTCCTGTAAATACAGCTGAGATTATGAAATCTCAAATTCAAGTCTTTAAAGTAAATAAAGTAAAAGACTTCAGGAGCAGGGAATGATTAATAAAAACCTTGTAACAGTGTTCTCTCTCCATTGTTTTAAAAACTACTACTACCCACTCTATAGCTCCTTCAAAAGGAAAGAGAGGCTTAATTTCACTGTTTTGCTTTCCAAATCACACATATAATACAGTAAACACAACAATTCAGTTTATAGTAATTTAAAAATATTGCCCAATCCACTAATTTGGAATTAAGGAAAAACTTGCAATTAACTTTAGAATAAAATGGTATAGTACTTTTTGTATTAAATTATACAAAGAGTGCTGCTGTCTGGAGAGTCCTTTCCAGATACTCTACCTATCTATCAAAATAAACTTTAGGAGAGCAATTTATCAGATAAAAGGAACAGAAAACTGGACAGAAAAAAAGGATGTTTCTCCTTAATGTATAATGTAGGAATTTTGTTCGTCTCAAAAAGAAGAGCACAGAAACAATAGTTTTCACACAGCTGTTTCAGATCACAAATATTAACTTACCTGGAGATGAGATTTTGTCACACCAGGTTTTTCAGATTTTGGTTTGGTCTTCTCCTTAGGTTTTGGTTTTGTATCTTTGCCCGTACTCAGATACTTCATGGTGGCTGCAGCATGTTTGAGAATGCAGTCATTGCTACAATACACAGAATCAGGCTGAGCCACATTGAAGCAGCCAGGACCAATGCACTTTGACACACCAGGAGCATCAACTACCTGAAGATTGAAGGACAACAAGTTCAAAAATGAATCAGAAACCTTTACAACACAAAGAATTTACAGAAGTCCAGACTACAGCTATGAGAGTGACCCGAGCAATTATCTACATAAGAATAGTTTTCATCCTTGAGATGCCACAAACAACCCATACAAATTAAAAGCATTTCATTCTTGCAACAGTATTTTTAGAACGTGTTGTACTGGTTGTTCTGCTAGCAGTGAACCAATGGACACTGATTTTCAGCTCCCATGAACACAGAAATGCTTTTGCTCTGATCCTCCACATAACACGAGGAACTTCCTTAGCAGCACAGAGCTGGTTTCACAAGATAAAGATTTTAAATCACATTTTGCTTATATACCACTACCAGCAGCTGTCTTCAGCACCAGCCACATACAAAAAAAGGCAGTTACTGCAGCTTGCAGGTAATTCTTGCTCAAGAGGCTTACCCATTTTAATATTAGAAGTCTTCATCTGGCATAAGAACAGCCGTTCTCCTACACAATTCTGTCATACTCTAATATTACATATTTAGAAGTTCACATATGAAATCTGCATTTCCTTAACACTACTCTCAATGTCACTTAAATCTTAACATTGGAGAGGAAAACATAGCACATCCCTCACATACAAGGTCGGTATCACTTGTTCCATCTTCTAGATTACACACAAAAATGTTGTACAACTGCAATTATACAACTGACCTAATACTTGAAATTGCTGTGGATAGAGACAGTCTCTTCCATAAACTGTGATATCTAACTACCAAAGTAACAGTTTCTAAGCAACATTTCCACTGGAATAAATAATCTTTACATAGCTTAACATCTTTTTCCCCCAAAGTTAAGGATTAATTAGTTGCTGTAGTCTGATAAAAGCTGAGTTTGGATTTTTTCCCATAAAAATTGACATTACGATTTATATTCTTTTCCATCATGTATACACTTAAATAAGAAGTTCAATAAAGAAGGATGAAATTTCCCCAGGAAGCACCTCAAACTTCAGGTAACAGCCATCATTAACTATTAAGGACTATTACTCAGATAATGACAATACTTTCATCACTGATGTTTCTATTTATAGAATTCCTAGGAGTTTTAATCACAAACTACAATTCTTAAGTAATAGGTACTTATAGGCAGCAACAAAAAGGAGTCTTTTGTGAAATGCTTAGAAACTGGTGTAAGAACTGAATAACCGTGTCAGTCGTAACACAGTGGTTTCAGCCCATCAGCATATGAAATAGCAATGATTTCTTTCCCTACAATGGGCAGGAAATTCTGCAGAGAATGGGCTGCTTGCTTCTATACGGACAGATCCTCACTGAGGTATGAGGAACAGCATGGAATAACACAAACTGAACAGTCAAGTCTATTATCTCAAAATGTGGAGTCATCTGTCAAATATGAACAGAACAGTTCCATTCTTTTTCAAAATGCCAGAAGAATATCTAAAATGTTAGTAGTTCTTCCCTAAAGGCAATTATAATCATCCTTTTCTTTCACTAAAAGAAATGTTTAATCCATTCAGGTAACATGCTAGCACATTAATACCAAAGACAAGTAGGAGCAGCACTTAAAATTAATATTAATACTGTCAGAAATGCAGACCCCAGCAGTCAAACTCTCTGAACTCTTTCTGTACAAGTATGTACAAGTGTACATTCAACATAGCTCAAACTGTTTGCAAACATTTGAGTAAACATTTACTATATTTACCTTAAGAGAGTACTTAGTATACACTAAGCTCACATTGCTTTTATCTATACTTAAGATCACTGTGCTGATGTTAATTGTTCTGATATTTAAATTGCTGAGTATTTTTTTCGTAAGTATTTTGCATAAAAATTTTATACAACAGGAAGATTATAATCCAAGTCATTGACACCAAAATTCAAAGGCTGTCAAAGAACAAATTCACACAAATCTGAACAGCTGTAGCCTTCTGATAACAAATACACTAAACATGGTCTTCAAGGCACAAAAAAAACGTTGGCATTACTATGGTAGCTTCAGTAACACATGATTTCACTGCAGCACAAAGTTTTGAATCTACATGGCTTGAGCTGAAGCAGCTTCGTTGGCTCTATTTTGATTTGAGTACGGAACTTGCTATTACAAAATTACAAGAATTCATACAAGAATTCATAATAATTTTAAATGTACGTTTTTGTATTACCCTTTCAAAAAGTAATATAAGCCAATTTTCTATGTACTAGTAACTTGAAGTATCATGACAATAAATACCAGAACTTCAACTAGAAGTAGAGGTAGTTGTAAGAGCTGGTACTAACTCCAACACAGACACGTGCCAACATTAAGTAATAACTTCCATTATCACTGAGAACGTAAAAATTTGAGATTTTAAAGCTCAAATAAGATGGTCCAGAACTTTGATTTTTATTTGATTTCCACAATAGAATTTTAAAAAGTTAAATCACAGGGCACATTGTGTGGCATTTCCTTAAACCTAAATAAAAGTTTTAAACCACCTCTTTCAAAAACATTTTCTTTGTTTTAGTGAGCTCCTACACTGATATAACTATGGATAAACTCTTGCTGAACAGTAGCATTTAGAGAGCTGGTCAGATTTACAATTAACTTTAATAAGCAAAACTGTATTTACTTCTATACAAGTAAGCTATTGCCTAATGTACTCCACAAAGCACAAAAAACACTGAAAACCTGAAATACTTACAGGTTGAAATATCTTGAGTTTTTTCTTCCCACTTGGATTCGCAGCTTTTTCAATCCTACCCTTGATGCCTTGGTCCTCAACAGACTTGTGTTCAACTGTTCCTATGCTCGTGAATTCTGTACCATCCACATTTACTTGCCCTGCTTTAGCTTCCTGCTGGTCTGTTTCTGAAATAGACTCATCCTGGCCCTGTAGGATGGTGCAGTTTGGACAGATATAGTCCTCACCATTCCTTTCCAACAGCCGCCCTCGAGCCTCAGAAATACCCACACAGTCACCATGGAACCATTCCTCACATCTATCACAACAGATCATGAACCTGGAAAAAAAAAAAGTAAACAGTAACAGTAAAACATTAGAAGACTACAGTCAAAACTTGATTATTTAAACAGTAGATATCAATTTTCCTGCTAAGATATCAGCATACTGTTTTGCCTAGCCATTCACTTGTTTTCATTAATATATTCCCTTGAATATTTATTATAAGCTCTCCCCAAAACTTCAAATAAATCCAGTAGCTTATTTACATATATTCAAAAAGCAAGCCACAGCATTTGGTTTATTTTTTCCATCACAAAAAAAAATCCAGCTACTAGCACTGCATTTTTAACTGAAAGTTTGGCCTACCTGTTGTTATGAGGCTGACGACAAATACAATATAGTGCATTGGGGTCATAAATCTCAGACTCTGGTTTGCTTTTGGGCAATTCTTCAGGTTCCTCATCTGTAATTCCTTTTGCTCCAGCAGTAGGTTTTATCTCCTTTTGAACCTGAAGATCTTCAGTGTTTTCTTCAGACACAACAACCTGACTCGCAATCTCAGTGTTATCTACAATCTCAGGCTCCTGTTTCACAGATAATTCAGTCTTAACTGGTTGATCAGCCTGGACATTATCTGGTTCTGCAGGATCTTGCTCTGAAGTTCTTTTTCTCAAGCGGTTCTGTATGTCTTTTACTGTCAGTTGTGTAGGTTTCTGTTCAACACGTTTGTTTCTCAGTCGATTCTGCAGTTCCTTCAGTGTTAACCCATCACTGTCACTGTCAGAAGTATCTTCCTCCTCTTCCTCTTCATCCTCCTCCTCCTCCTCCTCTTTTGTGCGTCTGCTTTTAGAGCCTTTCTGATCCTTATTACTCCTAGTGCCAGTTCTGCGAGTTCCAGGCTTTATATCTGAAGCACTTTCAACACTATCTTCTGATGCAGTTTCAGCATCTGTAGCTGGACAGGATGCAGGTTCACTTGAGTCTTCCAAAGCAATAGGAGCATTTCTTCTCCCCCTGCGCCTTACTGTTGTAAGAAATTCTTCCACTCTCTCTGTTCTCTTTGGTTGTCTCCCACTACGCCTGAGATTTAAGCTCTGTTGCTGTTGTTGTGGCTGTTGTTCACTAGAGTCCATATCAATGTCTCCAGCACCTTCTCTCTTGGCAATTGTAGTCCTTCGAAACCCCCAGGTTTTTCTGAACTCTTTGCTCGTAGGCTTGATAGATTTTTGTTCTTCCTCATTGCTTTGCTCATCTTTTTCATCCAAAGCTGATGCTAAAAACCAAGAGAAAAGTTACTGAATTAGTTGTGGTCAATAATGTTTTTCCTAAACTTTTTTCCCCAACAACACAGTATTATTTTGTTTGCAGTAACAGATGAACATATCTCCACCTCATTTTTGGCCCTGAAAACAGATGAATATTTCCCTGTGAACTGCCACAGCAATGACAGTTAATCACATAACTATACATTGTATCAAAATAACCCAGTGCTATGGTCTCCTGTGTTATTTGAAAACAGACATACACGATGGACAAATACTCTTATTTTCTGCCCAATTTGAGAAGAAATCTTACCAGGGGAACTGTTTTCCATGTTGTCAGTATTAGATTCAGATTCCATAGACACTGGCTGTAAGCTTACAGCTTGTTCCATAGTATAGACACCACTCTCCCCACCTTGAAACACTAAAGACAAACATAAGATTTAAAACTTAGATCCAGAAATATATACAACCTTCACTACTTCTCTAGAAAGGTTTATTTGCTAGATGAAATTATAAGAAACAGTACAAAAATCATGATCTTCAGAAGTATTTTTCAGAGAAAAAAAAATCGCTTGAATGATACTTGAGAAAGGTTGCTCACTAATTTCACTATTTGCAAGGAGATTTTTGGTCTACATAATCTACCAGAATGAGGGAGAGAGGGGAGGGACAAAACCCTCTAAGTCCTCCCCAGTGTGCTAGAAGACTTTCCTGCAGGAGAAGCAGCAGCAAGTGACAGGAATAAACAAAGCAAGACTGAGACTACATTTTGAGCATTCAGGAATAATCTAGTTCAAATAAGTGTTTAAAGTTAGTATTATACTACAGTGTCATGTTTTAAATGAGCTGTATGCCATGCAAACTGCACTCCTAGAATTCAGCAACTATATTTTGCAGTCACTGCAATTACATTGCACACGTAAGATTATAACGTGCAGTACTAAGTACACCAAAATTAAATGGATAAACAGAAACAGTATTTTCAAAGCACCAAGAAGAAAAGGTAGCCATCTCCCAAACATGTTTCTGGAGCAGGTATCTCTATTTTCCTAGCACAAGGGTTGCACAGTTAATCCCCACAGGCATTTTAAGAATTCTCACCTAACAATAGTTACTGAAAGCATCAAAGCTGTATACATTACAATTGTAATTTTTCAGAGGCATCCGTTATTAAACTTTTCAATCTGCTTCCAGCATTGCAGTATACCTTGGTGACAGATGCCTCCTTATTTAACACACAGCACAACAGTAATGAAATTGATGCAGTATCACATATGATCTCTCTATGGTGTAATTTTTTTCTATTATTATATTTAATATGGTGTTAGAAGATTAATTATCACTACTAGGTAAACAACAAAGACAATTTTAAAGCTCATATTTATGTTAAAAATATAATATTTAAATTGCAACTCAAGTCATTCAGTGAAATACTGCAAATTCAGCTATAAACACAGAAAATTACAGATCATCAACTTAAATTTCCCTTTGGAATGCAAAGAATTTAAGCCTGTAGTATGAAATACGAAATCCCTTTAAATCCTTAAATCCCAATCCCTCATCAAAAAAAATCATTAACTATAGCTTCTTGCTCTGTTTTTAAAGGCACCACTAAAATTAGATCCACATCAGAAAAAGGCTGCCATGGAAGCAGGAGCAGAACAAGATGAAACAGTTAAAATTCACATTTGTTTATTTGCAAATGAAGACACGCTAAAAATTACAGACAGAGGTAACCTAAATTGAGATTTAAACTTCAAATAAAATGAAAAGAAATAAGTCTCTTCAAAATGTGCTTTACCTGACACAGCATTAGAGGTTTGAACAGTTTCTTCCTGTTGAGCTGAATTAAAAGGAGAGCCAGAAGAGGGCAGCAAAGGATCAGAGTCATTCAGCATTATCCTTCCAGCACATGCTGAATTACCCGATTCAGAAGCACCAGACTGTCTCACTGAGTTGTCAGCAGAAGCAGATACCAAAAATTCTTTTTCTGACAACTCCTAGAAAAGAAAAAAAGAAATGAAATAAGACACCAATATATTTATGAAGTTATCTTACCACTGAATGCTTCAGCTTGGAATTGTCTCATCTCCATTATAAACCAACTTTCGCCTTTTTATCGGTTCTCCATTTTCAGAAAGACATTGAAACAGGAAAAGTATAAGTAAAGCAACACTCTTGATGAGACTCATCGATTCATGGAGAGTCCATCAAGATTCAGAACAGTAAAAAGCTGTATTTGACAAATCCATTTCTAGTATTTATAAGAATTCTGAGAGTTAAATTTACTATGTATTAAGCAATGAAAACACAGAAACACTATTAAAACTGGGTGAGTACATCAAGTTTTACCAGTACAGAAGATTAACCAGTTTGTGAAATTCATTACAGAAGAATAAAGGAGCATTCCCTATCACTGTCCCTTTTGCTGAAGACATTTGCAATGCACAGCATTTCAGAAGTTTCAAAGAACAGAAGGTGATATTAATAATCACATTTTTTATCCCCACAAAAAATGAGCCCAGAAAACATTTCAGAATCAAAGCATTCATTTAAAGTACTGAAACAAGACCAATGTTTAATCCAAGGGTTCACATTAAAAAAAAAGTGAAACAAACACTGACTGCTTCTGAGTTAAGTAGGCTGAAAAATCTTAAGGAAAAACCATGATTTCCACCACTCTAGAGCAACAATGGAAAAGAATTTGGGAAGTAGGACCTGATGAATGTGATAAAAAAGTCACTTTTTAACTGGCCTGTAAAGAACAGTGATAAGGGCCAGAGTCTGTGTGTTAGGATTCTGCAATTAAACGGAGGGGAATAGCCATACTAGGTGTAGGAAATCCCTAATACACTAATTACTGCTTCAAAGAAGTAAAAAAAATCATGATAACCATCTGCTCATTAGAAACAATTTTTACTGCCTAAACATTAATTATCTCTAGGTAAAAACCAATGACATAGGGAAAAAAGAACCCCACCCAAAATGTGATTCTCAGTGGACTGCTATTATTTCATGAACAGTAAATTTCATAATCTGCACAACTATGGGAAAGCGGAATTCTGGGGTCAGGGAAGGGGATGGAACTATATTATACAGCTAGATGCACATCAGCATCTCCTGCCTCTACACCTTCTCTACAGAGGACTCCGTATATTATATACATTGTGTCAACTATTCCCACTCCAGAAAAAAAAAAAAAGAATAACCTAGTTTGAGAGACCCTAGTACTGTATCTCATGACATTGAATACCTGCTCTAATTCGTATTTTGCTCCAGAGTCTGAACCAGTGATTACATCCGAGCCTGTCAGTGATGTCTGAAGACAGTCTGAGTTACTCTTAGTGCTTCCTTCGATGCTGCTGCTCTGTAATAACCTTTCAATCTCCCTGTTCAGAATCTCCAACTCATCACACATCACGTAAATTTTAAGTGATAATCCTAAAGGAAGAGGGAAAGTCAGCTAATCACTTCTTGTTCAACTCTAACATTAAACTATGAAAATAAACTATAGTTCTTAAACACTCAAAAGGAGCATGTTATTTGAATAATTTATCTAATATATACTAAACAGCTGGACGCAGAATGCTGCCTTCATATTCTACAGTCACACCTTCAAGTACAAAGGGCTGTTTGAGCAACAGGCTCTTCACAATTTTCGTGTTGAGCCACAGAGCTGCTATCAGTGACTTGTTCTCCAAGTGCAATCAGCATCTTCTCAGGAGATATTCCAGCTCACTGAGCACAATCTTTTTCAGTCTGACAGTCATACCCCACCCCGTGGCAAGGCTATACAGTATACACACAGTTTATAGTTTAACATAACATTATTTTTTTAAAAACACAATTTTAAATCAAGAAATTCTATGCAATAATAACGTGGGTGAGGTATTTTGTTTTAAATAAAGACATGATATTATTAATACCTCTATTACCTATTATTCTATTACACAGATGAAAAACTCTTAACAAAACTAAAATTTTAAAATAATTCCAAGATGAAAGGCTTAAGAATTTAATGTTTAAACGATCCCCTACATTTGCTAAGAAAATGCTTGTTTTTCTAATAAAGGATACTCCTGCCTTTCCCCAACCTCTCCTTTAAGAGGGATACCTCCTGCCTTTGGAAAACTTTACACCATCTTCAAAAAAGATTGGGAGAACAAAGTGTTAATAATAAATGTGGTGTTTTGTTTTGTTTTGCTTAGGTTAGGAACTTCTGTAGTAAGCAATCCTCATTTTGAAAATACTTAAGCCTTTAAGGCTACCTACAAATAAAGTTGGACAAGTGATGAATTTCTTTAAAAGGCAATAGCTCTTTCCCTCTCACAGATGAAACGAGCCTTGACAACAGAACATTGAGGTTTGTAGATTAAAATGTTAAAGTAACAAAACAGTTCCTCATTAAACGAAGGATTCAAATGCTTATTCAATTCACAGGTATGGACCATGAAAAACAAAGAGCAATGCTAACATTTCTTGGGTTGCTCTATTATGCTGCCTTCCCTCCAACCACCTCCCCTCAGTGAAAGGATGAAGAATTAGTATCAAAACTAGTGCAAAGACATACAAGAGAACAAGAGCCCTTTTAAGCAGCAACAACAGCTCAGCTGCCACTCAGCAAGAGCTCATCACACCTTAACCAGCTGTACTTCCCCAGCTGCCCCCTCAGCCAAGATTTCCTTTTTGAACTCTGATCAACAACGTATCAAGATTGCAAACCAGTGTGAGCATTGCAGTGAAATAACAGTCGCTTGTCTAGAAGCAGAGCAAAAAGCTGACACAGTATCTTGAAAAATAATACTTGGTCAAGAAAGCTTTTACATAGGTTTTTTCACACTCCGTTACTTTGCAGGAGAATGCTCATACCTCCAAAGAAAAAGTCAGGCACTTGAATTCATCCTGGACCTTAATTTCAGAAGCAACCAAAGTATCCGAAGCACTAAAACAATAACCAACCTTGTTTAAGAAAACACACACAAAACTGTCACTAAACAAAACATACAAAACCCTACGCTGAGGTAAATTTTTCAGCTGAAGAAAAAAAAAAACAGTAAAACCACTGATGTCCTTATGACATTATAGCTTTATCTGATAGAAGTTTACAGTTCCAGTGTGATCAACTACTCTCAAGTGAGGAGAATAGTGGGAAGCCAGCACTCACATTCAGCATCCTTCTAGATGCAATACTGTATCATTCAGCCTACAAGTCATCAGCAACTGATTTAACAAGAGGTAGAAAAGAAATTCCCAAATTCCAAATCCTGTTATTGTGACAGCAGTTGTTCACAAGCACACTACATACATTAAAAATAAACAAAAAAGGAAAATCTATAATCTCCTCTTTCTCTTCTGTAAATCCACTCTCATTCTCACATTCAGACAGAACCTCAAAAGCATACTCCTCTGTACTGCCATTTCTGTAACCAAACAGATCACAAACGTCACACACACACACAAAAGAGGTCAGCTACAAGTTACCTATGGCTGAGAGGTGGCAACTGCAGGACAGGCAACCTGAAGGTACCTGTAACTGCAGAAGGGTAATTCAATTAAGCTGTTCTAGATGCCTTGATATAATTGTCATCTTAACCCTGATGATGACAGAACAAACTTTCCAAAAAAAAGCTACCTTCCCCCATCTTTTCTGTGTTTGCTTTTTAGACAAAGGTTCGTTTAACAAATTACTTTAATTATCTCCAGTTCACTGGCCCTAAAGAGGTAATATGCATTCAGTGTGTCCACAGACTGCATAAAGACCTTGCCCTTTTCAGAACTTATTTTAATTGCATGATCAATTTCCAGTCTCAATTAACTGGGAAGATCTCACTTGAAAAAAAAGATACTCAAAGACTAGTTAGTAATATTACCTTTAACATGAATTAAGAGCAAGCAAGAGTTTCTCCTTCTGATGTAACATCCTTCATCTGAGGACTTGGGTACAAACAAAAAGCAAAAGCAAAATTCTGGGTAAATTCTCCAATTCAAGCTTATCAGCTATCTAATTCCTATTTCATTAGTGCTAGTCCCTATTAATGGGTTCACTAAGCAACGTATCTTGCACCTTACTGCATGTTCTTAGATGAGAGCTACTCTTCTATGCTCAAACAATATGCTGTAATCTGTAAAAGTTCCCAAACCTACTAACTTACAGGCTATACAAATATCCTGCATAAGTGTTTTAGTCCAAGCAGTGACATCCAGCTGACATCCAGATTAGTCCCCATCTCCTTATGTGCCTTTGTACTTCCATACATAAATGTATTTGATTTTGAAATGTCTCACATACAACACACCCCACAAAAACACAGAAAGCAAGGCTAACTGCATACTCAGACACATTACAGACTTTAGCACCTGCAGGACTTGATTCATTTAACACTGTTACTTAACAATGGGAGCTTACTTCTGCTAACAGGAATTCACAGGCTTCAGCTGCTTTGCTAAGTCCACTGAAACACTAGTTAATGTTTCAGACACATTATAAATACGCAATGTTAGGACAAAGACAAGTCAGAGATCTCCAATAATCACAAGGATCAACATAAGATTCAGCAACACTCCAAAAGCTAGAGCTAATAGGAATACAGAGAGGTATTTCATCCACAAAGAAATTTAAAGCATGGTAAAAGTCTTACTTTCAATAAAAGCTATTAAAAACAAGTACCATTAATCTGTGATCAATTTCAACTCTATATCCAGACAAAAAACCAGTCTTGGCCCTGACTTAAGATACTAGCTTCAACTAGAAGACATCAGAAATTCTTAAGCAAATGTGTTATCACATCATATCATGTGATTGGCTGAGAAGCCAAATAAGGACATCATTTCTGATGCAAATAAAAAACCTGCTGGTATAGATTAGTTAACATCAAGACCAGTTAGATGCTTGATTCCACTAAAAATTCCTTTTTGTTCCCAACTTGTGAAAGATGACATCAGGGAAAACCTGCACTCTTTCTACTTCAGATTAGCAAAATTAATTCTTTGCATCAACAAGCATCACAAAAGCAGCTTGGAGGAAGTCAGTAGAGCAAAACCTATCATGCACATAGATCAAAAGTTTTTCCAGAAAGTAGAGAAAACAAACTTCACTGATCCCTGAGAACAGCAGGAAATAGGTTCATCACTAGCAATGGAAAAAGCTGCATACACACATGGCTGCAGTGCAGTTCTCTCCAACTGCTCCTTCAGGAAAGATGTAAGAGCAGACTATTCATGTGAGAAGCAACAGATACTGACTGTAAATGTGATGTGCTCCACCACTTCTCTGAGGACTCACTCAGTCCACACCTACCTCAAGGCTGATGAGAGTCCCTGACATCTGCAGGTGTATGCCAACATGTACAGATCTGACAAAATGAATACACCTATGCTAAGAAAGCTTTGATTGCACAGTGTACCATCTTTTCCCCTATATGTTCAAACTAGACTATAATTTACTTTCATATAAAATGTACCCACTGATTACTGGTTTTGATACTTTCCTTCTGAAAGAAGGAAATTACCTTTCCAAGAGTTGTGAAGTAGGAAGACTGCAACAGAAGAACTGCAGCAAAGTGAGAAAGGCAGTGACCATAATACTTAACTCCACATGTGAGGAAACTGATTTCTATTTCCCATTCCACTCCCTGAACAATTTACTGTCTCACTATTTGACTGCAACAGATACACTGTGGTTCAAGGTCAGAAGCCTAGACATTCCTAGTAAATACATTTTATACCAGTAAAAACTCAGCATTTGAAACTAGTCAAAACCACAATTTGCTTAAGAGTGCTTCACTGCTTATTATTAGATGTATGAGTATAAAAAGCAATCAAAAATAATGCTGTAAAAATCTATTGTAGTACTAACAGCTTAGAATTAGAAGTTAACTTCTTCCTATTCAAGAGTCAATACATTATTTCCCGTTAAAAAATAAGAACACATTATCATACTCTGTAACTTCAACAATGCATATTCAGTAACACACAGCTCAGTAATACAGCCATATTCCTCATAAATACCTCCACACTAATAAAACAAAGAATAGACCCTTCTTGAAGAAGAAATTTAAGCTGTGTGAAGTTGTAATATACCTAGGCAAATATCAACTCTGCACACAACAGCACAAAGCATCAAGACTTTCTTTCACGGTAGCATTTACTACCACAGAAGTACTCCAATCCCACATACAAGACAATATTTATTTGTCAGAGATGGCAGCAATAACATCTACAAGTCTC
Organism: Perdix hodgsoniae; assembly: GCA_035772895.1. NCBI lineage: Eukaryota > Metazoa > Chordata > Aves > Galliformes > Phasianidae > Perdix > Perdix hodgsoniae. The sequence goes on along the minus strand of JAPSGF010000017.1, from coordinate 8,454,626 downwards.
ATACTACATCCACTAAGAGCTCCTGTTGTTCTGCCTCACATGCCCACCACCTTTACAAAGACAGGCAACAATATTCACAAAGCCCAACTGCAGTAACTGGAAATTCTAAATTCCTAACTCTAAATTCCTAACAGAAGCAATGGAAGAGAACAAACATGACACTAATGTGAGATTATGCTGATCCCAGACAGGAACTGATGCACTGCAGATTAGGGGAGAATTTGTACCCTTGGAAGATCAGTTCCTCCACTTAAGAAAGGTGTCAAGAAACAGAACAAAAACCACTAGCAAACAAAACCAATTTGGCAGCTTATGTAAAAAATACCAAAAACATACAAGAACACGTACTTTCATGTGGTGTTTGCTCTTGTAATAAAGAATCTTTCCAAATTAAAACTGCTTCAGTCATTCGTTATTTTAACTCCCTCTACAGTGTGTCTACACCAGCATCCCTTCCCTCCCATGATGTGTCAAGTTACTCACTTACCTTACATGAGCCTAAGAAAGCCATTGCCACAAACAGGACAGCAGTCCTGCACACAGGCAGAAAACGTGGCACCTCTGGAGGCATTGAATGTAATGTGTAAGCACAAAACCACAGACACACAGTGGACTCCAACAGTAAGACTCCAAAAAGACAATGAGCAGCTGAGGAATATAATACAGCTACCTAAAACAAGTGGTTTAGGCAGCTCCCTGGCTTATGCAACACAAAATACAGAGACTTAAGTTTGTTTGGATGTCTCAGGCTTGAAAATAATTTTCCCACAAAAAATGTTGGAAATATCCTACTTCTACTGGACTACACTAAAAAAAAAAAAGATGAACCACTCTAATGTAGCAGAATGAGCACAGCACCAAGTATTATAACTTTATTTTCCTGAACAAGTAACAGAAACACTCTTCTTTGAATCAAAGTGAACTTCTCACAGCTAAATTCAGTTAAACAGCCATTTCTCACAGAAGCTTTCAAGGTGCTTTAGCAGCAAGTCCACCAGAGTCCTGGCAAACATTAAAATTTTACTTAACAGAACCATGAAAATATCTGTACTATAGATTTTCACAATCACACAAGTCAGAAACATTAAGGGGTAGAAGTTCCTGATCAACAGAGCAGTGGTATATGTTTCTCATACAGAGGTAATGGCACCATTAAAATTGTACTTTCACCTGTATGTTGTTTTTACAGGGTGGGGTGGCAGGTATTGCACCATTTCAGTGCAATACAGCTTCATCAGTGCAGCTGCACACTGAATTCGAAAGCTCTATCAACACATCAGTACAGGCCCTTCTAAGTAAAGGAGGAGTTTATCTCAGGAAGAAGCAAGTTCACACATTCTGAGTGAATAAAGCTACATCAACAGAGTCCAATGTATCTGTGTACATGAGAGCATCTGCCAACTGTTAACAGCTAGGAAAAGAACTGTAACCAACAATGATACCGACAGAATACTAAAGCCAAACCTCAACTTAAGGCACTCTGACATTGTGCACATCTTCCAAAGTGTAGGTCCATAATCACTTCAACAAACAGTTGATATTTTAGTGTTTCCAATTAAAGGATAAAGGAACTAAGAAAAAAATATTATAGAGTGTGATTGGTATTTTCTACCCCACAGCTTCACACGTGAGGCAAAGAGACTTTAATGGCTTACTACCAAACTAGTATGCTACTACCGTAAGACCATCTAAAGCTTTTCTTCACATTCGTATGTGCAAGCTAATCCCACACCTACTCTAAACCAAGAGTTTACCCAAAGCAACAAAAATAAATGTGAATTTTTTGATCAGGTTTACCTCTCTTTTCAAGGTCTGAACAGTACAAGCAAAAATGACATGGCAAACAGAACATTAAGAATCACTGTAAGCACAATTCCAAGCAGCACAGACAGTGCTGCTCTTTTTTCCCTTTTATATTAAAAAAGGGGGGCTGAAGGGGGAAGACACCTTCCTGTGCTCAAAAGCTCGTATTTCAAGAAGAAAAAAAAAACACCTTATGGCTTCAAAACCATGAAGCCAGTTTTGTAAGCCACAGTTATGTTCAGCAAACAGAGTATCAACTACAAATTTAGACTGTCATTGGTTATTACTTACTACACAATAATCTTTACCATTCCTTGTCCACCACTTCGAATGGAAATGTTTTACAAATGCATACAACCTTTTTATTTTTTTTTTTTTAACATTCAACTTCTGCTACAAAACCTGACCTTTTCAGCACCACTAAAAATATATTTTCAGCAACTGCAAAGGAAACAAAGAGCTTTGGAAAACTGATTCACACCATCTGATATCCCTGCACTGAAGTACCAATGAAATCAGCTCTTTCTTGTGACTTTTGAATACTGGGTTGTTAAGTGAACAGAAACAGTTTAACTCTTCAAGATCCCCTTGCTTGTTTATTTTTAAACATACAACAATACTGAATGTTTACACTATACTTAAAATTCCCTCTTCTCCTCCTATAGTTTTATCTTAATTAGTAAAGCTGTGCAAGCTTTTTCTCAAATTGGCACTATTACAATACATAAACTAGTTACACGTCCTAAAATACATGTAAAAGCCTTAGTTTTGCACTAACCTATCCGTATCCTCTGGCATGTTTAATCACAGTTGTCAGCAGAAACAAGTGTACAGAAATAGACTCAGAGCAACTGCAGGATTACAATTTCTGATCCTACCAGCCCAGCTGTTGAAGAAAAATGCTTTGTTTTTACACTTTTTTCCCTTTCTAATATGAAGTAGAAAGTGAGCTAAAATACATCTGAAACTAGTGATCAATTTCATTCTCACACCATCCAAAAGGTGCCATTATATAACATAAAAAATATGAGATTTTCCTTCAGCATACAGTCAAGTACAGTAATTACAGCACACTGATTATGTTACTACACAGTCAACAGTTCAAATACCAATTTCAATTAGGGTTTACCACAAGAACATGCTAAGTACACATTTAATTTGTGTCTTCCCTAGTGGGAATTTTAAGATACTACTTAACCTTGAAGTCTATCAATGCTTTTAAGAGTAACTGTACTGAAACTCATTTTATTAACTTATTTCTGAAGTTGTATTATATAAAAACATGATAGCAATATAAACTTCAAGGCAATACCTTCAAAGTGTACTTGACAGTGGATCTAAAATGGTCCTAAGGAAGAGGACTGAGAGCAATTCTTGCATAAATGGGGAAAAATAGTGGCTTTTCCTGCCACTGTCCTACTAGTTGAAGTACTACAGGAGACATTAGGCAGAAAAAGTTCAGAGTGTAAAACTAACACAGACAGACAGTACCACTTCTGTCAACAAGAAACCACCTAGTCTTGCTTAGTACAGTCCTGTCTCCTTCCATTTCTATCTGTTACATTTCATAATCTTCCAGCCTAATCCTTGTAATCCTTCCCCTTCCTCTCTCCAGTTAATATTTCTGGCTCAAGTTTCAGGTTGTACAGAACTAGAAGCATGCAGTTAAAATTCTAAAGACAGAACCTTCAACTGAAATCAAATAATAGAATCTCTTCCCCAAAAAATCTTAAAACAGAATTAAGACAATATCTTTCACCAAGTCCATCATACACTGGAAATTTTGTTTGCTATTTTGTGCTTTTAAGCTCTGTTAGCATTGCTTTTCGAAGTTTGAGGGTTTTGTTCACGTTTTACCATTGGCTTTGTTTTTTAAATTCAAAGAACAACACAGCATGAAAAGTATTATATGAATTGTATGCATCAACTTACAATTTAAATATATATATTTTTTAAATCAATAAATACTTTGTTGAATACAAAGTATACAAATTTGCAGCAGGAAAATGATGCTCATCTGCACACCAACAGAAATTAAAACATCCCTTATAAATGAAACTAAAACATTTGGAAAAAATATTGAAACTCTAGTCTTGAATTCAACTGTTATCAGATGTGCAAGTCACCGGACTTGTGCAAACCAAAGCAGGTTGAAGGCTAACACAAGTCACTACTCTTCCACCAAAGTTTTGTGCAATATCTTTCTGGAACCATAAAGGAAAACATTTTAAGGCTTAATTCCCAACAGCTATTCGGAGCATACTTCTGTATTTACTCCTATAGAAAGCTTGAAATGTCAAAGAATGATAACAAGCACTCAGCACATAAACACAAAGCACAACCCACAATATCTATTACAATTAATAAGTAAATACTACACTTGTACAGTAACTAACTACATATCAACTCCTTTCATTATTCAGCAATCCAACTGCTTAAATGGCTGCTAAATTTCATTTATAAATGTATCAACAGGACATAGCTGAAGGTATACTTGATGTTACCACTTCAAAATAAAAAAGCTCATATAAAATAGTTGTAAAAAAGTGTAAGTAGTGGTAAGAATTTCTATGAAATTAAAAGACAGTTGAATATCGACTGCCAAAGAATATACTTGAACAAGGCTGTGATGGTTAAGCACTGAAAAGAACTACTTTTGCAGTCTCAAAAAATGATCTGGAGTCTAAAATATTAATTATTTTTTAAAATTATCTTAAGAATGCTACACACAACTTTGCATATTAAGTAAACGAATCATCATTTTTTCCCATCCTGAAGTTCCCAGGAAAAGGAAACAAAACCAGTGCAACAACACAAGAACATTACATTGTTTTTAAGTACTAGATATATAGAAGAGTATATGGATTACAGATTTTTCAGTTTATTAAAGTGTTCTTTCTAAGTTAAAAATCACAAGCTAAGATGTCAGGATCTTATTCACCCACTACTAAAATGGAGCTATTGCTTGGATAACTGTACGAAACAAAATTTGGTGATATGCAAAGCACAGCTTCGTGCAAGGCACATGAGCAGCTCTGTAGCATCATTCCCTCCAAGGGACAGTATCGAAGTACATCAATGGGGAGGGAGGAAGGTAGATGTATAAGCATTCAATACAACATTGGCATTAACTACCTAACGATGCAACCCCTTCTCCTTCCCCTACAAGCCACAGCACGGCTTAAAACCCCGCTTTTCTCCTTGAACTCACCACAGCGGAGCCTCCCGCATCACCCAGCGCCAAAGCCCGTAACCTCGTGCCAGGACCCACCCCGAGTCCCGGCAGCGCTCAGGCGGCATCCCTAGGAGCAGCGCTCCGCCCGCACCCCGCCGCCTAAAGGAGAAACCCTCGTCCGGTAGCGGGATTCGTTGCACGGGACCGAGAAAGGCGGTTAACGTCGGGTTGCAGCGTCACAGAGAATCTCGCCGCCGTCAGCTTGAACCGTGACGTCGGTCGGCTCATCGCACGCCCGTCCTTCTCCTTGTCTCTCCCCCAAGATGGAGGAGCCCGCCTTCCTGCCCGCTCCGCCCGCGGAGGCCGTCCTCTCCGCCGCGGCCCAACCACGTCAGGAGCTCACGGGGCGGCGGCTCGGGGCTTCCTCCGGGGCCCCCGCAAAGCGTCGCCGACCTCCTCTGGAAGCGGGCCAGGCCTCCGATGCGCCCTCGCCCCGCAGCCGTACCGACGGTCCCCTGGAAGCAGCCCGCGCCGCCGCCCCCCCGCCCCCGGCCCGCCCCGCCGCCGCCCGGCCCGCACCGCCCGCCCGCCTCCATTTTCTCGTCGAGCCCCGAGGCGGCGGCCGTCCCTTTTCCGCCACCCCTCCGCCTCGGCGGCGGCCCGGCTCCCGCTCTCCTCCTCTCGCCGTGCTTCTCCCCCCCGCCTCCCTCACTCACCGCGGGGAGCGGGTGCGGGATCTCGCCTCCGCCACCGAACGTCTCAGCCGCGCCGCGCCGCCATTTCCTTCTCGCAACGGCTCCAGAGCGCTGGGCGGGGCCGCTCCTCCCCCGCTACCATAGAGACGGACATGGCGGCCAACCGCTGCCTAGAACGGCTACCGCGCCTCGCTTTGCGCACGGCTCCCGGAGGACTTCGGCCGAGTCAAGCTCCGCCCCCCCGGCCCAGCAGCGCGCGCGCTCCCTCCCAGCTGGGCGTTGGGCGGGAAACCCGCGGCCCTCCGCTGCCTGCCCTCAGCCGTAGGGCGGCGAGGGGCGCTGTTCCCGCACGGCTTCACGTCCAGGCGCCAGGCAGAACCGAACTGCAGCGAGTCCTAAATACTGTGTTGCTCACAGCGACTTGTCTCGCAGCACAGGAGCCGCTCCATGACGGCATTAACGTGGCAGAGGAGTTTGCCCACTGCTTGCAGCCCCAACTGCTCCCCACCTTCCACTTATTCCATTTTTTACCTTAATTCTACCCGATTCAGAAAAGTCAAGTAGCAGCTGCTGCATTAATGCCTACCTGTGGATCTGGATGCCGTGGAAGGGCTCACTGCACCAACTGGCTTCATGCACAAAGACTGCTCAATAAACACCCTTTTATCCCAATAAACACCCTTTCAAAATGTCCAGGCTCCTAAAAAACACCAGGAGCCAAACTTTTACAAGCAATTGCATCTTACAGAAATCTACATTCAAGAGCACAGTATGAGACTCATGGGAATAAAAGCTAAGGATGATGACATTAAAGTTGCTATTAGCTTTTTTTTTTCCCATTAACAACATAGGCAACTTCACCTGTAAAACAGGACTGTATTAATACTTACTCCACACAGGAACACCAAGATGTGAGAAACAGATTCCTGTATGAAAGTACAAGACAAGCAGTGGTCTTCGTTCTGCATCTACAGAGCTACAATTAAAAAAAAAAAGGCAGGTGGAATGATACCTTTTGATGTTGTAGATCAAGGCCCTCCGTGATTTATGCCTGAAAAAAGCTAATGATATCATTAATGGTCAACTAGCAGCATCCAGTGAGTGGATATAATAATAAGGGATCTATACCAAGGGAATGTGCAGAACAGGGAGGTGCACATCAGTAGTGAACAGGGACCCAGCAGTGGAATAAGTATTAACCTGCTCTTACACACATTTGGTAAGAGGCTTGTATCATCTTAATGTGATAATTAACTCAGTCTGCATACCCAGTGAATACCAACTAAAGCACATCATGCTTTCATCCCACAAAACCCCTACATCTTTGTGTTAAAGACTGCCTTCTCACCAAGTCCATTATCTATCCTTGCTGACTAAACACCTGTGTCACCTTCACTTGACCAGTACATTCAGCACCTCAGCTTTTTCTCTGCTTCATTTGATTCCTTTCCCTTCCCCATTGTTTTCCTGTTTTAAAGCCTGATTTCCCTTCATTTAGGGAATTTACTCCTGGGTGGTTTATTTCTTCTCTTACATACTGTAACTGTAGCTTCTAACAGAAAGGTAATTATAGTTTGAGCTGGAAAAAAAAAGAGCCTCACAAAGCTGCCAAGAAATCCTAGCAAAAAGATTAATGCATATCAATTAGCTTCTAAAACAGTTTAATAAGCACCTTATCCATCTAACCTTAAGTAACGGAAAAGCTAATGCTAGGACTTATCTACCAAGCCCTCAGCACTACTCTCCTTAAAACCTTTTTCCATTGCTTTCCCAGATTTTGTCTACAATTATACAAGTCAATCCATTGAGACTTTCTTCTGCAGCTTGACTATCCCTGGGGTTTTTCTAACTGTATTTTTATTTATTTGTTAAGAACAAGAAAACAACAACAGGTAAAAAAAACAGGTAAAAACTAGAGACAGAGTAAGCCCAGTAAAAGAGTAGGGATGAAAGCTAATGAGCAAGTTCTCATCCCTACTCCATTGCTTTTTAACATAAATATTGATCACTTCAAGTCAGAAGAGACTATTTTTTGGTGGCTGTGCTCCAGCTTTACCTTCTTTGGTTTACAGAAAAAGGCTGTGTCCCCAGAGTCCAGCACATCAGCCAGTACAGATACTCCAGGTACCAAGGTAGTGTATCCTCTGGGCACTTAATTCTGAAAGGCTCCCCCTATATCATTTTGTATAAAGACTGGATGAACAGAGAAATACTTTACCAAGGCATATTCATATTTGTGAAGCTTAACAAAGAAGAGCTATGCAAATTACAATTTAGGTTGTTACAAAGCCTCTTCTCTCAAACAAAAGCTCAGTCTCTTACCAGTTTGACATTACCATCAAAATGCTGGGGAAAGCATCAGTAAGGGAAAAAAAAGAACATAGCAAATCACCAATACCCCACAAATAGGTTACAAATTTCTTTTTGTTAACATAAAAGTCATAAAAAACTCCCGAAAATGCCTGGGGAGGAAGAAAGTCAACGGTGTATATATATATATATATGTATATTAACAAAATCAAAGCTACAAAACAGGAATAGCTACTGGCTCATTTTTTTAATTTTTTCAGATAAAAAAAAAAAAAAAAAAAAAAAAAAAAAAAGGACAAACTGCTGCAGTTAGCTGAATATCCCAATCTGTGGAGAAGCCAGTGCCATCACTGCACAATCAAGCATGCCGCCAAATAGCAGCTCACATATTTTCAGTTTACTCAGTATATTATTCCACTATTTAAAAAGCAATTACGAGCTAATCTTTGCTCTTTACCTATAAACAGCAGTTAGAGTTGCTCTCATGTGTCTCCTCTTTACTCAGGCTGCACTTCTCCCAATAGTAAGCTCAGGAAACTCCCCCCCAAAAGAGGGCCACTCTCCTCCTTCCTCTCTGTTTATGGAAGTCTCCTGAGAAACTCCACCTTTTGGGGGAGGAGCTGACAGGAATCAGGAACGAGAATCTAAAGATTTACAAGGAGGCTGATTCGGATGTATAAGAAATAGAATTGGAACGTTTTGTCTTTCCCTAAGTATCAAATTTGTTGAGAGGGTTGTGTGTTGTTTTGATTTGTTGTTTGGTTTTTTTGTGTGTGTGTGTTTGACTGATTGCTTTGATTTAAGCTAGATGAAAAGCTCTTTCCAAACAGTATGAATACTTGCTGTGCTGTAGCTTTCTGTCCTGTGGCTAACAACTAATGTGTATATTAGTATATATTTGAATTTCTTTGTCCAAAGCTTTCTATTGTTTATAAACAATGAGGGGCTTTTTTGAGAATAAAAAAAAAAAAAAAGATAAGAAGATTGAACTATAGAGATTATAAATTTCAATGTAGGAGCAATTGTAATGGAAAAAAAAAATAGAAACTATGTTTTGTGGTGCAATTAAAATAAATAAATAAATAAATAAATAAAAGAGTGAAAAATGAGTAATTGTATCCATATTCCCACTCAGTAAAAGTGAAATTATATGTTCCCATTAGTATCATTTGCCATATTTCATATGCAAATGTACCTCTTAAGCCCTGCTCTTATTTAAATGCACAAATAGAACTGTGTTACTGTCTTTGTGCCTTGATTCATATACGTTATTGGATCTAGTTGCAGCAAGTTTATTAATTCTCTGGAGCCAGTACAGATTTTTTTTTACAGATTGTAAATCAGAGCCCTCAGCCACTACATTTAAGAGTCCGGCATGGCAACTGCAGAAGGTCTGCAGACCGCAAGTTGGCTGTCCCAGAGTAGGCCAGCACAGGGACAGGGAGCGGCGGGCCCTGCAGCTGGGACAGGCGGCATGACAGAGTCAGCAAAGGCCCTGCCTGACAGGTGAGAGCCAAAGAGGGGAGACAAGGGACAGATGACAACCGCTCTCCAGCCCCACTTCATGCAGCCTCGCTGCCTCCAGCGCCACTCGCTCTGCTGGCAGGGCGGCCATCTTGCGGCCTGGCCCCGACCGCTCTAACTATGGTACTCCCGGCGGGACCAGCTTCAGTCTAGCGGTGCTGAGGCGCCTCGGGTCTTCTCTATGGTACCAGCGCCGCACTGGATGTGCGTGTACATACACGGTGTACACTCTGTCCCGCGGCCCATCTCTATGGTCGCGTTTTCTCGCTTCTCTCCCAACGCCGATTGGCCGAGAGAGCAGTTCTCGCGAGATCCGCGCGCCAGAGGCCTGGCAGAGGCGGCGGTGGAGTCTGCGTTCGTGCGTTGAAGCCGGTATCGCAGCGCGCTCGGTAAGATGGCGCCAGCGGAGCCGCTCCTTTCCCCGGGGACCGGGGGCTGCCGCGGCCCTCGCCTCGCCTCGCCTCGCCTCGCCTCGCCGGCTCGGTCCGTTGCCGATCGCTGCGGACGGCGGGGAAGCATCGGGCCTGTGGCGAGCGGGGCCGTGCGCTTGGGTGGCCTGGGCCCGCGGAGGGCCGGGTCGGGGGCTGCGCCTCGGAGCGTCGGAGCCGAGCGGGGCGTTGTGAGGCGGGGGTCCCTCAGCGGGGCTCGGGCCGCGGCAGTTCGGGGGGAACGCCGCGTGGTTGGGAGCGCGGGCCGGGAACCTTCGGTCCTTCGGGTGGCTCCGGGCCCGTCCTGCGCCCCGCTGCCTGGCGCTGTTGGGGTCGGTGCGACTTTGGTGAGAGCTGGGGGAGAGAAGGAGCCGTTGTGATGGGAAGGGGCGGGAGGCGGTGCGCTGCCGCTGGGGGTGGCGGTGCCTGTTGCTGTTTGTTGCCGCCCCTCCTCCCCCTTCCGCTGCCCCTGTCAGAAGTGGACAAATATCCGCTTCGGTTTTAGTAGAGCGCACTGTTTCCAAATCTGAGAGAAAACACCAGGAAATAATTTAGTAGTGATGGCAGGAGCGCTTCTGGGACGGTCGCACTAAGCCATCTGGTTGTGCACGGGAGCACTCGCTGCTTTTTTGTGGCTGTATGACATACGGAGCTATCCAGTCAGCGTTTTTGTTTTCAAAAACTTTAAAGGCAAATGTTGTTTATATATTTTGCTTTGGAAATTTGTTACAGGTTTTCTGGTTAGCTGTAGAACTTCGATTCGTTTGTTTTACTTTGTGATGCTGTGGGTCCTGTGTAACTTTTAGACAAGATTTTATTTGGACTGGATTTAACAACATGGTAATGGTATTTGAGTTTTGTATCTTGATGATGGATGAAAGCAGCTTTAGAAACTGACTGAAAGTGCAGGAAGGAGGAAAAGAAAATGTAAAATAATGCCTGCATATAAAAGTGCCTTTTGGAATATTTAAGAGATCTCATCAGAAAGATACAGAGATAGCAGTAGCACAGTTCTTACACGCATTAAACTTGCTTTTAATTGAATTGTGTTAAATGAAATGCTTTTCTCTCTTTGTAGTAAGAGACCAGGATGAGTTATGCAGAAAAACCTGATGAAATCACAAAAGATGAATGGATGGAAAAACTTAATAACTTGCATATTCAGAGAGCAGACATGAACCGCCTTATCATGAACTACCTTGTTACAGGTAATAGTACATTGTAATGCTAGGAGGCTTTTATTGTATTTTGTTGGGGCATACCACTTTGGTTAGAATATGGTACTATAAAGAGTGAAATTAAGGACTTTAAGGATTTGGTGATTGCTTTTGACTTTTAGCAATGTCCAGGTGCTCTTGTATTATCTTAAGTGGACACAGAATCAATTGGATTAAAACAGGGACCTAGCAGATGTATTGAAATAGAAATTACTCTGCCCTTAATTCTTACACTAAAAGATATAGAAGAAAGTATTTTTTGGATTGCTGTAAGCAGAAATAATCTGCTTCTCTGTGATATCCTTTTTTTGTGCCATTAAGACAGAACTCAAGATATGTAGCTGTTGTTAAATAGCACTCATAAAGCTTCACAGAGCATTTATCAGAAGCAAGTTTTAACTGTCTAGAAAGGTAGACTCTGAAAGGACACTTTGGTTTTGAACTGTTTTGATGACAATTATTAAGCCCTTCAGCATTCAGCCTATCTTTATACTTACAGCAATCAAAAACCCCGGGGAATTGTCCCTAGCAATTATGGTGCATACCATCACAGTAAGCTACACTAGGGTGGAGGCATTTATATTTGATCTACACCCCTGTTTACATTGGTGTGCAACTGGATCTTCTGAGATGAGAGAAGAGCATCTTAGTGGCTTAATAAAGTAAGCTAAATCATTTGTGCATATACAGAAGTATAACTTAAGATTCAGAGTGACCATTAAAAACTTGTATGAACATTATATTTGTTTTAGAAAAGCAAAGTTTGTTTTCTTTTCCTGTTTGTTCTCAGTAAGATTATAAAAACACAACTGGGGACTGGAGGAGAATCAAAATCATGCAAATTCTTCAAATATGAGCCCATTTTGGAAAAAAACAACAGTGCTTTATTGAACATATAAAGTTACATGATGCTTGTATCCTTAGAGAATGAAGGCACTTGAGTTACAAATGAACTAAGCATGTACTGCTAGGTGCCTGTTGGATTAGATGCTTATATAAATAAGAATTTTTCAGAAGTGTAGAATTCAGTTTTCAGAGTTAATCTTTGAATCACAAAATGTGCAAGCAATACTCACATCGTTTCATTGAAGCTGATTTTTTTTTTAAGGTGTTTTGTAAAACTGATTTGTAGGTAAAACGTTTTTATTTCAGAGGGTTTTAAAGAAGCAGCAGAGAAATTTCGAATGGAGTCTGGAATTGAACCCAGTGTTGATTTAGAGACTCTCGATGAAAGAATAAAAATCAGAGAAATGATACTGAAAGGACAGATTCAAGAAGCCATTTCATTAATAAACAGCCTCCATCCAGAACTGTTAGATACAAACAGATACCTTTACTTTCATTTGCAGGTAAGAGCAAGTGGAAATTCTTATTTTTGTTTCAGAAGTTGTTAAGAAACTCTGGAAAAAGTGTGGGCTTAAGAGTATTGTAAGGGATTTGTGGCTGAACATGATGGCTGCAGTTTGCAATGTTTGTTTTTGATATCATTTTATAGCAATGGGAAAATCTGTAAAATGGTACAACAGTCTTCTACAATTAATTAGTAACTTGGAAACTTTAAACAGAAGGAATGATCTGTGATTTACCAACTATTAAGCTGGGTTTCTGGTAGTTCTTTTAGCAACACACATTTTCAAAACATGTTATTTAAAAACATCAGACTACCTTTTCTAGTAAATCTTTGGCAAGTTTGTTACTTCTTGTCTCAGATATTTCGAATTGACCTTAAACTTTCATAGTATAGATTAGTATTTGTCTCAAATTACATACCAATGACTGAAGGTTATGGTACTGAAGATTTGCTAATTTGTTTAGCTAACATTGCTGTGTTTTTCTGTATGTAGCAGCAGCATTTGATTGAACTGATTCGGCAGCGTGAGACAGAAGCAGCTCTGGAATTTGCTCAGACCCAATTAGCAGAACAAGGCGAGGAGAGCCGGGAATGCCTGACAGAAATGGAGCGCACGCTGGCTTTGCTTGCCTTCGATAATCCTGAAGAATCACCATTTGGAGACTTGCTTAACATGATGCAGCGACAGAAGGTAGAACTTGCTCATAAGGAAGTTGATGTATTTTATTCGTATGTGGTAAAAACAATGTCCAAATAGTTTTGAAATTTTTATAAGAATGAGTATAGCATTATGCAAAAGAGCAGAAATATTTCTTAAGCAGCATTCAAAAAACTGATGTTACCATAATCAGCTGTTTGATTTTCTGTTTTGTTTCTCTAGGCTGTTGGAATGTGGAGCTTTGCCCTTGCCTCATTCTGAGAGTTAACAAGCTGTGTTGATATTATCCATGTCTTTGTGACATTACAAGTGTTAGTCATAGGAAAACTATTACTAAACTCCAGTATTTCTTTTCCAGGTATGGAGTGAGGTTAATCAAGCTGTTCTAGACTATGAAAATCGTGAATCAACACCCAAGTTGGCAAAATTACTGAAACTACTACTGTGGGCTCAGAATGAGCTAGACCAGAAGAAAGTGAAATACCCCAAAATGACAGACCTCAGCAAGGGGACAATTGAAGAACCCAAGTAAAATGTGTGCAGATGGACATCAAACAATCATAGTACTGCACAGTATACATTTATATCAGTCTGTGACTGAAATATTTTTACTACAGTACAGCACTCAATTCAGATTTTTCAATGAACATCTAATTTGAAGGGAGAAAAGTCCCTTTTGAATGCTGCAAAAACTGCATTGAAAGGCGCTGTATCTCTTTGGAAGTCTGACTTAGGCTATGCACTATAATACATTTTTAAAGAAAAAACAGTTAAACAGGACAGGAAAAATCACGTTTTTAAAAATACAGAACTCAAGCTTTCTAATTGGCTACTGATGTTTAGTTGAGTGGTCAGTGAGTTAAGATGGAGTTACATTGGCAATTATTCAGTTAAGTTTAACTGTCTCCTGTTTGAAATGTGTATATAGAACAGTGAATATTTTCTACCTTTAAGTTATAGCAAGATATACATTCCCCTTAAGAGTAACTGGTCATGTTTTCATCTATAAACTTTGCAGTAAGGTCAACCTTTTGCCTAGGAAATAGTGTACAAACTTGTAAATCTTAATTTAAGAACTTTTTTTTCCTTGTTTCTGACTTTTTGGTGCTTTATATGGTGAGAGCTATGTTCATAATGGATCAGTGACCCATCTTTTTTCATGAGAAGTATTGTTGGAAATAAGTTTTTTCTTAATTTTCACAAATGACCAAAATGGCCCTCGGAGGCATTTGAGAGTTTTTCTTAAAGGGGACCTTTCCCCTCCATGTTGAGTTTGCAGCTGCAGACACTGCAGTGATTCCAGCAGGCTAGTAGAGATTGGAGGGCCACTGGATTTTTGTAAGCTAAAAGACATACTTGTGTTAGGAAATGAAGTGGGGGAGAGATACTTATGGAAGCCTCTGATGCATCTTCTTGTGCAGGATCTGCCTTTACTCTTGTTGAATAAGAATCGTAGTTTTAGAGCTACTTGGGCTGTTTTTATGCCTTGAGCTGAGCAAAACAGGGCTGTCTTTCAAGACTGAAATGTCAGTTTTTTTCGATTCTTTCCATACCTTTCTGAAGAGATGCAGTTCATCTTCACCTGTATTACTTTGTTTACTGACTGCCCTCACTCCAGTTAGGATTCTGGTTTTAATGTTTTACATGTGAAGTCCAGACTTTCAAGTCAACAAATTGTAATCTTGTGGGTATGGGATGTTCAGGTCAACTTACTTTTGCAGCACTGTTCACTGGTGTATATCCAGTGGTAGGAAGCACTAATCTTGCCAAATCAATCTGTAGGTTATCAAGTGATTAACGATTTGTTGAACAAAGACCGATCTGGTGGGTGAAGTAGCTGAACATCACGATGCACTGGCAGTTGTCATACCAGTCCCATACTGTACATAACCTAGTCTTGTATGGTAGATATTACCCTGTAGAATGAAACTTAGTTTTCACTTAATTTTACTGGAATACTTACGCATTAAACTGTATAAAGCTTTGCAGATACACCTGACTTATGGAAACTAAAAAAAAAAAAAACAAAAAAAAAACCTGTTACTGATTGCATTACTGTGAACACTGTTTACTTGTGTAGCTGTTTTTTTGTGAGGGGAATCCATTGTTCGTTAAGCAGCTATTAGAGATGCAGAGCACTAAGTTTAAGCTAGATGATGGGTATAACAAAATAAGTTGTTCTCATTTATTACTGATAGTTTTGTTCTGCACTTTTAAGGCATTTTGTGGCATGGAGGTCTCGAAGTTTATACATAACAAGCAAGCTATCAGTTGCCCCCAGTTACAGCAGTGGTCTGGCTTTCCTTCTCCCAGACTGGTTATTTTAACACCAACTTTTTAACAGTTGTGTTCTTTTTCCTTTTTTTTTTTTTTTCTTTTCCCATTCGGTTGATGTCTGAAAACCATGTATAACTTCTGGTTTGTGAGAAACTGTGTAGTTAATGTCACCTTGTTTAATAACAAACTGCAGAAACAAAACTGGAATAGCTCTAATTTCTTCATATGTAACTGATCAGCTTTTCCTCTGTTCTGATGCTTACGTACTAAATCTCATCTAAAGCTTCTCCCAGATGAAGTGGAAAGCAGTGCGGTTTTGTGGCATGACTAGCATTTTTCTCTATGAGAAATGCAGTATTACAATCCTGGTTGAGAAGTTCACTGTACTTCTGGAATGCTACGTTAATTTCACATAGTGTTTGGGCAAAGAGTGAGCATAGATTACTTGAATTTTCACTAGCTTGTTTTTTTTTTTTCCATTAAAAAAACATTTTTTTAAGGGGTTTAATATAAAGTTAGTATAGAATTATTTCACTTTGTTTTTATGAACATGCCACATTGATAAGCAGCTTTAATCTGTAAAGTTTTTTGGTAACTGCAAGAAAATATTCGAAAGCTATGCATTTTAGAGAAAGTAAAGGTAGTCATAATGGTACTTCTAAGGATCTTTATATTAGTGTATATAAAATAGTTTGCATATACAAATATAATATATAATCTGTTTGAAATATTCTTGGATGGTAGGGGCTGTGAAACATAATTTATGGAAATATTGTACACAGTAAACAGACCTCTGTCAGTACACGAATGGACTTTTGTCATATGCATGAGAAATGTCTTATTTGGTGACTACTAATGAATGGGATTTTGTTAACCCGTTTTTGTTAGATAACCACTTTAACAAATACTATTAAATGCCACTTTGAACAGTTTGCTTTAGCGTTAAAATACATATATATATTTTTTTCCACTTAATTTAGAATAATATGAGAATAACTTTTGTATGAAGATTTGTTCCAAACTCAACGGTGGCAAACAAATGTGGTACACTACACTCATTCTTCCCTCAGCCTTTCTTTTGCTGAAAGCAAGTAAGATTATTTTCTTTTCATTAATGCTATGAACACAAAGAAGTCGAGTTGTAAAATGTCTTACATGCCTCTGCCAAAAGATTTTATAGGAAATGTGTTTTGATTAGGCTACAAATCTCATTCCTTCTCCAAAACTGTCTCCTTAATAGCTGTCTCTTGGCTGTTACCATGTTTCTTTTCTGCCTTTCCAATCTAAGCTAAACTGGTTGCTTCTGTTGTACAACGGAGTCATTTGTGAAGGGTTAAGGATAGTGGGTTTCCATGAAGATGAAATACTGGCAGTACTTTCTGAGAAAAAGTTACTGAACTGTTTAATTTATATAGCTGGAAAACCAGGGGCTGCTGAAACCAGAAAGTAACAGCAGAATTTTAAGTAAAGCATTTCCTCTCAAGACCTTTGAAGAGGAGAACACACGCAGCTTGAAACTGGGACAAGTACCTCTCAATCTTGAGATGATTTCATTGAAATACTTTCTGCTCCTTCCACCTGCATTAAAAGAAACACTGAAATGAATGTGGAGAGCACTTATGTAGCATTAAAAATGTGTGAAGTTACCTGGACATAATTCTGTCTCCTTTCCACTCCTTGTACGTATAGGCGAAGCCATTACATTCTTCTAGGATGATTTTATTGTTTATAATTTACAACATTTCTGCTTTGTATGCTTGAGTATAAGCTTAAAAGCACTACTTTAAAAAAAACAACACCTTGACTAGTAGATGAGTGGTGCTCAACTTATTTCAAACCATTTTCTGTCCAAGTTCATTCTGAAGCTTTATTAAATTGAGTTGGAGCGTGATCCCTGTGTGTCTGATCTTCATAGACCTCCTGTTAGCAGCAGCTGAAGGCACCCTTCAGGTAATTACCTGAATATCAATGGAGAAGGAGTCATATTTTGCTCTAAGCCTGTTTTTAGCACTAGAGCAAAATGTGGTAGCTTCTGAGCCATGATGTGCATCTTTCTTCCACGTAGAAACATTGCGATTGGCGAGCATCAGTTTCTGCAGTCAAGTTCTTAGTGAAAATGGCCCAGAAAACTTTGTGAGCAGTGTTGTCTCCTGCAAACTGCAATTGGAGTTTGTCTTCAGGAGATGGCAGTTGCCTTTTATGGAACATGTGAACCTATTACTCTTTCTCATATCCTCCAAAAAGTGCAGAATTGGGACATAATTTGTGCTGAATTTCCTAAAATATTTGAATAATGCAACCATTGTGTGCGTAAAATTCAGTGCTGGTGTCAGCTCAAATATTATCCCAGTAATCTTTTGTTTGGTTTAATCTTCTGGCAGATTAAACTGAACACAGGGAAAACAAGAGGAGATTGTGGTTTTGATTGATTTCTGAAGTCAGCACCTGTCTTCTGCCTTGTTTCTGTTTGCCTTTAATCACCTTGATGGGATGTTTGCCTCCAGAAAGTAATGCAGCAATGGAAAGAATGATATCAATGTTCTCACTTTTTAAATGGATGTTACAAGTTTGCTGTTAATTTTATAATGAAACATATATGTATTTTTAACTGCAGCAATTTCTCCAGGTAAAATTAGCTCCCTCCTGTAGAAGCAAGTTAGTCAAAGTATCTAAGAGCAGTAAGGAGAAAGAGTAAGAGTACAAAATCAGAACACTTGATATGATAGACTCAATTTTGAGACTCAATTATAACTTGAGTAAATAGCCAACACTGCAGTGTTGGATGCATTCTACAACAGAACTGAAACTTTACATAGCAGTGCCTCAAATGAGTGTAGAGAAAACCTACTTTATCTGCGATTGCTGTACCCAAGCCCTCAGCTCTTCTGTACTCTCCTGGGTTCATGAGATACATTTCACTTCTGTACTTACATCGGCGCTCATCTCCCCCCCTACCTAGATTTAACTGAACTCTAAACACACACACTATTAATATCCATACACATCTCTCATAACGCACTGAAGGATGTTTTTGAGTTTTGGCTGCATTTTCTCATGCCTTGGCTCCCTCTTCTGGAAACAGTCACAGTAGCAGAGCGAATAAAAATCCCTCCTTTGCATGGTTTCCAGTCGTGCGTCCAAATAATTGAAAGAAAGCTGACAACATGACGAAGGCTGAGCCCTGTGGTTACTCTGCGTAGTTCCTCTATGGGAACCAAAGCTTGTTGGTGTTGTTCCCTTTCCCTGCAGGTAGGCAGGTGGCTGTATGTGATTCTGCCATAGGTGTTTTGGGGGAGACCTCTTTCCTCGAAGCACAGAGGCAATGAACGTGGCATGACTGTATGTCTTTGCTGGACCTGTCTGTGTGTGAAGAACCTTTTGCAACTTCACACTCTAAATTTCAGTTCAATGCTGCCCCTCTTGGTTTAAGCTAACTGCTCTTCAGGGACTTGAAAAGTATTCTTTTTGGGAGAAGAATGGGTAAGTTCGCTTAAGACCTTTGTTTTTACTGAGCTTTCACAGGCTCCTGGTTTTCCTGGTCATAGGCAGCTCCTATGTCACACCTGCTCACTGTGCTTTTTGGTGCAGCCAGCAGCTTCAGCACCTTCCCCAAGGGCTGTGTACCACCTGGCTGGGCTGAGTTTTGCCATGCCCACATCCAAGCTGCTACTGGTCATACAGTCACCTCAATGATGTCCTAACAGCTGCTCATTCCTATTCCTGAGGTAACTCATCAGTCTCTTGTTTGGAAGTGAGATAACCATTGTTTTAATTGTTTCCATACGGAAGTCTGATTGTATCCGACGTTTAGAGGATAGCAGCAGTTCTGCCTGGCAGCGTTAAGTCAAGCTGCAACAATATGAATTTCTATTCAATTTCTCCTTAAATTGGGTGGGAAAAGCCAGAGCGAGAGATATTCCTGCTGGCACATCTGTGAGAGGCAGAGGAGCAAATGGCTGTCCCACCAGTAGTGCAAACAACACTGCAGTTTTTGGATGTTGAAGGGTGAGGATGTTCTTTCTGGTGAACCCCCGTGATGTTGGTGGTGAGGGCTTAATTATTTACTGGAGGAGGAGTTAAAAAAAAAAAAAAAAAAGGAAAAAAAAAAAAGAATAAGAGGGGGAAAAGAAAGAAAAAAAGAAAAAAAAAAAAAGAAACCAGCAGCACAAAGATGAAGTTTGAGGGAAAAGGATGGAGACGCCGAAGCTCCGTTCCGCGCTGACCGCCGGCCGAGCGCCTTCCCCGGGCACCGCGAGTTCGGGGCTGCACCGGGGCTGGATGCGGAGCCGGGACCCCGCCCGCCCCGAGAGCTACGCGGGCGGCCCCGGCATCGTGGAGGGCGGCGGGACTTCCCGGAACGGCCCGGCGGGGAGGCGCTGACACGTGGCCGCGGCTCGGCAGGGGGAGGGAGCCGGCGGTCGGGGCGATGTGAGCCGGCGGGGCCGGAAAGCGCTGCCCGCATGGCCGCGGGCGGCGGCAGGAACGCGCCGGTGTGCGGAGGAGAGCGCGGCTACCGGGACCCGCAGCACGACGGCATGAGAAGGGATGGAGGCGGGGAGCCGTACTGGTCCAGGTAAGGCTGCGTCGTGAACCTCTCCGCAGCTCCTGGGGCTGCTGCTGCGATGTGCCAGATTCCGGACGGGAGGTTTTGGAGATGCTCGGGGGTCGGAGGGCACCCGGCTGTTGGGTGGTGGGCGGTGGAAGAAAACCGCCGGTGGGCGAGGTGTGGAATTGTTATGAATCGTGGGGGGGAAAAAAAATCTCTCTGATCTATTTCTGGCCTGCAGTGAGTTATTTAAACATGCCGTCGAAACTATGGTGAGGTTTATCAAAGTGTTCCAGCCGGGATGTTTGTACTGCTGATAGCGATTAATTAAGATGAAGTCTGGAAAAGGAGGAGCTCACCAGCTCAGAACTATTCCTGTTCTTTTCCTTTCCCCAAACCGCCCTGGTACGATGCCATGGAGGACAAGGTTTGATGCAGGTGGGCTGCATGCTGACTTTCCAGCACTTCAGAACCCCCAAATTCCACGCTGTTTCTATGGTGTTCCCTGTGTTACACCACGATTCCAACGACGTGCTTCTACCTCATCCCCAGCTGGATGAACTTCTGCATGGGAGTCACGGTTTGGTTGCAAACTGCTTTCCTTCAAGGGATGCTTGCTCTCAGGTGTAGGGTTTGAGTTTTGGGTTTGCTGCATTCATTGATCACTGTGGGTCCCTTCCAACTCAGGGTATCCTTCATTTCTACGAAAATATTTAGCACTCCTCTTAGGCCAAAGTGACCACTTTTAGCATTTGGGCTGTAAACAGAAGAGATGGTTGATATTGGCTGTTGGTGAGGTATTTATCAAGAAAGACGCGTTTTTAGAGAATTCTGACCATGTGTGCATGTTGTGATTGAAAGAATTCGGTCTGTGCTAGACCCACACACACCCATACCTTCTCTTGTTTGGGGATCTCAAGCAAACAAGTGGGAGAGGAGCGTTTTGCCAGGTTACACGGGTGGGTTGGTGTCTGGTGGTAGAGGTGCAGAACGTGGCTGGTGAGGTGGTTAAAAATCAGCATAGTGGACAGTTTTTGATCAAGGCATGCAATTGAATAATAGCTCTTGACATTTCAATGCATGGATTAATTGCTGTGGAGGCAAGGTTTTATCAGGTGGGGGAAGTGACACGAGTTCTGTGTTCATGCTCCAGCTTTTGCTCCAGCCCCACCAGGCTGCCTCCCAGAATCCACCTGCACTGTCAGTGCAAGGAGAGATAAGCACTTATCTTGGTGGGTTTACTGTTCCATCTTTGTTCGTGCTGCTTCTTCTTTTGTCCTCCCTTTTTTCAGCCTGTTCTTCCTTCCTCTTGCACTGTTCTTTCCCCGTGGTTCACCCTACCTCCTCAGCTGCCCTTCTTAGACTTTTTGGTAGGTAGGTTTCCCATGGCTATGCTATCACACATGATTGTCTGTATTGTCTTTCTCATCCAAGAACAATGCTTGGGAATTTCTGTTTGGAGTTTGAAAAGATTGCTCGTGTTGTAGCACAACTGGACATTTAGATAGAGTTTTTTTTGTAGGAGATCTTAACGTGCCAAGCAGGGCCTTCTGGTTGGACTGATGGGAAGGCTAAAGCTCCAAGCAGAGAAATCTATAGCCAAGAGTTAGAAATAAAGCCATGGGCAGAGCCAGCCAGTGACATAGAGACAATAATTTGGATGGTGCCTTCAGAAGAGGAATAGAGCACGGAAGAGGCAGCGTGTCCTGGGAAGAAAAGGGCTCCTGAAACCACTCTGCCTCTCCTAGCCTCTGGCTACATCTAAAGACAAGGGATTATTATTATAGCAGTTTCTCTCAACTTCACAGATGAAAGGAGCTGTACCATGGCCACGTGCTCCTTTCCAGTCTCCTGACTGCACTTCTTGCCCCAGAGATCACATTGTGTTCCTGAGCTCTGTACCCCCATCTTTTGTCAGCCCTGTGTTGCAGCTTTTGTTGCTTTTTTCTTTTCTTTGCTGGTTGTTTTATTTATTACTCTGATTTTAACTGTGCCCTTGCTGAGAACTTTTCACATGGAGTATGTAAGCAAGAAATGCATTTCACTTATGGCTGATCCATGTCCGTCTAATATCAGTGTGCAAAGCACATGTGTGCTTTGTTCTTACATTTTCCCACCTCCTCCACCTGGACTGAACAACTATTTCCAGCTCATGAGAGCGGCTCAAATCTAATTTTCATCTTTGCTTTTGCCGAAAGCAAGAAATGAAGAGAGGGAATAAACTGAGAGCTGCGCTTGCTGAACACCACTTTGTTGCCATCTGTGGCTCTGCAGAAGAAGTTTGTGCACAGGAGGCGAACAGGAAATCAGCAGCTTTCCCAGTAAAAAAAAGCCCTGTGTTCTCTGTGCTCTGGCTGGAAAAAAGCTTTCTCTGAACCAAAATGCTGGTTTTGACAGTGAGAAAAATCACCGGTGTGGAGCCAGACTGCAGCATGACAACGTCAGCTCGAGGAGGGAAGAAAAAGGACTCCCTGGATACCCATGTTGGGTTTTTGAGGGAGGGAGGAACTGTTGGTAGGAAAAACAAAGAGAGAGGGTTGTTGAATGGAGTTAAAAATAACCACCTGGGTGTTATCTCCTTGCACCACGGCAGGCAGGAGCAATTGTGTTGATTGCTGTCAATCAAAGCAGGCGGTGGCTGAGCTGGGACTGAGATTTGCTATGGAGTTGTCATCTTCCTGCCAGGTGGCCCCGTGCTGGTGCCAGCGATGCTGTCCCATGGTTTGGTGACCCTGAGGTGTGGCTGGGAGCTGGGTCTGTCCCTGCAGATTGCCCAAATTTCAGCCAGTTTATTTCAACAGTGACCTGTGGGATAGCAGGCTGCAAATAAAGGTATCCTGTGCTGCTGGTTCTCCTTCCAGTGTGGCTTTCCTTAAGCACTGATGTCAGCCACTGTGCCCTTGGATGGGGCATGGTGGGATCTGAACCCCATGGAACCGTTGGGTGCCTCTGAGCAAAGTGGTGACCCATTGCCTGGGGCTGTGCTGGGGCAAAACCAAGGGACATCACCAGGGCTGCTCCACCATGGTGCTGCTGCCATGCAGACAGCTGCCCAGAAAAAGTCATTAGGGCTCAGTTACAGCCCTCATACTAATTATAGTCTGTCTGGGTGGTGGTTGGAGGTTTGTGAAGTAGGAAGTGTTTTCTAGCTGCATGGCTGCTCTGTCTGCAAATTGGGTCCCAGAAGGGGATGCAGCTGCAGGTGCTGTTCCTTGCACGAAGGAAGCTGCTGAGCAAGGCCATAGGTTTAGGCACAGATGTGCTTCAGTCTTACTTGGTTGGGTTATTTCCAGCATAGATTATTACTCCCTCATCAGAGAAGCAATTCAGGTAAATTTGTTAACGCTGGTGAAGCTCCACTTCTCAGAGGGCAGTTATCATCTCCCAAACCTTACATTTGATTTGTCATTACTGCTTAGTTCTAAAAGCAGTTTTATTTTGTCTCCCTTCTGCTAGCCCAGGCTTCTCCTGTAACCTTTGCTGTTGTTGTTTTGCACTGAGCAGAACATTGACTCATCGGCAGCCTCTGTGATAACTATAATTAGGAGAAAATGCGTTTACAAAGCTCTTTCCTCTGATGTAAGCACATCATTGTCCTTGCAGAGAAGTAATTCTTGCCGTGCTTCAGGTGGGTGTGGGCACACTCAGACTGCCAGAGTGGATTTTCCTTGCTGGATATGCTACCTGTGGAGCAAGTGGTAACTTGCAGTCCTCGCAACAGTCCATGCTTGTTTTGAATGGAAGCATCTACTGATAACAATATAGGAAAAGGGTATAAATGCAGTGAAGCAGTGATCAAAACGTGCACTGTCTCAGCAGCCAAATGATAGTGAATATTGACACTTATTGCAGGTGCTTTGCTTGGTCACCCCAATTGTTCCGGTTCATCGACTCGAATTAACTGGCATCGTGCTGCTGCAGATAAGAGGGGAGATTAGGGCTCCAGGCTGGCTGTAGAATGAGGTTGATAGGAGCCACAGCTCTGCAGGTGATGAACAAACAGCCTTTGTTTTTGCTGCAAGTTGAAGTGTGATCATTGGATCGTAAACTCGCAGAATCGTTTATGTTGGAAGAAAGACCACTAACATCCCCAAGTCCAAACCCTACCCACGCCACCGTGCCCACTGACCACGTCCCTTGAGGACACGGGTCTGGAGCACCTCCAGTGATGGAGACCCCACCACCCCCCTGGGATCTCACAGCTCCCCTGCCCTTCTCTGGACGTGCTCCAAGGCCTCTGCGTCTTTCTTGGAGTGAGAGGCTCAAAACTGAGCACAGCGCTCAAGGTGAGGCCTCGGTAGTGCTGAGTACAGCGTGACAACGTCCCTCTTACAGCACATGTCCTTCTAACAGCATAAGACCAAGAGAATGTATGTCACCTGATTCAAGTGACCGAGGCAGCTCAACCCTTGGTTACTCATTCTTCCAGCAAAGATAAGTGAGATTTTCTAGTTCCTGCACTATTTAGTAGTGTGTGCACAGTCAGGACAGGTCAAACCTTCAAAGCTCCCAGTTCTTCCTGCCAGGGCTGGCCTGTTTGCCTTGTCAGGAAATAGCAATAAATTCACCTGGAACAGCCAGAGGCTCTGAGTGCTTTTCTTTCCATTGTTCCCTTGTCTCCCTCCTTGACGGACAGGTTTATCACTGGCCTTGTGCTGTGTGGGATTAACCTACATTGGTCATAAATCCAGTGCAGGGGAATAAGTGCTGGTTTCAATACAAGGGGTGCAGGTTGTTTCCCACGCAGACAGTGGGATGGAAAGCATAGAAGTCAGTGCCCCAGTACAGTGAATTCCAGTCTGCCCTGGAATGATGAGAGCCTGTTTGCCCAATGCTTTGTGCTCTGCTCAATGGGCACAAAATTAAACAAATTTAAGATATGAGAGATGCATCCTGTTTATTTCTGTGGAAGCTACAACAGCTACAAAGAGCACAGTAACACCATTTGACAGGGCAAACACTCGGCTACAAAACAGCATTTCCCATGTAGTTATCACCACTAGGTGTTTTTGCCAAGGATGAACAAGAGTCTCTATGCCACACTTGGACAAGTCTGCACTACCCTCTGCCTCACTGTGCATACATCCACTGTTTGGTTTCCATGAACATTCAGCAAGCATCAATGAATGTCATTGGGTGCCATTTTTTCCACATGGAGAATTTAGTTCCGCACCTTTGCTCCATACACACTTCCAAGGGAGGTGCTTTTCTGCTGCCATCTGTCACATGGAATGAAATATTGTTGAGAAGGTTCAATCTCTATTGCCATACCACATCCATCCACCTCTCATGGGTCAACATAATAAAATAGGAAGCCTTACTTTCGGAGCAACCCTTCTGAATAGTGTGTGTTGTCACTGAGCTTATTTTTTCATGGGCACTGGGAGACCCGGCCTGCAGACGGGGCAGGAGTAAACATCCCCTTCTGCAGGAGCACTTACCTTGGGGCTGGGTGCTCATGTGCCAAAACTGAGCATGGGCTGCAAACCCACCCTTGCTTTTACACTGGGTTACTCTGCTCCTCACTCTGGGCTGTTCAGCCCCACGGTGTCCCATCTCTCACCAAAACACTCCTCCATCCATGTCACATTTACAAAGGGTAACGTGCCACCTCCCCTGGGGAATGAGTCGGAGTGCCAAACAGCAAATATTTGCCTCCAACCTGGTTTGTCATGCGCTGACTTTTCCTTTGTTACCCTTTAAAGAACACTTCCCGGAGCTTTTGTTTGGGACAGAAAAAGACAGCTCTGCCAGGCACATCCACTCAGCCATTTGCCCACCTTCTTTTTGCCCCGTTCAGGCCCGAGTGCCGCGTGTGGACGGTGATGCTGCTGCTGGGGACGTGCCTGCTGTACTGCGCCCGCGTCACTGCGCCCATCTGCGCCGTCGCCCTGAGCGCGCACTTCGGCTGGGACAAGAAGCAGTCAGGAGTTGTGCTCAGCAGCTTCTTCTGGGGCTACTGCTTGACGCAGGTCATCGGAGGACACATCAGTGATCAGTACTGGCAGTTACTTCCATTTCTATCTTTTTTTCTTTTTTTTTTTTTTTTCCATTTTCTGTTTCCAGTTCTGGTTTCTATTGTTTCCGTTTCTATTTTCCCCTGCTTGGGCTTTCTCAGGAGCACAGAACTTGGTTTTGACCACTCGCTTCAAGTTTTGGTAGTGCCACCTTTCACCCTGGGACAATAAGAGAGCAAAGGCTGAAACCTGTCTGTGGGGAAAGGCTTGATGGGTTTCCCTATCAACCCTACCCATGGTCTATAGCCATGATTCAGAAAGTACACAGGCAGTTTTGACTATTTGTTCAGACGCCTGGGTCTTAAAATCGGTGCTGTGGTTATAGTGCAGCATGCACCAAAGGACTTTGCACAGGCATAATTCCCATCAAACAGAGGGAGTGCCCCAACCATCCCACAGAGCTGCCAGAGAGACCTACGGGTATGTTAATGGACATGTAACCAGCGTGGTTTATGTTCACCTTTAGACAGTGAAGACCACCTTTATACCACTATAATTTTTGTGACAGAAGTGGCTTTTGCCACTGGTTCAGTAACTGTGATAAAAAAAGCAAAGCAGCAGCTTGGAATTCCTTGCATAGGGAAGAATTTGCTCTTAAAAACCGGCAGAGCTGGGAAGAAGGCTTGAGCTTTGGCAGGGGGCCTTTGCCTTTTTGTCTTTGCCCTTTCGCCTTCTGCTCACTTTCTATACATGTTCTTTTCCTTCCAGAATAGGGGGTGAGAAAGTCCTCCTCCTCTCGGCATTAGCATGGGGCTTCCTGACATTCATCACCCCGCTGCTCACCCAGATCACATCAGCGCACCTCGTCTTCATGACGTGCTCCAGGTTCCTCATGGGGCTGCTGCAAGGTGAGAGCCACGTCCTGAGTGCAGGCAGTGAGTGCATGCAAGTTCAAAGAATTATTGAATCATCTGTGCTGGAAGGGACCTTTAATGCCCATCTGGTCCAACCCCCTGCAATGAGCAGGGACACCCACAGCTCCATCAGTGCTCAGAGCCCCTCCAGCCTGACTTTGGGTGTTTGCAGTGATGGGACACCACCACCTCTCTGGGCAACCTGTGCCAGTGCTTCACTGCCCTCATCGTAAGAAACTTTTCTCGTATCCAACCTAAATCTCCCCTCTTTGAGTCTGAAACCATTTTCCACTGTCTTATCACCTGCTAAATCAACCCTGCTAAAATGTCCATCCCTGAGGCTGCTATCAGGTCTCCATGGAACCTTTTCTTCTCCAGGCTAAGTCCTTTGCTTTGCAGTGAATGAGCTCTTCTCCTGGGTGTTCAAGCAAGCCTCAGAGCTGCCTCTGCACCTGCAGTATCCATAGGAAGGAAAAAAAAGACATTTCTAGATAAAGTCACCCACAAATCATTCCCCACACTGACCTCTCTGCAGGACATGGGCTGCCACGATAAGAAACTGCAGCTGGCTTCTGAAATTGGATTGGAATGGTTTTAAAACTCCTTCAAAGCACTCTGTGAAAACTGGTCCTTCCCAAAGCCTTTGCATAATTTGGGGTGATTTTCCTTTCCTCTTGTCAAACTGCAGCACTGTGGGGATGTAATTGGCACTGATAAGCTGGTGAGGTGGTGGAGTCCCTGTCCCTGGGCGTGTTCCAGAGCCATGCAGATGTGGCACTGAGGGTCAGTGGGCATGGTGGGGTGGGTTGGGATTGGGCTTGGGGATCTTAGAGGTTTTTTCCCAACCTTAGTGTTTCTTTCCCATAATCGATGGTAGCGGCAGTGACAATGACATGGGACTATGGAAAAGGCACAAGCAAACCTTTCATGGCCATAGGTTCCTTTAGTTTATGTTATGCCCCTATTACAAACTCACCCAAAGTCCTGCTTCTTTATCTCAGTGCTTAGCTCCTGTTGGATCTTCTAAATATGCTTTCACCTTGCTGGTGAGGCTCCCTACCCTGACATCTCCTTTCCCTTGCTCACAGGGGTCTACTTCCCATCCCTGGCCAGCCTGCTGTCTCAGAGAGTCCGGGAGAGTGAGCGAGCCTTCACGTACAGCACAGTGGGGACCGGCTCACAGTTCGGGTAAGTTCAGAAGCCAGATGGCTTTGAGCAGCGAGCGGCAGTCTCAGGACATCCTGGTGATGAAAGGACATGAAATAGTTGGAGGCAAAACTTCCAGCCTGAAGTGCAGGCAGGTGCCTGGGTCCTTGAGGATGCTGCCTACAGCTGGGGAAGCCTGAGGCAGTTGCTGTCTGTGCTCTCATGCACACACTGCTAAAGACTGTGTGTTCTCTGAAGTGTGCTGTTTGCTCTTGAGCGTGTCAAAGATTTCTGTGTTGTTGGTGTTTTTTTTTACTTTCCTTCCAAGACAGACTTTGAAGAGCATTTGCAATATTTAATTACTCTGGGAAACAGCCTGATCCGGTAGGAAAAGCAGGGGTCAGCCCAAGACTTCTCACTGTCCTCTGACAGATGACAATAATAGAACTTTCCCATCTCTGCTAATTTCCTTTCTAAATGGAAGAGCTGCTTAAAAGCCATACAGCAATTTTACTGTGTTTAATCACTCGCTTGTGGGGGTTAGAAATGCAGACACATGAGGCAGCCTGTGGTTTGCTTTACAGGACGCTGGTGATTGGAGCTGCAGGATCTCTGCTGCTGGACTGGTACGGCTGGGAGAGCGTTTTCTATTTCTCTGGTTTGCTCACTTTGCTCTGGGTTTACTGCACCTGCAAGTACCTGCTGACAGAGAAAGGTAAAATCAGCAAACCTGATTGCCAAGAGTGTGTTACATGGTGGGTTTTCCATGGGTCTCTTTGTGTTGTATGCAGTGTCTGCCTGAAGATGCTGAACCCAGGAAAAAGATTTTGAGCTTTTGCTTTGCTGAATTTCTGTTCCCAGTCCCGTGCTGGATTATATTGCTGTCAAGAGTCCGCTCTGACTCTTCCATTCCTTTAAGCACCGGAGAAAACACCATGCAGAGCCTGATCTGCTAAGTGGATTAAGCTAAAGCAGGGCAAGATACTTATTCCCAGCTAAGAGCATCTACACACAGAGCTTTTACAAGCCAGTTAATCCTGAATATCTCTTCCAAATAACTCTGGGTGTAAATCCACACACGGGCAAACAATGTCACCTGGATACAGTGTTATTAGTGCACATGGGATGCAGGAGCCCAGCTCACCTTGTGCCTGGTGCTGCATGGAATCCAGACCTGCCCAAAGAGCTGTTGTCCAGAAATTCAACAAATGGGGAAGGTGGCTGGATGGAATGACGGGTGGGTGCTGTGGAAGATCTTGGTGAACTTAACATGAGCATCCAGTGCCAGTATTGCAGAATTAGAGGAGATTGAAGTGCTTGTACAGTGGTCTCTCAAATCCGGTCCAGCTTGCACAGCATATTGCTGATCAGAGCTTTCTTTTGACTGGTTTTGTCCCTCCAGATTTCGTCATCCCCATAGACTATTTAATGAGAAGCATCTCAATCTCGAAGCAGAGCAAAGTGCCCTGGAAGCAGCTGTTTAAGAAGGCACCGATATGGTAGGCAGCTGACGGAGCTCTGAGTGCTGTGCCAGGGCAGCGGGGCTGGGGAGCATCCTCCTGCCAGGGCTTCTCACCTCGGTGTGCTTGTTTGTTCTGTGCATTTGTACTTTGCCCTTTTACATTTGGAAAACATCACCAGTTTGCAGGCTGCTCCCGGGGTGAGTCCTGTGCTCCTCCAGAGCACCATTCCCCAAGAAGCTTGTGAGAAGCACTACTTTCAGTGAGCTCCTAAGCAGTGCAGTGCAGGGGCCCTGCATTCTTGCTGTTGGAAAAGCATCTCTTTACAGCCCTTTTTTGGGGGGGTAGGATTCTGCATTGGGCACTGAGGCTCATTGGAGCACAGCAGTGGATTCGCAGGGGCTGCTAAAGGCAGGGCAGAGGGGCTCACTGCCCTGAACAACCACGGGCCATCTGCTGATGGCAGGGCCTTAGGAAGCCCTCAGTTACACCTCCTGCAGCAGGGTGGGTGAACCTGGCCCGAGCCTGTGCTCTGATGTCAGGCACGGAGAGAAGGGTGTGGGAGTGCATGGTGTGAGCCAAGAGCTGCAGTTATCTGTGAAAAGATCTCTGGAAACAACTGCAGCACTCAGAGGGATTTAATTATAGACCAGGAACTGCAATACTGTGCTGCTGGGCTGGTCCTTCTCACCCAGCGTTTCCATCGCTGCTCACTGCCTCCTCCCTGCTGTGTATTCCCAGGGCTGTCATCGTCGCACAGCTGTGCACAGCCAGCACCTTTTTCACCCTGCTCTCCTGGCTGCCGACTTTCTTTAAGGAATCGTTCCCCGAGTCCAAGGTAAGCACAGTGCTGGTGGGGGAGGAGGGCTGGGCTCCCCGCACTGCTTTCAGAGAGTGGGGTGGTTTTCTAATGAACGGCGCAGGACTTGGGACATCATGCTGTTGCAGCGACTCCATGACTGGGTTTTCATGGGGATTTTAGCTATACTGGCACTGCATAGCTCAGAGCTACCTGCAGAAGTGGTTATTACCATTGATAATGTGCACTTACTGGGAATGCTTCCCTCTCCCCAGTGCAAGCATTCCCATCTTTCAGAGTCCTGCTCCTCTGGGCTGAGTGCTGCTGTCTATCCTGTGCTCAGAAACTGACATGGCCTTTTCCACAATACATCTGTTAGGGTTGGGTTTTGTCTTTGTCTCTTTTTTTGGCAATTTTCAGAGCTTAAACATGCCTTTTATTATTATATCTATAGAGTCCTTTATGGCATCCTTGGTATTTATATTACAATCATGTATTAAACCAGGAAACATATTGTTGTGATGAGATCTGTGCACCTCTTGTAATGTGCTTGCAGCGGTAATTTACCACCTGCTATGCCTTGTATCATGGTTCCCTTATGTAAGATGCTCCATACAGTGTTCCTGCATCCAATAATCACTTCATATATTTTAATAAACCGGGGCTTGACGATGCTTGATTTTAAAGGATAATCCTTAGTGTGGTAAAATTGTGTCACCTGCTGGTCAGATGCCCCTGCTGCAGGTGAGATGCCTTCACTCACCCCCAGCCCACCTGGGTGGCTGGAGATGCAGGAGCGCTGTGGCAGTGAGATGAGACAAGGGTGGCTTTGGTGTGTTGGGACCGAGTGTGCTGAGTAACCTCAGCTGCTGCTACAGGATGCACAGACCTGCAGGCCCTATGGTAGTACAATTTTGAAAGCGAGCAAGAACTAAAATTTCAGTGGTGCTGGGAGATGCAGATGGGTACAGTTTCCAAGAGCAGCCAGAACAGGGTTACTCAAACCAGGAGCACTCAGCCCTCTGTGCATCCCTCTGCTGCTGTGGGATGTGTCCATGGGGTTCTGAGCAAAGGGACACGGAGGGATGAGCTGAGATGAACGCAGCCCAACACACAGTGAGTTCAGCTTCCCACGGGATCTGGGCACTAAATCTGAGCAGCAGTAATCCAGATGACCAGCAATCATCTGTGATTACAAATGTAGCAAGCTTGCTGAATTGAAAATAGACCAAGGCATGTTGTTGCTATAATGTTACCTAATCCTAGCATTACAAAATCCAGCTACATTCCCTCAGTTTCCTGCTAATGCTGCTAACGAGGCTGAAGCCCCTGCTGAAAATGCTGCCAGCTTCTTTGTTGCTGACCTGCAGGGCAGAGCTACACCACAGCTCCCACAGCTCCCCGGCACATCGCTGTGCTGAGCGCCAAAGTTTGTCATGCTTAGTCCTCACTGCTGGGGTTTGCAGAGGGACAGAGATAGCAATGCTGCCTGGCCTGGGGGCTGTGCTTTGGGACGGCAGTAGAGGCCTGTGAGAAGCTCTGTTCCCTTCATGTTTTTCCTTTCTGCAGACTTTTGCCAAAACATTTGCAGACAAGCTCTGACAGCAGCCCTCTCTTGACTTTTGCTGTCTTTCAGGGCTGGGTGTTCAATGTAGTTCCCTGGCTGGTTGCAATTCCAACAAGCTTGTTCAGTGGATTTCTGTCTGATCATTTAATTAATCAGGGTAAGAGCCCTTCTGTCTTTTTCTCAGCTCTTATTTTATGCACTGTGGGAACAGAACTGGGAGGAGGAATGAGAGAGGCTTGTTGGGAAGGAGAAGTCCCAGCAAACAAACAACATGCAGTCCTGATATGACAGCAGTGGGAGTGCTGCCCCATCTGTGTTGTTGGAGCTCTCTTTGGTCTTACAAGATCCATCCAGAAATGAGCTCTGGCCATCTGAAATCACTTTGTGCTCTCGTGGCTGGGAACAAGGAGACCTGTTGAGCTGCCTTAACTGAGGCTCTTCTTTCTATTCCAGGGTACAAAACCATCACCGTTCGTAAGTTCATGCAGGTAAGAGAGCTGAATCCATGGGAGTAGCTTGAGCCACCTGCCCATAAAAAACTCACTGAGGTATTTAATTTTTCTCTTTTTCCAGGTCATTGGCTCTGGAGTCTCAAGCATGTTTGCCCTGTGCCTGGGCCAGACATCCAGTTTTTGCAAAGCTATAGTGTTCGCCTCAGCCTCTGTTGGGCTTCAGACCTTTAACCACAGGTAGCCAGAGCCCCTCAGCTCCCACCCCACACTGGTGGGGCTCTATGAGCAGCCTGCTTCCATCCCACCATTGGCGCTAACCCTGAGCATCGCTCTCTGATCTGTGTGCTGCAGGCCACGTGGGACTGAGCAGCTTGTGGGCACAAAGCAGGGGGCGAATTGCATTTCATCCCCTCTGAGCCCTTGGAACTGAATCCTTCTATACTGCTCTGCTTGCAGCCTCTTCCCTTCTTTTCCTCTCTCACCAGTGTTATCTGGGATCCTTTCCTTTTGTTGGACCAGCTAAACTCAGTGCAAATGATGACAAAGCGAATCCTGCTCTGTTAAAGCTGCCATTTCCCTCTCTGTTTCTCTCTAGTGGCATTTCAGTGAACGTGCAGGACCTGGCCCCATCCTGTGCTGGCTTGCTGTTCGGTAAGGAATCCTCTGGGCTGTGTGGGGACAGACAGGGCTTGGGGCATTGAACTGTGTGCCTGCAGCCTCAGCTCCCTTCCGTGCATGGAGCTGCCTTCGTGGAGCTGCACAGGTGTGCTGCTTTCTTTGTCTGATGGCCCCACCATTTGCATGGCATTTTGCTGTGCACACAGAACGAATGGGTCGGGTTGGCAAGCCAGGTGGAGATGTGCATGATGTCTTCATGTCGTTAATACCCAATTCCTGTGAGATGAAACAAAAGGGCATTTCCCCTCTCTTCTCTTTGCAGGTGTTGGAAATACAGGTGGAGCTCTGCTAGGTAAGGCACTCCCTGCAGCTCATCCCATGGGCAAGCAGGATGCAGCCCCTCTGCATTTCCATCTCTTCCCTCTGTGCACAGGTGTGGTCTGCGTGTACCTGGCTGGATATCTGATGGAAACAACGGGCTCCTGGATTTCTGTTTTCAACCTGGTGGCTGCTGTCAACAGTGTTGGTCTCTGTGCATTCCTGGTGTTTGGAGAGGCCCAGAGAGTGGACACAGACTCTGCCTACATTGACATGTAGCAGTGAGTCTGAGGAGCAGTGGAAGGAGCGGGTTGTGTCATGTCTGTGTGCCACTGATGCACAAGTGCCAAAGAACATTATTGTTTTGTGGGTGTTTTGATGGGACGAAGCTGACTGGGGCCATGTATGCAGTGGGTTTGAATGAAACCCACAGCAGAAGAGAAAGGTCGAGTTCCTGTTTTGCTCAGGGTGTGGCTGGTGGTTGGTGGGGCCATCCAGTTCAAAGTCTGCAGTGAGAACGTGGCCTTGGTTTGCCCTGATCCCTTTCAGGGGCCACGTATGCTGGTGGCTGTCCTGCTGGACAGGGCTGCAGTTTGCACTCTCAGCTTACAGAATGCAGAGCCTGGGGACGGCTGTGCTTGGCCGCCCCGCGACTCTGTGAGGTATTTCCAACGCATTGCTTTTTGTCTGGACTAAAAGCAAAATCCAAAAGAATGCACCTCTGACCTTAACCGCCCCTCGCGTGCCTTTGTTTTGCAATCTGCTCTGCAGATCCAACCCAGGTGCACATGTGAAAAGGTTGTGAGATGGATTCGAGGCTTCCTTCAGGGCAAGTGAGGATCTGTAGCTGGAAGCCCTGGGCAGGACATCCCATCCACGCTGCCTTCACCACGCTCCAGCTGAGACCTCAAAGCTCAAACCCCTCACTGGGGGGACGTGGGGCTGTGTTGCCCTCGTAGTGCAGGGGCAGCTGAGGAATCCTCCAAAACCATTTCTCTGTATGCCGTGAATGTGAAGAATTGGTGATGTGCAGTGCAGTGCTATGGATCTGTGCTCCCTGCAGTGTCAGAGGTGTCCTCCATGTGCTCTTCAAGAGCTGTGGAGGCATTGCCAAAGAGCACGCAGTGGGCATGGCGTCTGCATGAGGTGTAGGGCCAATTCCTGCACTGGGGACCCGTAGTGCTGGATGTGGATCCACACTGTTCCCCGTGTCAGGGGGAAATACTTGGCTTTTCACGTCTCTGAGCCTGAATGTCTTAAGTTATTTATAAATATTTTTAAATTTAAGTACCAAATTCTATATTTTATGTACTTGAGGCCTGATTCTGCATTCTGCCTGTTTTCTGTGGTACTCCCAGCAAAGCCCGTGGGATTTCTAAAGGGGAAAGATTTACCAGCCTACAGCTTCTGCTTTTGTAGATCTATTTTCCGTGTGACATTTCACATTAAAAGAAGTCACTGCTCTTTCTCCCACCCTTCTCTCACATCTCACCCAGCACTTCAGTGGGTGGACTGCATTATCTGCCTCTGTACACTGGCCAAAAACTTACAGATCTAAGGCCAGGTTCCACCTTCAGGTATCCTCAGCAAGGCATTGAATCCATTTTTCATAGCTGTGCAATTATTAGTTTAAGCAGCCTCGCCAAAGCTTGCTATCAGAGGTTGTGTTACGGAAGGATCTACAAAAATAAAGGCAGCAAATTGTTTGCACACTGTGTGGTTTCCCTTGGAATGCAGAGATGCTCAGTGAGACAGAGCTCGAGTGCACTCAGTGTCACCAACCCCTTGGGGCTGGGGAGGGGGTGGGAGGCTGTGCTGGTGGATCACAGCATCCTCACATGTGTGTACTTACATGGGAAAAATGACCAACAAGCTGTTTTCTGGACACTCTAGCATCAGAGGACATGGTCTGGGGTCAGTTGTTGGATAACACAAATGAACCGAGTATGCTGTTGGATGGCACATACCCTGCACACAGACCATCTTCTGCCTGGAGACTGCCTGAAAAAAACAGCACAAATTGCCAACTTCTGTGCATCCTCACTGATAGGTTCGTGCGGATGCCAACAGAGGGAGCTGTTAGATTTGGGATGTGGGAACTGCTGCTAGCCCAGAGCTGCTGCTCCTGGCTTTGGCACAGCTGGCACAGCTGGAACAGGCACCGTGCATGGCACTGCTGGCACAGCTGGTTGTGCTGGGCGTAGAGCAGAGCTGCTCACCCCTCCGAGCAGCACTGAAGAGCGGAGCCACGTAGTCAAGGAGATGTTTTTGAAGACTATGGGATCTACTCATTTTCTTCTGTGCATTGCTTAGTGCTATCAAAATGATGCTGAAGTCAATTGAATAGCATGTGCGTTGTCTTCAGCCCTCCCTGCTCCTCTGCATATAGAGATGCAAACCACCTCTGGTAGGCACACTTGAGCTCTTTTGGCCTGAGGAGCTCTGAACAGCCATGAATCACCCCAGAACCTGCCCTGTTCCTCATCATAGTGTGAAAGGGACTGGAAATCTGCAGCTGTGCTGATTAATTGCAGGTACATTGTACTGCTGTTGTAGGTTAGAATTGCTGGGTCAGTTTGTATTTAAGTTGTTCAGAGCACATTCAGTAGTTGGCATTGGCCCGAGAGCACTGAAAGAGCCCTGTTTTACTGCAGTTTACCTAACACTAAATCAGTGTAATCATTCAAGCAGATGGAAAGCAGAACACAGGAGTAAAGCAGCACTTTTTGGAGGGGAGAAGAGATAGTTAAGAGCACTTCTCACTGGTACTTCCTCATGGAAAACACAAGCAGATGCTCTCACAGCAAAGCCCTGCTCTGACACTCACCTGGCAGCTCCCCGGGGTCGGGATGTGCCCCAAAGGCATCGCTGTTCTGCAAAGGGCACCGCGCTCTGCGCTGTCACAAGCAAAATACCACCATTTATTGCAGCCGTGACCTACTGCATGCCACCTAATGGGGAATTTTCCATCTCAAACTTTAATGTGATAATTAAGATGTCCATTAAGGTCTTTACAGTTTGACTGCTTGTAATTAAGAAGCAGGGTTGGGGGGGGGGTGGTGAAGCAAGGAGTTACAGCTGAGAGCATCAAGCAGTTTTATGTACTCTCCCCTTTCCATTGCTCTGTTTTGTTTCTTCCCTTAAAAGCATTTTCCTGCAGGTGTGGGGTGTCTCTGGCCAGGGTGATCCCTGGGGATGAGATCTCTGGAGCACAGAGAGCCCTGGGATAACCAAAAATCCCACTGTGATCATCAGTAATGGGGCTTTGTGCTTCAGTTCCTTTCCACACCAACGGAGTTCTGAGCTTGTGGTGTGGGATTAAGGGTGGGGAAGGCTTTAATCCAATAATAAAATGAGAAGAACCCCCCCCCCCCCCCCCAATAAATCCACATCTTCCAAAGTGCCTTTGCTCCTGAGAGGCCAAAGCTCCGTTCTCCAGTAATAGGATTTGGCCTCCTACTGCAGTTCTGAAGCACTTGCAAAATTTTGGTTCCAAATGGCCAGATTTTTGTAAGGATTAACAGCAACTAATGGGGTGACTGTGGAAGTGGCTGCCAGAAAAGCTTCGGCTGATCCCTTGAATCCCTTCCCAAATTGTGTTTCCCTGCCCTGCCCATCCTGGTGACTCGCTCTCGTTCATCCAAACGCAGCTCCTGCTGCGATCTCCTGGCACTTCGGCATCAATTATTCTCTAATAAATTGTTTTTAATTTCAGCTCCGTAGGAGAAAAGAAAGAACGAACAACAACAAAAAAAAAACAACAAAAAACCAACAACCACATCCCCTTGCATGGGAGACAACGGAAAGTACACGTGTAGCAATTATCTGTAGGATTTTACACAGAGAATTAGGAAGCTGCTCGCGCATGTCCTGCATGCTCATTACAGGAGCAGTTTGTGGCTGGCGGGGGATTTTCCTGTGCAGCCACTGGGGGTTCATTGCAGCTGTTAAATTCCTTTCTTGTTTTTTTTTCTTTCCTTTTTCCTACTGAATTTTACACGAACCCCCTGGTTTATAACCTCTCCCATGTACCTGTGTGAGGTGGACGCTTTTGTCCTCTGCTCTCCAGAAGTGCTGTTGAGGTGTTTGGTGTGGGGTGAACCTGGGCTGGGCATGAGCACCATTCTGTGCTTCTGCTCATCTGCTCAGTGGGTTTGGGGGACAGATGAGGTCCCCTGCATTCCTGTGCTCTGAGGATGGAGCATTTGCTTTCTTTGACACCCCAAGCTCTGGGTATTTATGGTTATTCCACAGACTAAAACCCCGGAGCAGATAGTACTGTCAGCAGGGATATGGCAGATGACAGGAGGTCTTCAGCTTAGTACGTTATCATTATCTCTCTTTTTTTTTAATTTCACTTCATTTCAGCCCATCTATGGCAAATTTGCTCTTAGAAATAGTTGGGAGCCACCTGGACCAACAAGAGCTCACCCCAAACCTCTGTCCCTGCAGTGCCGTGTATAGAATGATAGAATCTCAGAGTCACTGAGGTTGGAAAAGACCTCTAAGATCCCCAAGCCCAGCCCCAGCCCACCCCACCGTGCCCACCGCCCACAACCCTCAGTGCTACATCTCCACAGCCCTGGAACACCTCCAGGGATGGTGAGCCCACCTCCCCATGAGCTGCTGTGCCACTGCTCTTCCTGAGAAGAAAGACCACTGAATTGCCACTGCCCTTCTTTTGACACACTGCAGGGCCTCCATGTCTTTCCTGTAGCAAGAATAAGTCATTGCTCTCGATAAAGACCCCACTCCCTCTCTTTGATGCAATACAATGCCATTTTTATCTTGTTTTGTTGGTGTCTGTCTGTCCTTGCACTCCTCCTCCTCCTTGGAGGTTTCTGGATTAAAGAATAAAGCACAGAATTGATTTCCTGGGCATGCATTAGAGAGGATTATTCCAGGAGATTCATCCATGTTGGGTGGATTAGCATTTCCAGGGAAGGGCATCCCCCATCTCAAGCATTACTTCTTTTACCATTTCCTGAAGCATTCTATTGCTTTAGCAAGCACAGAGAATGCCTGTGACAGACAGCAGAAGTACTCACAAATGTATGGAGGGCGTTTTGTGAGGTTTTTTTTCTCCTTTTCCTTTCCCTTTTCCCCTTTCCCTTTCCCTTTTTCCTTTTTTCCTTTTTCCTTTTTCCTTTTCCCTTTTTCCTTTTCCCATTTCCCTTTTTCCTTTTCCCTTTTTCTTTTTTCCTTCTTTTTCCTTTTTCCTTCTTCATTTTTCCTTTTTCCTTTTTCCTTTTTCCTTTTTCCTTTTTCCTTTTTCCTTTTCTTTCCTCTTTCCCCCTTTCCCCCTTTCCCTCTTTCCCTTCCCCTTTTCCCTTTCCCTTTCCCTTTCCCTTTCCCTTTCCCTTTCCCTTTCC